>CM053597.1:29362142-29372349 GCA_028646575.1 Pseudocheirus occidentalis | reverse complement strand
AGGGGGGGGGGGGCAGGATAGGAAGGAGGGACATATAATTAGCCTCTCACAATATGTCCACTGTGGAGATGTCCTGCGTAATTACACATGTATAGCCTGTATTGAATTGCTTGTCCTTCCAGTGGGGGTGGGTGACAAGGGAAGAACCGAAGGAATCTAGAATTTAAAGCTCTAAAATCAAATGTCAAGAAAAAAAAATGTGTGTACACACACACACACACACACACACACACACACAACTACATGCAACTGGGAATTAAGATATACAGGTACGGGGGTAGGGAGATCCTCCCTGCCCGACCAGATAGTAAGAGGAGTGCTGGGGGAGGACATGGAAGAGAGCAGATTGGGGGAGGGACTTTACAGAGAGATCGCTGTTTTGGGGATGGGGGTGGGGGAAAGATGGGGAGAAAATTCTGTAACTCAAAATCTGGTGGAAATGAATGATGTAAACAAGAAAATAAATAAAATAATTAATTTAAAAAGAAGAAAAACCACCTGCAGGATTTGAGAACTGGAGAGAGACCTACAATGTCTCTCTAAATCCACGATTCTAAGATTCTTACATAGAAATGGCACATGTTCAGACTCATACTTAGGAAATTGTCTTCTGTCAGCTACAAGGAAGGTGGGAGAGAAATAAGCATTTATTCAGGGTCCACCATGTGCAACATACACTGTTTTTGCTAAGCACTTAACAACTATGATCTCTTTTGGTGCTCACAACAACCTGGTCAGGTAGATGCTATTATTATCCTCATTTTTTTTACACAGGAAACTAAAGCAAACTGGAGACATTTTCAGAAGAGGTAGCTTTAGAATTGTTGAGTTAGAGATACTTAATGGACATGTAGGAAGAAGTGTCCATTGGGTATGGGAAAGGAAGGGAGGGGAGGAGAGGGAAGGGGGGAAGAGAGAAATTTCTTTCACATACTATTCTGGCCTTCATGCATTCCATGTCCCATGCAAATGGGCTCAACAGCTACTGTTCAGTCTTGCTCTGAACTTCTTGGGATGCCTGGAACACACATTCATGCTTAACTGACAACTGAAGAAATTCTTTCCCTCCTCTAAGACTTTATCCAGATGCTCTGATTCCTCCATGAAACCTGTGTCTAGTTCCAAATCATCAGTTTTATTCTAGCCATTTTCCATCCAGTAGTAGGTATAGTTTTTTTCTCCCTGCACACCCTACTTTCCCAATCAAAATGTAAATAAATTTCTTAAGGGAAAGAACTGTGTTTTTTCATTTTTGCCTCCTGAATGCTTAGCAAAGTACCTCACACACAGAAGATCCATGATACATTTTCACTGTATCATGCTCTGCATCTGTTATTGTTATAATCGAGAACTCTAAACATTATCTAACTTTGAGACTATACTAGCTTCTAGTTCATTTCTCCCTAATTTTGTGATGAGGATACTAAGGGTTAAGATAGTATAGACCTTGGTCAAGGACTTAAAGTTAATTAAGGTTTCTGATGCTTTTTTCACAACTCAATCTGAATTAATTTGCAAAAAGTCATGACATGGTAGGGAACAGAACTTACAGGAACAGGAAAGTTACAAGTCATCTCTTGTCTTTAAATTTTCTTGCAACTAACATTTTACCAGTACTTTCTCAGTTACCATGACTTATTTAATTAATAATAATGAATATCTAATCCCATCATAAGAAGGAGTAGTACAGAAGTAGCATGGCCTCATAGGTCAAAAGTAGGCCTTGAACCTTGAGAGTTTCCTAGAGGGCTGTGAAGAAAGGATTCTCTAGGAGAAACGATCTTGACTAAATAAGAATATTTATTTAAAATAATTTATTTTTATTTTTTAAAAATTTTATTATTATCATTATTATCATTATTATTATTATTATTCTTTTTTGCTTTTTGGAGGGCAGTTGGGGTTAAGTGACTTGCCGAAGGTCACGCGGCTAGTTTTTTGTGTTAAATGTCTGAGGCCAGGTTTGAACTCAGGTACTCCTGACTCCAGGGCCGGTGCTCTATTCACTGCACCATCTAGCCGCCCTCTGAATAAGAATATTTATAAAGTGGGTTGAGGGAAGGGTACCTGAATATACTTCCGCCTGCATGGGATACTAGAGACCCAGAGTTTTCCTACTTGTGGAGAGAAGACAGGTGCTTAACCCAAGCAGGTTCTTACACTGCTTTTAGCTAGTGATAATACAGCCAACAAGGTATCCGTTTCTTCATAATTACGCTACTAAAAAAAATTTCATACCTCACTACAGGATGCAACTGCTCTGTGTAAAGGAGTCAACCATTTGCTGTCTTTGGCATTAACTCTAGCTCCTGTAACAAGAAAAAATAAATTCAATATTTAAAAATAAAAATGTTATTTCTATAAAATCACAGTACCAAAAATATTTAAAAATTTGCATTTCAGACATTATGGTAAAAAGTTTAAATTAACGAGAGATGGATAACAAATTGATAGTTACAAGGTGAAATCATTTTAGGTCATGGATAAAAATATTTAAGTAAGGAAGCATGTACTTATTAATAAATTAAGGTAATATATACATTTCTAACCAAATGACTACTCTAAAGAACACGTTCAGATCCAATCAATTCCTCTTTCCTAATATCTCTGGCAATCACTGTTCCCTTCCACTAATTTCTCTTTTCAATCAAAACGGATCATATGTATCTTCCCTTTCTAGCTTCGACCTCACTCCTTTGATTTCTACATTCCCACCCAGGTTTTAAAACTTAACTCACACGCCAAGCTCTGCATGAAGTCATCTATCTTTGATTCCTAGGTCAGTAACCATCATTCCTCTTCAGACTTGCTTAAAATCTTTGCTTTTCACCTCTCTAATTCAATTAACTATAACATAGTATTAATAATGGATGCAGAGTTGGAAGGAACTCTAGAAGCTATCAAGTCCTGAATATATGAACACAAAAAGGCTCTAATATGTTAGTGGATCTATGAACTCCTTGATGCAGGGATTCTCCAGGTTGTTCCACAGATCTCTACAGAATATTTTCCCAACCTGATGGGGGCCTTGAAGTCTTTTACAATCCAAGAATACCAATAAAGCACTTTGACAGTCCATCTCATCCCTCTTCTCATATTAAATCACTGGCCACATCTTTTTCTCTGATCATTTATTTCTTTGATGGTATCTTCTATACTCTTCTTGAGCTTATATCCTGATTAGAAAAATATTACAATTTATTCACACCCACCTTATCATCTCTCCATTATCTTTTGATCAATTTACAACTGAAATTCCTCAGAGATTTTTGTGTTTCAAGACTGAAATTCATAAAGTGACAATGGGGAGACATTGACATTGAAAAGGAGTGTGCACTATTTTAGGTGTGGATACTTTAGGATAGGATCCTTAAAAATATCACACAATGACAGTTTCAAACTCATTCTCTGTGTCTCTCCTATTCA
This sequence comes from Pseudocheirus occidentalis, assembly GCA_028646575.1. NCBI lineage: Eukaryota > Metazoa > Chordata > Mammalia > Diprotodontia > Pseudocheiridae > Pseudocheirus > Pseudocheirus occidentalis. Next base: position 29,368,923 of record CM053597.1, on the reverse strand, counting down.
ATTTTATACAATTCACTGTCCATTTGTACAAAATATGTTACTTGTGTACTAACCCAACAAAGTGGCCATTCAGCTGTATATAAAAAACCAAACAGGCATTTTTCATTCATTTAGTTTTTCATATATGGATGGCTACATTGATCACCTTTCAGTAATCATTAATCTCAAAGAGAATGCCCTTTGATGTTCTGGGGAATGATGAAATAAGTACAATGTAACCTAAAAACTGAAGCACTGTACTTTGCCATCTACAGCAGAGATTCTTTAGGCCCATGGATTTTTTTAAACTTTCTAATAACTTTATTTTAGTATAACTGGTTTCCTCTGTAATCTAATGCATTTTATTTTATGCATTTAAAAATATTCTGATCTAGAAGGATTCCATCTTACATTTGGACTTCTACATGAAACATGTTTGGTGATAGTGGAAAGCATCTTAAGGGAATATAGGTTTCCTTGTTTTATGCCTCATGTGATGCTAAAAATCAGGGGACCACCAAATAGTTAATTTTTTTTTCCAAATGCATTTCTAGAGGAATTTTATATTATAACATCCACAGGAGTAATTCCTTTGGGGAAGAAAAGCATTCATAGGTACATTCTGTTTTTCTTAAACAAATGACCAACAGTAGGATTTCATAGTATCTAGTGCACAGTCCCCGCCCCCCCCATGTCAATCATATATATATATAAATAGAAAAATTGTATAGGTGTAATCTGCTGTAGAAAGTTATTTGCTAAAGTTTTCTTACTCCTGCAATATATGTACAGATCATTCCTTATGAAGAATTTATACAAAGATGAAAAGGCTGCTATAGTTCTCATCCATTTAGTTTTGAGGATTAATATTGTCCATTAGTTTTCCCCCTCCCTTGCCCCTGTTCCCACTTTTTTGCTTTTCTCAAGATATTTTCTAAAGAAATCCACCCACATTTCCAATATTGAATCAACTTCAGTATTGTTTTCCATATGCCTGGTCTTATCATTCTTCCTGATTTCATCATCCTTAAGATCATTTGTATTTATTTTTATAGACTTTGGAGACAGAGATGTTAGAATGCAAATGTGCTGGTTCTTCTATCATCAGTGATGAAACTGATTATCAAAAAAGGAGAAGAATTCACTTTCTGAAAAGAACTGCTAGGAAAACTGGAATACAGTCTGGCAAAAACGAGGTATGCATCAACATACTGCACAACACATAAAATAAGCACAAAGTGGACACATGACTTACATAATGAAGGTCATGCCTTACACAAACTAAAAAGTCAGGCACCTTCACTGCTTTTGATGGAAAAGTCATTAAGTAAGGTTAGTTTAGTTAAAAATGGAAAAGAAAGAATTCAGATTACATGAATTTGAAAAGCTTGTATGCAAGTAAAATCAATTTAAAGGGATAAAAACATATCTTTGTATGATGCATTGTTCATCTCTCAGAATCTCATATGCAGGATACACACACACACACACACACACACACACACACACACACAGAGGGGAAAACCAAATGTGGAACGCTACAGGCCATTTCCCAATATCTATGACCAAATGACACAAATAAAGAGTTCTCAGAACTGCATGTAAACAAATGATGTATTTTGCCTGCTATGACCTCCTTTGTCTCTTATTTAATTAAGATTCAATTCCTAACCTTAGCTATCAAAGGTAACTGGTATCTTCTAATTTTCTTGTACTTTCTGAAATGGTGTGACGCTTTAATATTCAGTTCTCATATTCATAATGGGCCTTATTGTAGTTTATGGTATAAGCAAGATGTCAACTTGAACTATGCTTATTAATATTATCATAAGACTGCTTTACAGTTTTCCTTAATTATTTCTGTCAAATAAAGAGCCATTCTCCCATCTGTATTCTTAGATTTATTGACTACTGCATTAGTGCTACTTTAAAAGCATATTTGAGAATCTACTATTAAGGAAAATTTTGTAAATTTTCAAAAGAAAAATTTAAAAATTAGAACCTACCAATTTAGTCTTGTCCCATTTAATTAAGCGGCAGAAGTGTGATTCAATCTTGAGCACTTTAATGAAGATGACCTTTTGTTAGTGCTTTCTTCTAAGGGTCTTAGCTGAGACTGGGTGTTGCATTCTCCTTGCTTACCTGATTTATACATACTTTGGTTTTACTGATTTACATAAACCATTGGAAGCTACATTTTATAATATACAAGTAAATAATAGGTTTTTCTAGTGGACTGTGGTGGTGGTTTTATTTATTTAAGATATTTTTCACAAAGGTAACTCCTATTATAACTTTTATCTCTAATGGATAATTAATTTGATTTGTATACCACAGTGAAGAGGCAATGTGGTGGTATGAAAAGAACATAAAATTTTAAGTCAGAAGACCTGAGCTCAGGTCCTAATTGCTACTGTTTGACCTTGGTGTAGGTCCTCTTAATTTTCTCATTTATGAAAAGACAGGTTGTCCCTGATGATCTTTAAAGACCTTTCTAACCTGAAGTCCCATGTTCCAATGAAACCTTTCCAAGTATACAACCTAACAAGAGTTCGAGGATTGTCTAAATTGTCACTACCACCATTACTGTTATGTGTAAAACCAACAGCTCACTTACAAGTGCTTTCAGGTTTGTATTGTACTCCAAATAAGAGTGTGAATGAATAATATTTCCACTACTTATATCCAATCTAGAATGCTAAACAATCCCATAATCAACCACTAGTAATTCAGAAGGAAGCAAAGACAAGCAAGGCAGCTATGAAAGAACAGTGAACTGTAACTTAACAAAAAAAAAAAAATCAAGTGCTATAAAACCAAAATTCAGTTTCATATATATAATACTCTTTTGCTGTTCTATTGTGATATTCAGTCATTTTCAGTAGTGCCTGACTCTTCATGACCCCATTTAGGGCTTTATTAAGAAAGATAATGAAATGACTTGACACTTCCTTCACTAGTTCATTTTACAGATGAGAAAACTGAGGCAAACAGGGTATGTGACTTGTCCAGGGTCACACAGCTAATAAGTGTTTGAGGTGGAATTTGAACCCATCAAGATGAGCATTTCTGACTCCAGGCCTAGCACTCTATCCCCCCAAGTCAACCTAGCCACCTCATTCTATTTTGTATATGGAAATATTTGTGTGTGTGTGTGTGTGTGAGAGAGAAAATCACAATTAAAAAAAAATTTTTTTTAATAAGTTCATTTCCTAGCTGGGAGGTAAGATTAACACGATAATGAAAGGACTTTAAAGACATGGGAATTTCATTCATAGATATAAACTGCAAGCCATCAGAACCTCCTCCCCTCAGCCTCATAGAATATCCTTCTTTCCTTCAAGATGCAGCTCAAGCATGACCTTTTACATAAAGCCTTTTCTGATCCCCCCCCAATAGTGTTCTCCCTCTCAAACTACCCTTTTTAACTTTATTTCTTTGTATTTATTCTGTTTATATTTAATTTTGTCCAAATAGCTTTTATCTCCACCACAAGAGTGTGAAGTCCTTTGTAAACAGAGATCACTTCATTCTTTGACACTGCATATACTCATACACTGCTTGACTTCAAGTATTCCCCGGCTGTCTGTTAGGTGTAAGTCTACTTTCCCTCCTCATCTATACTTCCTGGTTTCCTACAAAGTCTCAGCTTAAGACCCTATTCTGCAAAAAAAAAAAAAAGTCTGTCCTATGCTTCTAAATGGTACTGTCTTATCTCTGAGACTGTGCCCAACTTAGCCTGTATATATCCTGTTGGCACATAGGTGTTTGTGTGTTCTCTACCCCACTTGATTGCTCCTTGACTCTGCGGCTGTATCTCAGAACTTATCATGGTGCCTGACACACTGCAGGTACTTGTTCTTAACTGATTCTCATGCTGTGCTATTCTTGCCTGCCCAACTCTGTTTCTGCAAATCCAATTATAATGTTGTTCAATGTCAAAAGGATATAAAAAAACTGTTACCTTTTTAAAAAAAAGTGTTAACAGTTTCACATTAGGGGCAGTCAGGTGCTTTGGAGCAATATTATAATTGGTAATATGACTTGGTAATAATAAATTGACAGTGTTATATCAAAGCTACTTTGGTCACAGCAATTTTAGGAAAAATATAGCTGTATAACCAAGTGCTAAGATATGTTATAAACATGAAACAGGATTTCAGAAAAGGAAAAAAATACTGCAATGATGATGTCAGAAAGAAGGGTTAAAGGTTACTCTAAGGGGATGAACTCTATTCTAACTATACCTCACACCCGTCACCATCACTTTCTCTTCTCTTTCTCTCTGTCTGGCTTCTGTTTAAGATACTAGTGTCTTCATAAAGCCTTCCCCAGGTACTCTATCATCTCTATACTTTGTACCAAACTCTACCTGTCTCCATTTATAAATGTTATTAAATGCTATCTATGATACACTGTAATAACTAGAGGAAGCAGTGGGAACCAAAATTTGGAGACATATGAAGACTATGCAGAATTCCATGTTTAATCTAAGAGGTCATTGAGAACCATTATGAAGTTCTCAATATCAATGTGAAATGATTATGGCCAATCTGCTTCTCTTTTTAGGTGGCCATTGTTCTTATTCTTCTGATCTTTTCTCTAGTCTGATTCATTAGGGTTTTCTCAGTTACATCACTACTTTAAGATTGATAGGACCAATTCATAGCTTCAGCCACAATAGTTTTGCATCCTTCATTTCCTTCTAGTGAATTTCTGAGCATAAGGGCAGATAAAGGATATCTGCACTATTCTAGATTTAGTGACATGTAAGCTTTCTATCTAACCTTTAACTTACCTTCCCTCAGCATAAAGTGGGAAATTATGATTTGCTCTACATCTAGGCTATCTAGTTCTCTGTAACTTCTGGTAAGGGGACATGTTCTTCCCAGGAAACTGTCCAATTTTAGAATTCACGTGGATGCATCAGCCTGAGTCTGTGGTTTCATTCTCTAATTTTGAGCATATTTTCAGTGAAATCAAGAAGCCTCCTGATGGCTAGTATGGTAGGATACTAGACCCTCTTGTCATATTTCCATGCTACAGATAGCAAAATAACTACCCCTCTCCTTAAGGGATGAACCAGACACTCTTGGTGGAATAGTGGTGTAAATACTGTCTACACTACCACAGAAACAAGAATTATTTAACCCAATAATTCAAAAAATACCTCTTTCCCTAAACCACATCAAGAATTTCTTGAAAAATTTTCAGGGAGCTTAGAACCTTCTACCAAATTAAGTTAAGTAAAGGTAAATAAATGGAGGCATCAATCCACTAGAAGTGCTCCAAGGCTGTAATACTAAAGTCTAGGCAGCCAGGGAAGTCTAAAGGATTTGGAGGCTCATAACTATCTTAGGCAATGCCTAAATAGATCTTTAGAAAAATTAAGAGAATGAGAAAATGAAATCTTAATACTAGGCAGATAATACTATAGTTAGCTGAATAATAACTCAAACTTGTCATGAAGGAATTTTACTACATATAACCTATTTTTTATCTGAACTCTAAATTTTATCTTCCAGAGAAACATTTTACAATCTGCATATTGAAATGGGTCTGCAACAATGTTTTCAACAATGCAAAGACAAAGAAGCTCTGTGACAATAAAAAAAAAGTTAAATAAGTATCATTCTGTTTGGGTTACCGACTAAAATTCATGATGTCTAGTTCTTTTTAAAAAAATCCACAAAAATCAGTTAAATCTTTGTTGACACTGCTTTTTGCTCTACTTCACTGTAGTGCGGCACAGGCAGGCCAGTTTTAAATCAAAACAGTGATTTCAAATAAGAAAATACAACCACCAAAAAAAAAATAATAAAAAGTTTTTACTATCTAAACTGAGAAAGCTAATTGGCTCCTCATAACAGTTTTAGAAACAAGACCTAGTATAAAACAGAAATCAAGAGAAATGCCATAGACATGAGCAGAAGACAGGATGAGAATGATTTAAGGAGTTTGAATTCCAAACTCCTTACCTTGACAGTGAATGATCTCCATAATCTGGCTCTAACTTACCTTTTCACCTCTTAGAAATTCCACATTCTAGCCAAACCAAACTCACTCCTATTTTCCCTACCTACTGGCCTTTCTGTATATGGAAAGATACTTTGTGGCTCCTAAAATAAAGCCCTCTTGCTGAATACATGACAAGAGGCCTAGTTCAAATGCCTTATCTTCCAGTCTTCCTTGATATCCTCTAGTCAAAAGTGATTTCCTCATGATTTAACATTGCACCCTGTCCATTATGAATTCCTTTATCAATCTGATTTCTTTCTTTTTTTTTTTTGGAGGGCAGTTGGGGTTAACTGACTTGTCCAAGGTCACATGGCTAGTTTTTTGTGTTAAATGTCTGAGGCCGGATTTGAGCTCAGGTACTCCTCACTCCAGGGCCGGTGCTCTATTCACTGCGCCACCTAGCCACCCCTATAAATCTGATTTCTTAATAAAATGACTGCATTTCTTGTCCCAGGATCTATCTTACAAATTGAACTTTATTTTTGCCTTCCATTACTTTTGCCTTACTGTAATGGTAATTAATTTGTTTGATCAGATGTTAAGTAGATCCTAGTAACCTAGTGTTAAGTATAGAACTCTGTCCATTGGTGAAAAGGTGTGAATTCCCCTGTGACTTGGAAGAATGCTATTGGCTGAGACACTCCCCTGAACCATGTTGACTTGGGAGAAGGCCAGTGTTTATAAGCAGAAGAATTACAAAGACAGGACAGATCTTGGATTTGGTTCCTGAGTAGCTGACTGAAGATATGAACAGGATGGGACTTTGTTTGTTGGTGGCCTGGCT
>CM053597.1:29335950-29361642 GCA_028646575.1 Pseudocheirus occidentalis | reverse complement strand
TATATATATATATATATGTGATAAATCTATATTCACACATATATTTAAATAGGATAGTATATGTACAGCATCTATTTATGCCTCAGAAAACCCAAGTCAATTAGTTTATTTGTCTTTTTTTTTTCCCTCGGTCATGACCAACTCTTTATGACACCACTTAGAATTTTCTTTGCAAAGAAAACTGGAGTGGTTTGCCATTTCCTCCTCCAGCTCATTTGACAGAGAAGAAAACTGAGGCAAAGAGGATTAGATTTGAATTCATGGATATTGAGTCTTTCTAATTCTGAGCCCTGATTCTAACCCCTTTTATGTCATAGGCACCTTTTGCTGGTAAAGCCTGCAGATAGACCCCTTAGAATGTTTTTAAAATGCACTTAGGAGTAGATATCACAATATTTTACTGACTTAAGAATCCATGATCTACTGCGAATTCCTCTTTTGCAGATGAAAAAACTGTTTAGAGATAATGAGACTCACTCATTTATGGGATTAAATATTTCCACATAACTCAAAGTAGTTGAGTTTCTCTTTATCACACTGCTTGTTTATATTTACATATTTATAATTATATGCATTTTAGATTATTTGGAACATGATTGTTGAGTAGGAAAAAATATATGATGGCCAAATTAGGGAGAGGGGGAGAAATTTTTGTGAACTTGAGTTTTTAAATGACTTGTTTTCTGTCTTCCCTGTTTATGGAAAGATTGTGTTAAAATGGTGTATTTTCATTTGTTATTTCTCAAGTTAAGACTGTTTTCTTAAAAAACATCTGATGTAACTCTTGGCAGTTTGTTGGCTGAATAAGCATTTGTACCTGTCATGTGCTTTATTGTGCACAGAATTTATCACTTTGTCCTGAGGTAATAAGAAAGTCTGTAAGAATACCTGTTTGTAAATACTGGCAGAAGTAGAGGTAGCTTATTGGGATGTATCACTATAGACTTGTATCACTTGTATGAGATGCAGACAGTATTATGAATAAGTTTGTGCCTGTGCTTCATCTTACTAAATGTTCAACTTTGTATTACATATATCTCACAACTGGATTTAAATCCTGAAAATAATAGTGTTAGTATTGCTTTTAACTTGTATATATACTTTTTTGCGCATATGTCCACTCCTTATAAAGTATAGGCAAATTAATTTGATTTCATCTATTCATTAGTATACTCACTTTCCAAACTTGGTCATCAGGATTCACAGTTAGAGAGCTAGATACATATATTAGTTAAATACTTCAAGACTATAAGTTGAAAAGTAACTCTCTCTTTTGGAGGCAGTGTAGTGTAGTGGGAGCTATATTTCAATTCTAATGCCACCACTGACTAACTTACCTTTAGACAAGTCATTTTAATCCTGTCTGATGTTTAGTTCCTTTAACATGAGGGATGTAGACTAGACAATGTCCAAGGTCTCTTCTAGGCCTAGGGATAATGCTTTTGATCATTTTCTTCACTTCTAATAAGATTACAATAAGTTATTTCCTAAATTTAGAAAGAAAATGATATTTGTGTTAATATTTTTATTGCAAAAGAACTTCTATTTAGTAGACTTTGGAATACCTAATTTGTATTAAAAATTTTTTGTGTGTGTTTTCATAATAATGATGGATGCTATTCAGGGGTTGTGTGAGAGCAGTATACTTGTATCCAGACATAGTTGGGTTCCGGGGGGCAGGAACCTACAACCTCGGGGTCATATGTGGCCTTCTAGGACCTTGGGTACTACCTTTTGACTGGCTCCAAGTTTTATAGAACATATTCTTTTATTAAGTGATGTTCAGTTTAGATGCCTACCATGTCCGATAGGAACATGTGATCTTGCAGGAAGTTGAGTCTCTGGAGAGTACAAGTAAGCAACCAATGGGAATTGAGGATTCCAGATGGGCTCATAGTGTACACAATTCTTCATGGGGGTAGTCAAATACTGAATAGTCGATTACTTTTGCTCTTAATCCTAATCTTTTATGGCAGATACCCAGCTAGCTTATATATATAGTCGTGTTATTAGTGCTGATGTCTTGACTCGTGCATGAGTTGGATTTAAGTGAGGCAGTTCTATGTAATTCCAGTGCCAGGACAAAAGTCAGGGTGACTGACAGTGGCCCGGGATGCAGTGGATGACTCTAGAGCAGCGGTTCTCAACCTGTGGGTTATGTTCAATTTAAATACATCCTGCATATCAGATATTTACATTACGATTCATAACAGTAGCAAAATTACAGTTATGAAGTAGCAACAAAAATAATTTTATGGTTGGGAGTCACCACAACATGAGGAGCTGTATTAAAGGGTCGCAGCATTAGGAAGGTTAAGAACCAGTGCTCTAGAGCCTTTGATGTATGACCAAGCTCTAAATGCTCCGCTGTACCTGCTTCGGCCTCCTTCTTGGCCCTTGCTTCAGTTCCTTGCTTTTCTGTAAATAGGTCACAAAATTTGCGCTCTTCTGGAAATATAAATACATTTCCTTCTGCCAAATTTCTTGAGGTCCTTATGTCCCCAATTCAATTTCCTTCTTATCTTCAAAGTAATTTACAAGAATGAATACTTTGCAGTTCTTTTGGAAACTCTTTGTTCATATCCTTTGACCAGTGAAAAATGGCTGTTTGTCATGCGTGTGCATTTCTTAGTTGTTTTCTGTGTCTTGGACACCACTAAATATTTACAAAGAAAAAATTTGATATTTTCCTCCCATTTGACTATTTCCCTTCTCATCCTAGATGCATTAATTTTATCTTTTCAGTTTCAAGTAATCAGAAGTTACCTTTTTTTATCTGTTGCAATTGGTTTTTCTCTTTTGTTTGGTTAAGAACACATATCTTACCCAAAGCTGTGAAAAGTATGTGATCTATATTTCTCTTAAAATTATTATAGTATAATCTCTAATAGGATGCGTTGTGGAGTTGTATAAAGTCTTGATCTAAGCCTAATTTCTGCCAGATTGCTTTGTAGTTTTCATAACAGTGTTTTTTTCATTTTTTGTTTTTAAATCAAATAGAGTCTAATACTGTTCTTAATGTGATGGGTGGGCTTTTTTTTCATACAGTGTTTTTCAGAACATAGTGTATTGATAGTTACAATGTCTTTTTAAAACCGCTGATGGAGATTGGTATTTTGCCTTTAACAGATACAGGAACAAACTTTTTCATATAAACAGGATAATACAAATATTAGTAAAGTTTGTATTGGTCTGCTTGACAATCCTGAAATCTTTTTTACCCATGACTAGAACATAAGATTTTCAATTCAGGTTAAGTCAGCAGGCATTCATTAAGGCTTACTGTATGTCAGGTACTGTATGTATATCATGCTGGAATACAAATTGTCAACTTCCAGAGTTCTAAGAGAAACAAAATCAGACTGTATGCGTGTTTATTTCTCTAAAAGCAGGGGAATGGGGTGGGGTGAATATGTGTGCATGGGAGCTGCAGTCAGCTGAGCTCACTTTGGGGTTAGGCTGCACAGTTTATCAACCCTTTCAACTGGGCTGATGTCACTCCATCATCATTTCACCCCTGGACAGGGAAAATACCTCTACATCCGACCATTCCCAGATATACCACACCACTCCCAGCCTTGGGCTATCTATCTAACAAAAGAAGTCTCCCCCTAGCTGAGTAGAACACTCTGGGTTTCCCCACTATAGATCAAATTCCTTGCAAGCTTGGGGTCTGACCAAGGTTAGGAGACTCAATGCAATCTCATTATCAGTAATGTCCTTTGGAAGAAGAACTGAACTTAAGTCTGGGCTTTGGAAGAAGAGGGGAGGGGAGAGAGCTCTGAACCTCCTCAAGATATTGGTTATTATTAATAATAATCCATTTTTGTACATTTTCACCAGATATAAGCAAAAAGAGAGTCTCTGCCCATATGGAACTTAAATTCTACTAACGTAAAATAACACATAGAAGAAAACTGAAAAGCAAGGGGCATGGAAGAAGCTAAGGTCTATCACCATATTCTCCTGTTGTCTAAATGCCTATAGTGTATCCTGGAAAAACCCATAGTAAAAGATCCCTGTGCCTTTAGTGAGCTGGGAATTGCAAAGGTTCTGTGTTTTACAATTGTTAAAGAAACCCTTTTAAACAAAACAAAGGGTTGACATAACGAGTTAGACAAGACTTTGTTGTCTCTTATCCAAGGACAATAAATAGTTACCTACTTACTGTGTCATTGCATAGTTTACTATTTTTTATGTCTTTAAATTGAGGTTGGGGACTTCCCACTATTAGGTCACTAGGTAGTTGGGGAATCAGTTCATTCCATCAAGATATTACAAAATGATTGTGATTGCTATTTTTCTTCCATATTTCCTCTCTTTGATACTCCTTATGGAATATCACTAAATTGGGACTACTAGATAATCTCTTTTCATTAAAATTTTAAGTTCTCTTGCTTTTCCTATTGTCAGTTTCTTTAACAAGCATTATTTCATTATTTTTCCTTCAATCCTTTATAAGTGTTTAACCTTCACTTATATATTACAGTAGGTAGTTGTTTGAACAACAAAATAGGAAACTTAATTCAGTGGTGCTTATGGGAGTAATGAAACAAAAGTATGTTCATGTTATTATACAGAATCTTAAATCTAGTTCTTAGGTATCTTTTGAAAAGGGTTGGGACATTGTAAGAGACCACAAGTATTAAAAATAACTTATCAGGGAGGCAAAAAGGAACAGAGCAGGCATCTTAGTGTCTGTCTAAACAGACTTAGCTGCCTACTTTATGAGGTTGTCTGCAGACAATCTGGCAAATATTTTTTCTCATCATTCAAAGGGGCCTGTTCTAGACCACTGCCCACAAATTGTCCAACTTATTGTCCAGATTACACTGTGGAACGTATCCTATCCATAAATCAGCCAACACCTTGGAGTTGTTCCTTTGTGTGGGAAACAAAGGACCTCTCTTTCCATGGGATTAAAGCTCCTTCCAGCTTTGAGTGATTGCAGAATGTAAATGGGAGGTTCAGAAGGTTACATCTAGCCAAAGGAGAGCAAGGGGGAAAATTTGAATTGGGAACAGCATAAAAAGCCTTGCATTTGTCTGAGCAAGCTTACTCTCCATGGGGAGTGGGGAGGGGAGACCCATTCTCTAGGAATGTAGAATAATTGGCTAAAATAAAATAAGAACTTTCCTGGCTTCACTACGAGTATTGTTCTTTGTTTAGAGTGAGGATGTTTCTTGCAGTTGTTTTTAATGTGATGACCCTTTCCTGAGATGAGCCTTTCTACCATGTTTATGGGGCAGATTTGCAGATGTGTTTCTTTTAAATCCACTCATTTAAGTAATTATTCTAAGATAACTCTTTTTCTTTACCCCTTGCCCCAAGAAAGATGAAAACTGTGATCCATTTCAGTTTATTATTATAAAAGACCTTGTGCAAGAAAGAACAGCTCTCTTAGAATTAGCAGAGGAGGTACATGCTGGGTATGTGCAGACCACAGTATAGTCAATTAAAAATTGCAAAGAAAAAGAATTAAAGAAGTAATCAAGGAAATTATGATAGAGATGAGCTAATTGTTTGCTGAGGTAAGAGCACAGGGCATGACAAGTGGACATCAAGTATGTTCTGCTTTTATCTTTGTGGAAGTGTCAAGGAAATGTTTCCATCATGGACTTCTATGTGGGTGTCACAAGATAGACGGAAGTGGATAAGTTACAGTCTGCTTCTTTAAAAAGAACTTCAAATTGATGAGATCCCATTTGAATATTTGAGCATAGTTTTTGTGATTTTCAAGTTAAATCTTAGTTCTACTTCAAAATTAACCAGGGGGGAAAAAAAGAGAGAATCTTAAAAAATCTCAGCTGTAGAACCTTAGATTATTAGTCCAAGCCTACAAACTATAATATGATGGCCACATGATCTGTCATTTTCTTTGAGGTAAGTCCCATGGCAGGCATTACTCTTAATTATAATCTTTTCTTGCCAAGGAAAAACTTCTCAGAAAAATTATTTATTGGTTGAATATTGTTATGTATATTTTATTATTATTTTTTTTTTGCAGGGTAATTGGGGTTAAGTAACTTGTCATACAGCTAGCCAATGTCAAGTGTCTGAGGTCGGATTTGAACTCAGGTCCTGCTGACTTCAGGGCCGGTGCTCTACTCACTGCACCACAGAGCCACCCCAATATTGTTATATTTTCAAAACCTGTAAAGAGGAAACCAGTATAGTTTTCTTTTTAAAATAATTAAGGGAAAAGAAAGTGAGGAGAATAGTCTGTATTTCTTGGTCTAGTTGGAATTTTTTTCATATTTTAGTTATATTTAATTTAGCTATAAAGAGTTTTATCGTGTTAGAATTATATAACTAATCAATATACCCATATGCCCAGGAAAGAATTTTTATCAAGTATAAAAGCATTCCTATTATTGAAAATAAAAATTTAATTGGAAAAAATAAAAGTTCGATTAGGTGGGAAAATTAATAGGAAATGTATTTTATTTATTTTTAACATTTCTTTGTCTTTTGTTTTTACATAGTAGCTCAGACCTGCACAACCTAAGGTCCATAGGCCACATGTTATGCAAATCTGCTATAGTTTGTGATATACTCTACTATATTAACCAATCACCCCACCTCCCTTTCCGTCTTTAACAAATACACCCCCACACAGCATCTTACAGATTTTGCTCCATTCTGCATCTGTATTCCATCTTATAAAAAGGACAGAGAGGTAAACCATTATCTGTTCTCAGACACTGTAGAGTGGTAATTACAATTAAAAAGGGTTAGTTGCCTTCAAATGTTTTCCTTTACATTCTTATTATCCTTGTGTGTTTTCTTGTCTTGATTTTGATTACTTTGCTTTGTATCAGTTTAGACAAATCTTTACTTGCTTCTAAATCCCTTGTATTTTATGTTTGGCCTTAACATTTCTGGGTGTGTTGAGTTGAGGGTTTCTTTCAGGTAGCGCTTTAAGATAAAAATAGAAGAAACCTCTAGCCAACTGGTCCCATAGGGCCACCAAGTTCATTCAGCCCCCTGGACACCCTCTCTCCCTGAATTAAAAACCATTATCTCTAGCCTACTCAAGTAATGATCATGCAAAAAATAAATAAATAAAAATTCTCCCATCCAGGTCCAGGAACACCACCCATGGTACCTAGTATAAAGAGAGGCATTCTGGAATTCTTCGGAATTTTATCTAGTTTTATTTAACTCTCTAGTTCTAATAACTTAGGGCAAGTTTCTTTAATAATCTTGTGAAATATGATAATCATAATTTTGGTGTGCTTTTCAAGAAGCCCAGCAATTAATTTATCTTTCTTCCTGTTTTCCAGATCAGTTATTTTGATAATAGTTATGTCATGTTCTAACAGGTGTTTTTGTCTTTTTGCTTTGCAGTAATATTTCTTGTGGCAACATTGGATTTTTAATCATTGTTAATCACCTTTCTCATTTTCATGATGTCCACTACTTTGATAAAGTTTTCAGAATTCTAAGCTGTTGGTTCATCCTGTCTTTTCCTTCATTTCTTTTAGTAGGCCTTTCAGGACTCACTCATGGTTCTCATTTCTTGTGTTCAACTTTTAATTATTTTCTTAATTTCTAGTATGCCTTTCTTAGATTAGAGGATCTTTGTAGCAATTGCTGGCAGAGGTCCCCGCAAATTCCTCCATTCCCCATTTTTCTTTTGCCCTAATATCTTTTGGCTCTGCAAATGCAGATTTCTCAGAACAAATCCTTATGGGGGAGTGGAGGGTCATGTAAAACTTTTGGTCCCTGGCTTGAAGTGTACCTCAAGTGGAAAGTGTGTATGATAATAGCTTTTGAACTCTTGCCTCCAAGGTAGTCATGGGAAGCAAGGGTCCCAATAAGAGAGGGAACAGATTCCAGATTGGGTGATCACACAGTCTTGATAAAAGCAAACAGCCTACAGTTGTGACTTCTGGGACCTTCTCCTTTGGTTGTGATTGGTTTGTGGGTTGGCAAGGAGTAAACTGAAGCTAGTAATATGGTCCTTAGTGGGGATGGTGGTGGTTTTGTCTTTTTGATGTGATTACCTTATTGGAATTTTTCTTTCAGTGTTATTGCGTAGTAACCATATACTGTAATTTGTTCTCTCAATCAGTGAGTACCCATTTTTTTTTTGTTTCTGCCACTATAAAAGGGGCTGCTGAATTCAGTTATCATAATAAACTCTGCTTCTTCATATTTGATTCATACCTGTTTATTTAATCTTGTCTCCCATTCTCTTTTTATCCTTCCTTAGATTTGTCTCTTCTTTCTTTTATTTTTAAAATAACTGTTAGATATATCCAAATTATATTTTAGGTTTTATTTGGTTTCCTGCACATTTCTATTCATTTTGTTCATATTCCCTAAAGCAAGTATACAAGTGTCCCTTTTTTGCCTTTAAAACTTTATAAATATTCAAGTCATTTGATCTTTATGGTTCCTTCTTTTCTCATATGTGAAATGAGATCATTAGATGATGATTTCTAAAAGTTCTAGCTCTAAATCTATAATCCTCATGAATTTTTACCTAAAGAGATTAAGATATGTTAGGTTTCATGTTCTTAAATTTAAAGTTCAAAGACTGAAAGATAGTATGAAAACAAATATGAAGGCATTATGTTAAAAATATGAGTATCATATATTTCTAATGGGGAGTTCATTACACAGATAAAGTATGAAATCATTTCATAATGTCACATAGGGCTAAGAATCTGGCCTAAGTCATTTAATGTCTGACTCTTTATCTTTTATTTGATACACTAATATCCCTGCCAGGTCAGAGTTCATTGTCCTTGTTTTGTAGTTTTCCTATGTATCCTCAAAAGTCAGGAAAATAGATCATTTCAACTTTGGGAATTGATACTGGTGTCTTTCCCCTTAAAACATATTAAAAAAGAATTTTATGTTTAAAACTTCTCTCCCCTTCTTATCATAGGACAATGAAAAGAGGACACCATTACATGCTGCTGCTTATCTGGGAGATGCAGAGATTATTGAACTACTTATTTTATCTGGTATGTTAAGCTCTATTTAATAAAAAGCATAAGTTCTATTTCACCTAACATTTGCCAAAGTAGTTTGTAAACAAAAATATTTGCCAGGACTTGGTTCTTCATGTTTGTTTGCATGGGCAGAGACTAATCTTACATTAATTTTTTAAAAAGTAAGCACTAAAATTAAAAGAAGAAATGCTTGCCCTTTTCCTTCCCCCTTAATTCTCCTTTCTTAACTTGGCACTGACATTTGTAGGAAAGCAAAATGAGGACATAAATTCAGCTTTTCTTATCTGAAGACCTGAGCTTATGAAATTAAACATCACCAGCAAGGTTGTGAGACTAAAATGTTTGCCACATGTAGTTTTCCATATATTGATTTGATGCAGAGGTGTAAAGATACTATTGCTTTCTTTTCCTCCCTCCTCTCACCTTCACTTGCTGTCAACCAAATACAGAATCCCTAGCAGTGAATTATTTGCCCCCCTTGAAACCTGTTGCATTTCTTCCCAGAATCCCTTTTCTCTGAAGTATGTCATTTTACCACATGTAAGTTGGAAAATTTTGCTTTCCAACCATTTCCCAAGAAGATTTGTTTTCATTTTGTTGAATAATATTAATAATAAAACCATTTTAGTCTAATTTAATATTCACAGCCTAACATTGAGAACTTTGATTGCTTTTGACTAAATTCTCTGTCATTCTAGGCATATATGACTCATATATTTGTTTTTCTTACTGAAGCATTTTAAAACTGACCTTCCATATGGAGAAATTACATCCGAACTGGTTTGTGGTGCTTTTTTAAAGTGCATCTTTACATTTGAAGAGTTAAAACAACAAACCTTCATTTTTCTTTATTTGGAATAGTCACATGTTGTGACTTTGGAATGGTCACATGTTGTGAACTTTCTGAACGTAACACCTTCATGACAATGAAATTATCACTCTGTTGAAGTTTTAATTCCGGGGTTAAGTGATTTGCCCAGGGTCACACAGCTAGTAATTGTCACATGTCTGAAGCAGGATTTCAACTCGGGCTCTCTTGACTCCAGGACTATTGCTCTATCCACTACACCACCTAACTGCAATGAAGTTTGAGGTTCTTTTGAACAAGTAACATCAGAAATATATTAGGACACATACTTATGGATGTATATCAGTCTAACTGTAGACACCACAAAGATGTGGAGATCTTATTCCAACTACTGCTTGAAATCACTTTTTTTTTTTTAACCTATTTCTCTCCTTATGATGTGAAATAAAGTAACTGTACTGGTGGTGAATTTATTTTCTTTTGGGATTTAAAAAAAAAATATGTACAAGTGTACACATACACACACACACACACACACACTGAATTTATTTTCTTTTGGGAGATTTATTTCTTTATATATTACACATATACATATGTATATATTCATAAAATATATTTTGTTTTTATTCTGAACTTAAACACTAAGTAGAATAGAAAAAGATTTATTCTTTCTTACATACCTTACTTTTCTTTAGAAATATATAATAAATTCATTATGTAACTTTCAAATCTGTCCTGCTTGTCTGTGATTCAATTCTTTGGATATATATATATATATATTTTTTAAGTTTCAGTGATATTCCTTTTCCCCCTTTTTTCTCCTTAATCCTGCCCACTCCCTTCTTTCAGAAACAATTTTTATGGCTGGGATGGGTGTACTGGGGAGAAAACAAACCCTTTTTAACAATTACTCATAGTCAAGCAATACAGATTCCTACATTGGCCACATCCAAAAATATACGTCTTATTCTGCATCTCAAGATGTACATGTACTCTTGTTTCCATGTTTCCATGATGACTCCTCTGGAATTGTGGTTGGTCATTGCATTGATCAGGGTTCTTAAGTCTTTCAGAGATGTTTTTCTTTATAATTGTTCCTATTGTTTAAATTGTTCCCCTCTACATCAGTTCATGTAAGTTTTTGTGGGACGTATTTTAATAAGTTACTGGGGAAAATGTTATGTTCTTTGGAAGGATATACCACAGTAGTCCCTCATTACGTTTTTGTTGAACTGAATTAAGTTTACTCTCTGAGAAACCATGTGTAAGCAGATTAATAAATACAAAATATATACAAAGCTATTGAGTGAGGGATGAGCATTAACACCTTGGAGGATTAAGAACGACTATATTTAGGAGGGGTCACTGAACTGAGTTTTGAAGGGGACTTGGGATTCTTATTGTTTATAGGTAGGAGGAGAGAATTGTCAAACTTGGAGCCATAGGCATACAGTCTGGAAGATTCCTGAATCAGGACTGAACCAAATTAAAACACAGTTGAGAAATACTTGACAAAATAAATATCTATTTTTAAAAAAATATTTGTGATTTTTCCAAGTCAACATGTGGCCTGCAGGAATCCATAACTTGGAGTTTGACACCATTTGTCTAGGTGGTGGGGGAACAGCCTGAGCCTGTACAAAGTCAATGAGGTGGCCGCTCAGACCATTCATCATGTAAGATGAATGGCAAGTAGGTAAATTTGGGTAGAACATAGAGTACATGGTGGGGGGGGGGGCGTGTGGGGAGTATGTCAAATCCTTCTATGGAAAGATAGGCTCTCTAGACCCAGATTGTTATGAACTCATATTCACTATAGAGAATCACGGAAGCTTCTGTGGCGGGAGAGAAGCACTGCCAATCCTCTTATGCCTCTCAGTTTGGAGAAATCTCATGGAGAAAGAGGAGCCTAGAGGCATAGAGAAAAATTAAGAAGCTATTCCATTAGTCCAATTAAGCATTGATAAGGTTCTGAAGTAGGCGGTAGGAAGTGACTGAGCCTAGTAACTGCTTGGATATATAGATTGAGGGAGAATACATAAAAAAAAAAAAAACTTGAATTAAAAGTAAAAAGATATTTTTAAAAATTCAGTTCAGTCTTCACACATCCAAAATGAGGATATATTTCTAAGAAACAGTAAGTTTGCCCATTGTATTATATGTATTTGATAGCAAATAAAGGTGTGATTATCTGCCCCCTATGGTTATAGTAGTTACTGTTTTTTACAAAAAGGAGATGATGTATTTCTTACTTCTACCATTAGCTTATAGTTTATGTAATTAATTTGATATTAAATGTTGTAGATGTTGGACATAAATAAGATTTTTTAAAAATGTCAGACTATTGTAGAATAATGGAAAAGTTCAGGTTTTGGTTTAAGAAGATTGGGATTTCTATTCCATCTTGGCTGTTTTTCTCTGTGACCTTGGGTCACAACCTGAGAGGTTAGACTAGATGACCTCTGAAGTCTCTTTCCGCTCTGCACCCAGGAATTGAGGGTGATCCTGAGTTGGCTACTACAGTTGTCATGTTTTTGTTTCTTTATTATAATTGTTAA
This sequence comes from Pseudocheirus occidentalis, assembly GCA_028646575.1. NCBI lineage: Eukaryota > Metazoa > Chordata > Mammalia > Diprotodontia > Pseudocheiridae > Pseudocheirus > Pseudocheirus occidentalis. The sequence goes on along the minus strand of CM053597.1, from coordinate 29,349,310 downwards.
CACATAGGCAGGTATTTTGACTCAGGGTAAGCATCTGTGCATTTTTTTGTTTTAGTATGATCAGCATAATATTGGAAAAAATGAACCTAAATATATTGTCTCAATTTGGAGATAGTACTCCATCCCACAGAAGGATAGTGTTAACACACTTCAAGTAGGAGTCAACAGGGTCATCAGACGTGTATTCAAAAAATCTCAAGTTGATGGATTTCCCTTTGCATTTTCATCGCTCCCTTTAGACAATTCCCTCAGTGTATAGAGTGCTGGTTCTGGAGTCGAAAAGACCTGAGCACAGATATAGCCTCGTACTCTAGTTACTGGCTGTGTGACCTTAGGCAAATTCGCTTAACCTCTGTTTGCCTGAGTTTTCTTAACTGTACAGTAAGGATGATAACAGCACCTCCCTCCCAAGGGTTTTGTGAGGATCAAATGAAATAATGCTTGTAAACTGCTTAGCACAGTGCCTGGCACATAGGAGGTGCTTTTAGGCACGTTTCCTTCATTCTGCTTCATTTAAATAATTTCTCTTTGTGTCATCAGAATTACATTATTGAAAATTCCTCATTCCTCCTTAGCTGACTTTATGTACATAATTTTGAGTTTTATGATTATACTTATCTTTCTTCTGAACCCTTGGAAATAGGCTCTCCCAAAATCCAGAGTTCAAGTTGGGTTGTGCCTCTTTTTCTTAATAGTCTCTTCCCTCCCAAGGATTCCAACTTTCATATTTAAGCAACCATTTCCTCCTTGTTGGGGAAAATCAGGTTTATAGTAGTCATTCCCACTGTTTCCTAAGTTTTGGAGGATGAAACTATTAGCTGTTCTGCTTTTGAAATTATATTATATTAGATAGCCGGATAATTTCCCCTTTCCATTGAGGAAATCTGTAGTATATTCTGAGGATAATATTACTTCTGTTTCTGCTTGCCATTGATTTTTACTGAAAGCAGGGCACAGTTTTATGAACTTTTAAAAACCTTTGGATAATTGTATTTGATATTATTTGTTTCCATTTGAATCCTGCATATTTCATTTTATTTACTTAAAAATATGATTCTGAGAAGGGGTTCATAGGCTTCACTTGACACTACCAGAGGGGTCTAGGACATAAAAAAGATAAAGCCCTCTTTTAAAGCCTCCTCATGCTCCCTTCCTCTGCTTTCAGGATTTCCTTAGGTGACATTATCTTTATATGTAATGCTTCCCAGCATTCCCTAGCCCTTCTGGCATTCTTCTTTTGCTTAAGAGCCATGTTTACTTCCTAGATTTGATTCCACTAAGTTTCAATGATATGAGGTCAAATTTGCCTCCTTGCACCAAGATTTCTAATTTATTTTCTTTGATACTCATGTATTGTATATTTGTGTAATCAGTCAGCAAGTGTTTATTAAAGACCTGCTGTTTGCCAATCACGATGCTAGACTCTGGGTGTATGAATGCAAGGAAGGAAACATTCCTTACACTTAAAAAATTTACATCCTAACAGGGGAGATAAAAAATATGTAGAATAAATGTAAAGAGAATAAATACAAAGTAGCTAGCTATATTGCTCTTTGCAACTTGAGTCTTCCTTTTGTCACCAGACACATTGGCAGCTAAGCTTTCTTTTTGCTTTTGGGCAGCTACTTTATTAGTTCTAGAGTTCCTTTTAATTGTCCCCCACTCTTTCCCAGTAGTGTATTGGACACCTTTTAATGAGGGCTCATCTTCAGATGTCAACTTAATCGTTTTAATACTGTCTATAGTGTTTTCCTGGCAAAGATATTGGAGTGGTTTGCCATTTCCTTTCCTAGTATAAGAACTTTCTGCTATGACCTGTCCATCTTGTGTAACCATGCATTATAGTTTCATTGAGCTAGGCAAACAATTTAACAGAAGCAGATTGAGAACAGGTAGTGAGAATACACAAAAGAACCATACAACAAAGATCTTACTATCACCAAGAGACACTATGGTGTGGTTACTGATCTAGAGCCAGACATCCTGGAGAATGAATTCAAGTGGGCCTTAGGAAGCACTGCTAACAGTGAGGCTAGTGAAGGTGATGGAATTCCAGTTGAACTATTTAAAATCCTAAAAGATGATGCTGTTAAAGTGCTGCATTCAGTATGCCAGCAAATTTGGAAAACTCAGCAATGGCTGCTGGATTGGAAAAAATCAGTCCCAATCCTAAAGCAGGGCAATGCCAAGGAATGTTCAAATTAGCAAACAGTTGCACTCCTTTCATATGGCAGCAAGGTTATACTTAAGATTCTGCAAGCTAGATTTCAACAATATGGTGAACCAAGAATCACCAGAAGAGCAGGCTGGTTTTTAAAGAGGCAGAGGAACTAGAGGTCAAATTGCCCACATTCACTGGATTATGGAGAAAACAAGGTAGTTCCAGAAAAACATCTACTTCTTCATTGTCTACACTAAACACTTTGACTGTGGATCACAACAAAATATGGTAAGTCCTCAAAGAAATGGGAGCACCACATCATCTTGTCTCCCAAGGAACAGTTAGACCTAAACGTGGAACAAATGATTAGTTTAAAATTGGAAAAGGAGTATGACCAGGCTGTGTATTGTCACCTTATTTATTTAACTTATATGCAGAGTACATCATGTGAAATGCCAGACTGGATGAATCAAAAGCTGGACTTAAGGTTGCCAGGAGAAATATCAACAATCTCAATATATGCAGATGATACCACTCTGATGGCATAAAATGAAGAGGAATTAAGAAGCCTCTTGACAGGGGTGAAAGAGGACAGTGTAAAAACTGACTTGAAACTTAACATCAACAAAACTAAGAACTTGACAACTGGTCCCATCACTTTTTAGCAAATAGAGGGAGAAGAAATGGAAGCAGGGTCAGATTCTGTGTTCTCGGGCTCTGAGATCACTGCAGTACAGCGACTGCAGCCATGAAATTAAAAGACACTTGGTCCTTGGAAGGAAAGTAATGGCAAATCTGGACAGCACACTAAAAAGACAGAGACATCATTTTGCTGACAAAGGTCTGTATAGTCAAAAGCTATGGTTTTTCCAGTAGCATTGTATGACTGCGAGAGTTAGATTGTAAGGAAAGCTGAGTTTCACAATGCTTTTGAATTGTGGTGCTAGAGAAGATTTTTGAGAGTCTCTTGGTCAGCAAAGAGAACAAATCTGTGAATACTTAATTAATTGAAGCTGTTTAGTGGAAGGTCACATACTGAAACTGAAGCTTAAATTGAAAAGATTGAAGGCAAAAGGAAAAGGGGATGGCAGAGGATGAAATGGATAGATGGTGCCATGAAAACATGAACATGAACATGAACTTGGACAGATTTTGAGAGGTAATAGATAATAGAAAGGGATGATGTGGTGTGGTCTGTAGGATAATGAAGAGTCAAGACTGGGCGACTGAACAAAGCATGGCTAAAAGGTAGTTTGAAGAGGAAGGCACTGGCCATTGAGGGGAAGGGCTTTACATGGAAGGTGAGCAAATAAGGACCTTAGAGATCATGTCATCTGCCCGCTGCATTTTATAGATAACTGTGACTCAACAAGGTGGAAAATTACCCCATGATCACTGACAGATTTGTATTCCGCTGATGAGCCCAAGTATTTTGATTACCTATTTTTTGATTCTTCAACTTGAAGGGGGCAGGATTTAATACATTTCTGTGGAAACTTACCCCTTTGTTATTAGCTAATTATAGGACTTAGTATGACATTTTTTATACTTTTGTGTACTTAAAATGACTTCTGTCATTTACTATAATTATAGCAATTATGATGGTATTTCTGTGGTGAATCTACTTAATTTCCATTTCACAGGCTTAGACTCATACAATTCTAAAATGGGGAGAAAAAAACATTGGATCCCCTTCAGCTGTTTTATTTTACAGATGATGAAACCGAGGCTTAGAGAAACATGCCCAATTCTGTAATATTTTCAATTTGAGTTAGTTTTAAAAAGATGTTTTTTTCTTTGAACCTGTCCTAGCCCTTTAAAAAGATAGGTGAGGTTTTTGTTTTGTTTTGTTTTGTTTTACTGCAGTTTCTCTAAGAAGTAAATTGTAAAACTTGGTGGTTGAAAGAAAAATGATTAATTAGTTCTTACCCAGTAACACCTAGAAAGACAATGCAGTCAAAATATATTTTACTTTTTGGTTAGAGACAGAGAGAAGAAAAGAGAGCGAGGAGATGGAAGAGCAAGGAGAGAAAGAAGAGAGAGAACACTAAAGATTAGGAGGCAAGGGACATTAATAAAGATAATGACATAAATTATACAGAAATGTACTTTATGAGTATAATTTTTAATTGTCAGTTCCTAAAAAGTTGAGCAGAGAACTGCCAAGGAGACAGTAGCATCATTGAGCAGAGCTGGCAAACAAGTCTTTGATTATTCTAACATTGTCAGGTAAATAAAGAGTCAACATGACAGCTTTAAATAAAGTTTCTTTGCAACTAATAAAAGGAAGAAGAGATAAGAATTTTTTTTTATAACTCACCAAGGTCCTTCCATGCTACCTTGACATCTGAAATCTGTGCTTGGCTCTCTGTTGCCACCACTGTCACTAAGCCCTCATGAACGACCCCCTGGGCTTGCACTAGTCTCCTGATAAGTGTTTGGCCTAGGCTCTTTCCTTCCCCGGAGCTCTCTGCCAGGTTAATATACCATAGTTATGTTGCTCTTTGCCTTTTTGTGGGGGAAGGAAACTAGAAAAGGCACTCTGCTGGTGGAAATCTACCAGTGTTGTACAGTGTTTGGTCTAAGAGGTGGAGTGAGCTGCCTGTAGCAGCATTTCTTTTGACCTTACTTTACCCTGGAGGGTCCTTGGTTGGAGCACCAAGGTAGCTTTTAGTCAATAGTACCCCGAATTAGGGATGAGTAGATATGTCATCCCTGTACTAAAGTTGAGAGTTCAGTTGAAGGGGAGTGATTGAAAGTAGGCAAATGGATATGGATTAGCCTGGCCCTGGGATCAGAGCTAACCGGGAGTTCTTGAGGGCTTTACACAGTGGAGTACAAACTCTGCCAAGTTTTGACTTTGTGTCTTCTGTGCAAAGACTCGTCTAGCTAAGAATGGAGAGGAGCATCACCGGTAGTTAGGTTACTATTACTTGATGAATTCTTTGACATAGGACCAATGAAACAGATAAAAATTAAAATAGTTTTTGAGAGAGAAAGAGAAAATACCCACGTTTCAGTGGACTGAAAACAACTGGACACTAACTTCGTAATCAGATTCAGTCATCTCTCTGCCTTCAGATCATTCACTAATTAGAACAAAAGTCAAAATTAAGACTGTATTAGAAGATAAAGTTGAAGAACTCCAACCTGACCCATTAAACAAACTATTGTTTAGAAGAGGGGTGAGGGGGCAGAGGAAGAGAAATAAATAAAAGTAAAATCATTGAATCTCATCTTTGCCATTTCTCAAATGCTTCTCTGGTACAAAATAAATGCCACAGTGAGAAGCCTAAAAAGAGTTCCCAAACTCAGCCAATCAACACTGAATATCCTTTCCAGGCAAAGACCTGGTAGCCAACAGTAATACTTGTTTAATGAGCACCCACTGCTCTGAAGAAGACGGACGGTTGTAGGCATCATTGCAACAGAAAGCAGAGAAAGGAAGCAGAAGTGAAAAAACAAAAACAAGTTTGCCAAAAGCTTGACATGAGACCCTAAGGCAAAATACCTCAAGAATATCTGTAGGTAAAACTAGAAGAAGCAGAACATATATGTGGGAAATGGAAGTCTTTTTTTTTTTATCTGACAGCATACAACATCCTGTTATTTTTTTATGACTATGTATTCACTCTGTTTGGATGATTTTATTGAACCCAAATGTTTTCCATTGATTTTTGGATCACTTAAAATTTTGATTCTTTGAAATATGGGTGTTCTGTGATTTGAAACTATTATTAGAGTAGTAATATTGAAAGGATGTTTTAGACTGTCAAATAGTGTGTCAGTTATAATAATATTATCACTGTGTTCAGTAATTTTTCTGAACTGGTCTTTTTCTCTTCAAAAAATCCATGGCCACCCCCTAAAAATAATCTACATAGAAAGTATCCCAAATAGATGAATTATTAATATGTGTGGCTTTTTTAATGATAGAAATTTCTGTTGTTAAGTCCTTAATCGACCAATGTGCATATTTTCAATTGGAGTATGTACAGCCACTGTATCCAAACAATGATTTGTCCTTATAATTAATGGGATGTGGATGAAAAAATTGATATTGGGGAATTAAATAGAACTTTCAGTAACTTCTAGTTATTTATTGTTCCCAAAGCCTATTTATATTTATATTTTGTTTGTTATATCATATTAATTTCACAATGTTTTCTCTTACCTACCTAGTGAGCCATCCCTTATAACAAAGATTTCGAACAAAGTGCAGGGAAAAGGTGTTTAGCAAAATGGGAGATATTTATAGTAAAGAGAAGTAGGCTGCAGCATATTATCAACAACACATTGTTAATAAGAAGTAATTTTATATGACTTGAAAAGGTGAGAACTTCATATGGGAAGACTGAGATACATCTCACATGTAACATAGTTAACTACCTTTGGTAATTAAAAAACAAATGAGCAAAACCGCAGAGCTGGTACCTATGTCTAGGACAGACAGTGAGTGTTTGTGGACAGTGCTCAGGGCCCAGTGTTGAACAGAAGGAAGCAAACAGACTGCACTGATTTTGGAAAATTGTGCAGTGATTTTAATGATATCAACTTTCTCCCTCTCTTTTTAACACCAGTGTAATTCCAGTAATGTTTTATGAGTGTGAATTATAGAGTGCTAATTTCCAAAGAATTAAAGTTGAGGGTCTCCTGAAAGCCAATGGGAGTGGCATACAAGGGAACTGGAACATCTTACAATGAATTGTATAAATGTTTTGTTAAAAAAAAAAGTCCTCAGAACAGTGTAAAAGCTGACAAAAAGACATACTGCTTACATAGGCTTGTAGGCTAATCTGTGGACATCCCATGCACTCAACTGTTATTCATATAATGCCAATAGAAGTAGAGGCAGGCAAAAAAATAAAGAGCTGAAGTAGAGGCAGGCCTCCAACTTACTATATGAATTTCCCAGGAAAAATTCATATAGTTCCAGAGTTGTATATAGGGACTAGATAGTACTATACAGGAATCCATGTGTTGGTAGATGTAGATGAGTTCTGATGGATGATTTTGGAGGAAATACTCACATTTAGATAAAAGCTACCAAAGTATCAAATTACTGGAAAATTCATACTTTAGGAAGATTACTTTGACTTAGTTGTAAGGAAGGATTGGACAGAGTTAAAAGGCCTAGTGGTACATAGATGGGATTAGAAATTGTTGCGACAGCCTTGATGTCAAATAATAAGGGTTTGTTTCTTTCTTTTTTAAACTGTAGTTGTAAGAATGGGAATAGAAACCAAAGGGATATGTTCAATGACCATTTCATGAGACTATAGGTTATGAGGCAAGTTAACTGCTTAGTTATGTCAGGTAAGGGAGGGCCAGCTTCACTAATCTTCAACTGGTTACCTCTTCCAGTGATGTTTTTGTCGTCATCATCATCATCATCATTTCATCACTATTTGTTCTACTTCCTATGGATTTTTAAAGGGAGTTATCATAGGATCATAGGATCATAGATTTAGTGTCTGAAAGTACCCCATAAAACTCATTTTCAATGAATTCTCTCTATTATATGTGTGGTTCATTCATATTCTATATCTTTCAAATGTACCACCGTCTTTCCAGTCATTTTAATTATCAATCAGGGAATCGTCCTTGATTCATCATTCTCACCCCACATAGCCATTCAATAGTATCTCCATCATTTCTCTTGTATGCTCCTTCCCTCCCCTGCACACATACCACCATAATTCAGGCCTTCTTTATCTCTCACCTAAACTGCTGCAATAACTTCCTAACTAGGCTCCCTGACTAGGAAGAATTGGGTTCTTCTCTATTTCCTGTCCTTCCTCTATATATCTTCCAAAGTGATATTCCTTAACTCTAGGTCTGACCATGTTTCCCCTGCTCAGTAAACTCCAGAGCCTTTCTGTTATCTATAGAATTAGTTATAAGTTCCTCTTTTGGGCATTTAAAGACCTTTGCAGTTTTCCCTCAACCTCTCTTTACACTCTTATTATACATTATCCATATATCCTATGATCCATTCAAACTGGTTTTCTTACTGCTCCTCATACTTAATGCACCATGTCTTCCATCTTGAGACTTTGTATTGACTGTCCTCAGTGTCTGAAAAGCATCCCACCACTTACCTTCTGTCTCAAGTAAAAGACCACCTTCCACATCAACTCCTCTTTTTTTCCCTTCTACATACTGTCTTCTCCCCAATATTCCTTTTATTACCTATATACAGGTTAGTTTTGCTGTGGTGCTTGTTTTGAAAACACAGATTTGTTCCAACAAGATTGACATTGGGGAGCAATTGGAGCATAACACAAATTTCTTGTTTGCTTATGTGGAGTTTTGTCTGTGAGAAACAGCTGCCATGTCCTGGAGTTGCAGCTGCCCTTTCTCTCAAAGCCATTGACTTTGCAAACCTGGCTCCATGGGAACAAGCTGAATAGATAAGATGCTTGAGGCCTCGGATTCCGCCACTATTTACCATAGCAGTGATGTTTTTCTCAACCATTTTACAAGAATAACACTATGCTACCATTTTCATTAGGTTTCTGTTGTGTGGTTTTAAAAATATATATAATTGATTAATTTTTGTCCCTATAAGCCCTTTGGTTTTAATTACACAATTTTGCCTAGCAAGATGGTGGTTTTTCTTATTTATTTTTTTTTTTTTAGGAATACCTTTGTTTCTTTGGGGCATCTGGGTGGTATAGTGGATAGAGTGCCAGTCCTGGAGTCAGGACAACTCATCTTCCTGAGTTCAAATCTGTCCTCAGATACTTCCTAGCTGTGTGGGCAAGCCACGTAGCCCCCTTTGCCTCAGTTTTATCATCTGGAGCTGGAGAAAGAAATGGTACTCTATTATCTTTGGCAAGAAAACCTATAATGGGGTCACACAGTTGGACAAGACTGAAAAAAGAGAGAACAACCACAAAATGTTGCATTAAACCTGGACTCACTGTATCTAGTTATGAGGACATGACCTTTGGAAGTTAGTGACTGTTTCACTGTTCTTTGTCTTTGTAATACCTGGCAACAATAGTAGGTGCTTGATAAATACTTACTGGTTGATGAGATTTATTTTACCTTGCATTTTGTTTAGAGGTTGTGGCCTGTATTGTGACTGTGTGGGCTGTTGTAGAACAAAGTCTGACTCTCAAGGTTGTTATTGAAGAAAACTCGAGCATTTGGTTAAATTCAGTCAGCATCAATTAAGTACCTACTCTGTCTCAGGTACAGTCTGCTCAGAGACTACAGGAAAGCAGTCTCTCTGCTGAAGGCCCTTCTGTTTGACTGGGTGGTGAATACATGCACGGTTATGTAAATACAAAATGCACACCACGTAATGTTAGCTGGGTGGAAGTCCTGATAGGCAGTCAAGATGGGAAATATGACCTGTGGGGGGCATGATGTATGTAACAGGCTGGTCTTTTGCACAGTAACTTTGAGGCAGTGTGATAAGCACTTTTTGCGATAGATGCAACTATAGTATGGTAAGAAAACATCTAACTTGTTGCCTACATTAATAATGAAAAGAAAAACCAAATTTCACTTAAGAGTTAGTGAAAATAAAGATGCAACATTTTTCCTATCCAAGTTCACAGACCCTCTGAAATTTAGCTCCAGGGACAATGAGAGTTTCAAGCTTTAAGTTTGGGAGAAACATAAGGACTAGATAATGTAGCTTGGAGCCCCAGTCACTGAGATAATTGAAAAAATGGGCAGTGATAAGGTTGCTTAGAAAAAGGAGAGAAAAATGCCCAGAACAGAGGTGGCATCATATAGATGATGATCCAACAAAGGAAAAGTAGGAGATAGGAAACTCAGGAAAGAACAATGTCAGGAAAATCCAAAGGGAAGCAGCTTTGGGTCCTTTGCATCAGATTCAGAAATACTCTTACATGCTGAAGAGAAGAATGATGAGGATGAAGAAAACACTCCACATTTGTTAATTAATAAAGAACAAGTTCATTGACATCCTTGGAAAGAGCAACTTTAGCTTATTGGTGGAGATGGAAGAGGGATTACAGAGAGTTGAGGAAAGGGAGGGTGCTGTCAGTCCGTACAACTTTAACATTGTACCACATATTCCTTGATAATAACTTTAATATTATTTACTGTTTATGAATTGAAACACTTTTACATTATCAACAACAATAACATTTGTTTCATGATTTTTTTGTATAAAATTTTTTTTCCTTCCAATTTTCAACTGGTCTTTTAGCTCTTAAGAGAAAAATAATAGCCGTAAAATTAATAGAATGTAAAAAGAGACCACACTTTGTTTCCTAGCCTTTAAATATTTTGGAATTCTAAGTGGAAAGAAAATCTTAACAACAAAAACAAAAGCACACAACGGTGCAACACTTTTATGCTTTAAATGAAGTAATTAATTTTTCATTATGCTCAAACTTTGTCTTTAAAAAAATCTTTTCCACCTCTTTTCCCTTTTATTTTGTCTTAGCTAACGTTCTTGCCCATTCATTGGAGCAAATAAAAAATAGTGATTGATGAAGTTAACATTATTGACACACAAGATATCTTGGAACAGCCAGTAGAAATGCTATTAAAAATAACCCTAAATATTATCACATAAAAATCTATTAATATTATCAGGAAAACACTGTCAGCGTATGAAAGATAAAACAGCATCCATGTAATTTTCATTTTTCTTTTCAGCTGCTGAAAGCTTCTATGGAAATATTTATTAATCCATGTTGCATTTTTGTCAATTTGAGAAATTAATTTGTTAAATAGTTTGTTATATTTCTCCCATAATGAAATTGTATGTTACAATACCGTTTTAAAAATCATTTTTCTCAACTCTACATTTGTTTACTTTAGTTCCCCTTTATCTGTTCCAGTTCCTCCAAAAAATGGTTGGGTTTATTTAGTGAAATTGATTTCCTTGAAAGAGGAAATGCTATTTCTAGTCCAACCCATACATAAATAAGAATCTTCTCTAAAGCTTTTCTGATAAGTGGCCAACCAATCCTTTGGGGATATCTGGGGAAGAAGAACACACTACTTCACTTTTCATTCCATTTTTGAATAGCTCTGGCTCTTAGAAAGCTTTTCTTTACTCTAACTCCTAATTTACTCTTAACTCTGAATATTCCTCTTTGCAGCTTTTCCATTACTCTTAGTTTTGTCCTTTGGAGCCAAGTAGAACAAGCCTGCTCCCTCTGTGACAGCCCTTCAAATTCCTAAGAGAGCTATCCTCTCCTCCATAAATCCAGGACTAATGTTCTCAGTTCCATCAGCCCATCTTTACGTGGAAGGATATCAGGGTGCTTACCTAGATTTAGATTTAGTGAGAACTCTTTTCTCCCAACCCTGGTTCAAGAGAATTTAGTCATCCAAGAGGGAGTGTGGGCTATTTTAAACTCTTTCCCCAATCTTGTGTTATCTTGAGGAAGTTACACAAAGCACTCCCCGGGCCCAAAGTTCCTCATTGATATCCTTACCCATTCTCATCAACAACCTGGAACTTTGCAGTCTCTCAAAATATACAGCCTGAAATTCCAGTCTTTGATTCTGATCTCCTAATAATTGTCTACCTCAGAATCTTTCATTAGGATTAAACCTACTTTCCATCTTTACTATGTGACTTCTGCTCTCTTAAAACTCCCTCAGATTCCTAATCTTCACAGTCTTGACTCTGTATTAGCCCTGTAATAGTTAAAGAAATTTGAACTGTACTATTGAATGTACCACCAATTTTTCTTTGGTTTCCACTTTGCTTGTCTGTGCAAAATCTGTGTGTGTGAAGAAATGGAAATGAAGCGTGTAAACCCAGGGCCAAAGATTAGGTGGGAGTAGAAGAACAGTTAGGGATAGCAGAGACAGTACAGAAACTCATAACAATTAGAGATAACAACAGAGACATGCATCCAGGACAAGAGCAGAGATGGCTGCTGGGGAGAAGGGCAGAGTTGTGGAAGAATGTACTTTCTTTAACATATGTCCAAAACATAGAAAACATAGTGTACTTAGTCCTAAGAAATTCAGCGCCTTTTAAAAAAAAGTAGTTAAATGAGGGGAGGGGGCGGAGCCAAGATGGCAGCGTAAAAGCAGCAAGGTCCCACAGTTCCCACACCGCCACCCTAAACACCCATAAAATTATGAGCCCAGACAAAGTCTAGGACTCTTAGACTCATAAAAATACAGAATACACATCTCTCGCTGAAGGCAGCTCGGCAACAGGGGCTCAGCGCACTGGGAGCAGAGGCTGGCCCAGCCTGAAGCCAAGACTGCGGCCAGGCCCAGGGCAGTGGGAAGGAGCCAGGCCGGGCTGAGCTGAGCCGAGCAGCGCCACAGCCAGTCTTCAGAGGAGAGGATCTACAGTCCCCAGCACCTCCACATCTGCTAAGACAAGAGGAACGGGAGGGGAAGAGTGGCAGCTCGCACCAGAGCAGAGAGTCTACTTCAGAGAAGATCTAAAGCATCTGCCTGAGGGGATCTTAAAATGCTGCAAACCAGGGTCAGAGATGGGTAGTGAAAGTGAAACTTTGAAAATTAATTTGGGGGAGGAAAAGCAGTTTGGCCAATCTGCCCCCGGGGAAAGGAAGCAATGGGGGAAGGGAACTGCTGGAACCTGCGGCGGCCCCCACTGGACCTGGATCCGGATCGTGGTCTTGAGTGGTGGTCCTGGGGTGCATTTTCAGCAAGCCAAAGCTGGGGGGGGGCGTTGCAACACCCCCCTAATAGCTCCGGCAGCTGGAACAACCCCAGCGATTTGGAACAGAGCTTTCCCCCCTGGAAGCAGAATTTCACAGAGCTAAAAAAAAACCAACCAATTAATTGACTGGCCAACATGAGGAAAAGGAAGCAAAATGAGAATAGCAATAAAACTCTAGAATCCTTTTTTGTGGACAAAAAGGATCAAAGCATGGAATGGGAGGAAGACAGCTCAGAACTCAGAACTCCCACGCCAAATGCTTCCAAGGCAATTGAAGAATGCCTACAAGCTATACATCAACTGAAAAAGGACTGTGAAAACCAAATAAGAGAAGCAGAGGAAAAATTGGGGAGAGAAATGAGAATGATGATGCGAGAAAATCATGAAAAGAGAGTCAACAACCTGACTGAAGAAAACAACACTTTAAAGAATAGATTAACTCAAATGGCAAAAGAGGCCCAAAAAGCCAATGAGGAGAAGAATGCCTTAAAAAGTCGAATTTCCCAGATGGAAAAAGAATCTCAAAAGCATTCTGAAGAGAATAATTCCTT
>CM053597.1:29300047-29335450 GCA_028646575.1 Pseudocheirus occidentalis | reverse complement strand
GGGAGAGTCGGGGGGTGGGATAGGAAGGAGGGTAATATGGGCAGTGTTACACAATATGTTCATTGTGGAGATGTTCTGAATAACTACACATGTATGGCCTGTATTGAATTACCTGACTTTCCAGTGGGGGTGGGTGACAAAGGAGGAATGGAAAAAACCCAGAATTTAAAGTTCTAAAATCAAATGATAAATATAGACAGACAGATAGATAGATACATGATTATTATTATTTACATGCAACTGGGAAATAAGATATACGGGCACTGGGATAGGGAGATCCATCTTACCCTACCAGAAAGTCAGAGAGGTAAAAGGGGAGGATATAGGAGGGAGCAGATTGGTGGATGGGGTATACAGTGGGATTGCTATTTTGAGGTGGTGGGTAGGGAAAAGACGGAGAGAAAATTTGTAACTCAAAATCTTGTGGAAATCAATGATGTAAATTAAAAAATAAACAAAAGTTTAAAAAATGTTAGAATTAGTATTTTACTTAAGTATCACAAATGAAAAAAGTTTATTGTAGTCTCAACTTTCCCCAAACAAAACATTGTATTAAGTTAGATAAAATAACATCAATGCCTGCTATAAGAATGAAGAAACTTTGGCAGGGTAGAAGGCTATTTAGTTTTTTAATCTCTAATAAAGAGAAAGTATTGTTGTGTTGGATTTATCATTTCTGTTATGATTCTCTAAGTATTGAGTAATTTCTGAATATTAAATCTACCAAATTTTATTATAAAAATATTTTTACTAATGAAGTTAAGTTCATTCTTAAGTATCTTAAAAAACATACATATACACATTATTTTCTAGGTAGTTTTCCTTTTGTAAAAAGAAGCAAAAAATTAAGAGAAATTCCTGAATGTGGGTCTTTATTGCTTTTTCTCAATGTCATGGGAGACCTGGTTTATATAAAAATTCAAAACCCATTTGCTTCCCAAAGCAATCCTTGTTTAAGTTTTATCTTCATATGTGCCTAAGAGCCATCAAATTATATAAATTTGACTATCAACAGAGAGGGGCCCAAATATTATTCACCTGACTAAAATCTTACTCTAATATTTCAATTATGGCATAGAGGTGACCCTGACTTCTCTAAGTCAAACTGGCAGATCCTACGAAGTGGAAAGACTTCAAAGTACATGTCAGGTAATGGAATCTATGAAACCTGAGAAGCAAAGCTTTAAGAGCTCAGGACCAGCAGTCACAGTGAGTACTGAAGAATTCTACTAAGGTAAAGGAGTCGTTGCCATCAACAACGCCTCTATGAGCAGATCAAGATCTGTGTGTGTGTGTGTGTGTGTGTGTGTGTGTACTTGAACATTTTTTGATGCCCAAGTTGACTTTTTCTCAAAGCTTCTGAAAGTGGTTTTAAAAATCTAATTTAATATACAAAAGTTCCTGTAAAAGAAGGGAACATGTCATAAACACACTTTATTCAATTCAAATGTCTGATAAAGAATTCAAAGTTTGACTTTTTAAAAAGTCCTTTTATTTCTAGTATTATTTTTAGTGACGTCATCTTCTTACAGAGTATTACAAATCTGTAACTGATAGGCTCACAAGTTTAGGAGCTAGGAAAGACTTCAGACATAATCTAATCCAACTGCTTTATTTGAGAAAGAAGGAAACTAGCTCAGACAGTCAAGTGACTTGTCCAAGGTCAGACAAGTAAGGTAGATCTGACACTAGGTCTTCTTATACTCACATATGTGGGACAGATAACAACACAATGGAAAACATACAGGATTCAAAAGTCTCCACTGACTACCATATCTAGTCAAATAGAGTAAAATGAAAATTTTTAGTAATGTACTTGTAGTAAAATGTCTATGGGGTGGTTAGGTGGCACAGTGAAAAGAGCATTGGCTTTGGAGTGAGGAAGACCTGAGTTCAAATCCGGCCTCAGACACTTAACACGAAACTACCCGTGTGACCTTGGTCAAGTCACTTAACCCCACTTGTCCTACCTTCCCCTCTCCAAAAAGCCCCGCCCCCCCCAAAAAAAGGGTCTAGATCTGGTAATATGAGGAAACAATGCATCCACGAATGGCTGATTCCCTGACAACTGGAATTTTAAAAAATTAGAGCCCATATAAATTATTTTTATTTATTAGAAATATAAGTATTTAAAGACATAAATATGATCTTGAAAACAACTACAAAATCATTAAATACTGAAAAAGTCCATAATCTTACCCAAAGATAATCATTTTTAAAAATTTTTATGTGCGCCATTTTTTTCTTTTAATCTTTTATACATGCATTTTTTCCACTCTAAATTTATTTTCTCCTTTGCATTACTTATTTCCACAAGATTCTGAGTTACAATTTTTTCTCTCCATCTTTCCCCTACCCCTACCCCCAAACAGCGAACCCATTGTAAAGCCCCTCCCCTAATCTGCTCCCTATGTCCTCCCCCATATTCCCTCTAACTTTCCAATAGCGCAGGATGGGTCTCCCTACCCCAGTGCCTGTATATCTTAATTCCCAGTTGTACGTAGTTAATACTAATACTAATACTAATCTTTATACATATATATACTTTTAACATTTGATTATATAACTTTAAATCCTAGATTCTTTCCCTTCCTCCTCTGTCACCCACCCCCTACTGGAAGGACAAGAAATTCAATACAGGCTGTACCTATGTAATTACACATAACATCTCCACAGTGGACATACTGTGAGAGACTGATTGTATGTCCCTCCTTCCTATCCCATCCCCATCCTTGCTCTATTCTCTACCCTGTCCCTGTCCCTTTACAGAAGTGTGTACTTCCAGCAACCCTCCCCTCCGTCATCCCACCTCTCATTCCCATTCCTCCTACTCTCCTGTGTGGCAAGATACCCATTTTAGAGTTTATGTCATTCCTTCCCTAAGCCAAATTTAATGAGAGCAAGACTGACCCTTTCCCTTTTGCCTTCCTGTTCTTCCCCTCCATTGTAACAATTATCCCTAGCCTCTTCTATATGAGATGATTAACCCCATTCTGTCTCCTCTGATTCTAGTCCTCTCCCACCTCAGAATTTCACCTTTTAAAGTATCACCCCTTCCTATTAAGATGATCCTGTGCCATCTATGTACACATATATACACATACTCAGATGTGTATTCATATGCATATATTTATACCCCCCTATATAGACATGTATGTGTATGTATATATATATATAAGTGTGTACACACACACACACACACACACACAAACACACACACACTTGTATTCCCTTCACCTATCCTCATATTGAGAAAAATTTCATAAGTTACAATTATCGTTTTTCCATGTTGGCATGTAAATAGTTCAACTTTGATAAGTTCCTTATGATTTCTTTTCCATTTTTACCTTTCTCATGCTTCTTGTATTTGAGTGCCAAATTTTCTTTTCAGTTCTGGTTTTTTCAGCAGGAGTATTTGAAAGTTCTCCACCTCACTGAATGACCATTATTTTCTCCTGGAACATTCTACTCAATTTTGCTGGGTAGGTGATTCTTGGTTTTAATCCAAGCTCCCTTGATCTCTGGACTATCATATTCCAGGCCCTTTTATCCCTCAATGTAGAAGCTGCCAGATGCTGGGTTATCCTATGTTTCTATAGGATTCAAATTGCTGCTTCTTGGCTGCTTGTAATATTTTCTCCTTGATCTGGGGACTCGGGAACCTGGTTATAATATTCCTAGGAGTTTTCTTTTGGGGATCTTTTTGCAAAGGTGATCGGTGAATTCTTTCAAGTTCTATTTTGCCCTCTGGTTCTAAAATATCAGGGCAATTTTCCTGAGAATTTCTTGAAAGATGCTTTCTAAGTTCTTTTTTTGATCATGGCTTTCAGGTAGTCCAATAATTTTTAAATGGTCTCTCCTGGATCTATTTTCCAGGTGAGTGGTCTTTTCAAGGAGGTAGTTCACATTGCCTTCTATTTTTTTCATTTGCTTGGATCTATTTGATAGTATCTTGGTTTCTCATAAAGTAATTTGCTTCCATTTGCTCCACTCTAATTCTGAAGGAATTATTCTCTTCAGAAAGCTTTTGAGATTCTTTTTCCATCTGGTAAATTCGACTTTTAAGGTATTCTTCTCCTCATTGGCTTTTTGGGCTTCTTTTGCCATTTCAGTTAATCTATTTGTTAAGGTGTTATTTTCTTCAGTCAGGTTGTTAACTCTCTTTCCATGCTTTTCTTGCATCATTCTCATTTCTCTTCCCAATTTTCCTTCCACTTCTCTTATTTGCTTTTCAAAATCTTTCCTAAGCTTTCTTAAGCTAATCTATAGCTTCTAGACAGTCTTTGTGTTTCTCAGAAGCTTTTGATGTGGGAGCTCTGACTGTGTTGTCTTCCTCCCATTCCATGCTCTGATCCTTTTTGTCCCTAAAAAAAGATTCTAGAGTTTGGTTGCTGTTCTTACTTTGCTTCCTTTTCCTGTTCATGTTGCCAGTGAATTGTCTTTTTAGCTCTGTGGAATTTTGCTTCCAGAGGGGAAAGCTTTGTCCCAAATTGCTGGGGTTTTCACAGCTGCCAGAGCTATTAGGAGGCTGGTGAAGCCCCCACCAGCTTTGGTTCACTGAAAATGCACCCCAGGACCATCACCCAAGACCACAATCTGGATCCAGGCTGCTCAATGCAAGAGCACTTGGCTTCTGAACAATCAGTTGGCCCACTGCAGTCTGCAGGCCGGGAGCTCTGAAGCAGACACATGGCTGCAGGGCCACCATTCCTGCTGCTTCCTTGCCCTGGAGGCAGTTTAGTGGACCTCTTTTCTCCCCCAAATTTAGCTGAGTTCCACTGACCTTTCACTTAGTCCTTATTTCTTCTGGCTTTCCAAATTGGATCAACAAAGGCAAAGAAGACAGAGACCAGAATTTAAGGAACTATAAGTAGGGCA
This sequence comes from Pseudocheirus occidentalis, assembly GCA_028646575.1. Taxonomy (NCBI): domain Eukaryota; kingdom Metazoa; phylum Chordata; class Mammalia; order Diprotodontia; family Pseudocheiridae; genus Pseudocheirus; species Pseudocheirus occidentalis. The sequence goes on along the minus strand of CM053597.1, from coordinate 29,330,572 downwards.
ATGTTTCTGGAATGCAGACTAAGGTCTAAAGAGGACCAAAAGGAGGTCCCATTAAGAATTTAAACAATACCTGTCCTGAAGAAGTGCTTCCATTCTAATGAGGAACACTACTCCAGTCATGTCAACTCCTTTTGTGTATGTATATACACCTGTAAAACCACTGCCTAATCTTTGACTTCCTATTATGCTTCAGCACTAAAAAAGAATGCCAACAAAAATGTTGAACTTTTCCAAAGGTTTTCATATTTTGATAGGTCTAGACACATCTGAGGCTTTGATGCCTTTCATTATAATGGCATTATTCTGTTATTTCTTGTTGATGCATTTGCATCAGGAATTTAAAGAATATGTCTTGTACAATATGGATATTAGTTTTTAAGTGACAAAATGAATACTTTGTATGAGTTAGGATGTTATCAAAAAAAGACATCATAATCTGACAACAACTCAAACCCATGATAGGTTCTGTTGAATACCAAAAAGCCCCAATCTTCTCTGTCTTTAAAAAAACCTGACTAATGCAATTACCAATCATGATTCCAGAAGACTGATGATGAATCAAGCTTCTCAACTCTTGGTAGAGAAGTACAGAACGATAGGGATTTTCCAACAAAACAAACATGGGTTTGATTTACTCAATTATGTTTGTTACAAGGAACGGTTTTGATTGGGTGGTGAAGATAGAGAGGAAGTAGTACTAGTGATGTCAAAAATAAAAGAATTGAAAAAAGTGCATCAAACATTTAAAATATATTCAGAAGAAAGCAAAAGAAGCTCAGATAAATAGGGTAGGGTTAGTACTAATTGGTCAAACTTTAATATGTACTTTGAAAAAAATAACACATAATTGAGTTTCAGAGTTTCATTAATAATCCTTTTTCTACTCTTCTTCGTATATGAAAACGTTCATGTTGATATTTCTCAAATTCCAGGGAAAAAAATGTAATAAAAGTCATCTACACTCCTCGCCTCCACTTGCATCCTTCTCCCATTCATTTTCAACCCTTTGCAATCTGGATTCCAAGTTCATCATTCAAGTGAAAAAAGTCTTTCCCAAGTTCCCAGTGATAGCCAGATCTGATGGGTATTTTCTTAGTTCTTGTCCTTCCTTACCTATGCTGCACTGTAGCACTGCAGATTACTTTTCTCCTAGATTCTCTTCTTCTCTACTATTTCCTTACACTACAATCCTTCTTCTGGTTCTCCTCCAACCTGACTAACTGCTTCTTCTCAATTTTCTTTGCTGCCTCATCATCTGTATCACACCCCACCCCAGTGACTAACTGTGGATATTCCCCAAGGCTCTGTCCTGAGCACCTCCAACACTGCTCCCCTAAAATCCCCTCTCCCCCCCCCAATCCCCTTGTCAGGTCACTGACACTGAGAGGATGGAGGATAGAAAAGGAGCAGACCTATTTGCCCTGCCACTGTACCCTACAGTCGTACCCTGGAGACAGCCTGGCTATTCCAGCTGCCATGAATCTTAACTCGTCCATGTGTTGTCTTCAACAGAATCTGAGTTCCTCAAGGGTAGGGGCCTTCTCATTTTCCATTTATATCTCTATAACCTAACACAGTGCTTGGCACTAAAACAAACAAAAAAACCAAACTCCACTACTTAATCATTTTTTTTTTTGGTTCTTTCATTTTCATTCGTTTATCTACATATCCAATCCCAGGTGCTCTTCTGAACGCCAGTCTTGCATCATCAACTGACTTTTGGATGTTTAAAACTGGACATCCTGGAGACAGCTCAAATTTATGTTCAAAAACAGAACTCATCCACCCCCCCACCCCTATTATGAAATTCCCTATTAGCAGAGAGCATCATCATTCTTCTAGGCTCCCAAATGTTTCACTTTTCATTTTCTCATACTTGTCACAAGGAGCCCATAAATCCAATCAATCAGTTACTTAATCTTGCAATCCTCTACAATTTGTCTGCCATACACCCATCCCCTTCTGTCTACTTACTCAGTCACCACCTTAATTCAGGTCCTAATCACTTCTCATTTGGACTACTGCAATGGTGCCCTACTTGGTCTCCCTGTTGTCTAAGCTCCATCTAGCAGCCAAAGTGATTTTCCAAGGACAGATCCAATCATGTCAGCATCCTAACTCAATAAACTGAACTGACTCCCTAAAACTTGGCCCTAGTTTATCTTTCCATACTCACTATGTGAGCTCCTTGCTGCACTCCGTGATCCAGACAAACTGGCCTTCTTTCTGTTCTCACACACACCACTCCAACTCCCATTATAGTGCTTTCCTATTAGCCAATCAAGATGCCTGGAATGTGTCTTTTCATACTTTGGCCTCAACAGAATATCTCTTTTCTTTTGTGAAATGCAGCTCAAATACTCCCTTCTCCAGGAAGCTTTTCCTGATCTCCTTCCCCAACTGCCAATGTCCTGTGTCTCCATAACTACCTAGCATTTATCCACTTTATTTTGTCCTTATTCTATATGTACACACACACACACACACACACACACACACACACACACACACACACACAGCGGCCAAAGTGAAAACAAAACAAAACAAACCATAAACACATATATGAGGCTTCTAATTGGAGGACCATGGGGGGAGGGGGCGGATCCTATTATATATATATATATATTTTTTTTGTTCTTTATGTTGTTGTTCAGTACTTTCAAATGATGTCCAACTCTTTGTGGCCCCATGTGGGATTTTCTTTGTTTCATTTTTGTTTCTTGGGTGGTTTTTTTTGTTTTTTTTGGAAGGGGGAAGGCAGGGCAATTGGGGTTAAGTGACTTGCCCAAGGTCACACAGCCAGCAAGTGTGAAGTGTCTGAGGTTAGATTTGAACTCAGGTCTTCTCAACTCCAGTGAGGTTTTCTTGGCAAAGATACTGAAGTGATTTGCCATTTCATTCTCCAGCTCATTTAACAGATGAAGAAACGGAGGCAAAGAAGGTTAAGTGCTTGTCCAGGGTCATACAGCTAGTAAGCGAGGCTGCATTTGAACTCAGATCTTTTTTGTCCGAATCCAGGCCCAGCATTTCTGCTCTGTGCAACCTAGCTATCCCATTGTTTTTATACACAAACCCTAATGTAGTGCCCTAGTCCTTCCTTAATGACATTTGTTATGGCTATGAATAACTGTAATCTGAAGGTGGACAAAATACAAACTAATTGGTACCCCTTTCTTTCAATCTCAGACAAATTTTTGGAGTACAGAGGGAAATTTCAAATGAAATAAAGCAACAATAGACTCCCCACTGAGATAACCTCTTCAAACCATTACCATTGTTAGTAGCTTGGATATAAAGTTAGCCCTGGTGACAAACTGATAACTTACTACAAGCTTACTCTTATGGGGGGTGGGGGGGAAATAAAGCTCAGTAAATATTCAGCCTAAAAGAAAATATTAGGGGCAGCTAAGTGGCACCACAAATAGAGCACCAGCCCTGGAGTTAGGAGGACCCGAGTTCAAATCTGACCAGACACTTGACACACTTACTAGCTGTGTGACCTTGCAGGTCATTTAACCCCAATTTCTTTGCCCCCCCCCGTCCAAAAACTATAATAAAATACAATATATTATTATAAAATATCCATTATATCATGTCACAGAAATGACCAAGTTCATTAACAACTAACCCGTATTTTTAAAATACTAACTACTTGTGAAGTTATAATAAAATACATAGAAAAAAGTATCAAAATCAGATCCATTTCAGTAGACCAAAAATCAAAATTAACATAATCTTGTCTCGACAGGGAAGACAGAATCTGCATGAGAATTTTGAGCTACTTTCAACTATAAAACATATGGAACATATCCTGAATGGTTCAACTAATATTAACTCAAAAAATATTTAGTCAAATCAATAAGTATTTATTAATACAAATGCAAAGAAAGGCAAAAACACAGAGCCTGTCCTCAAGGAGCTTACATTATAATGAGGAAAACAACATGTAAATTACCAAGCACATACAAAAAATGTACAGAGTAGGCAGAAGGTGATCCCAAAGGGACAGCAGTCACAAGAAGGGCCAGGAAAAACCTCCTAAAATGGGTGGTATCTGAAGTCTCTTGAAAGTACTCAGAGAAATGACAGGTGGAGGGTCAGAGCTTCCCAAACTTGGTCAACAAAGGGAAAGAAGACAGACCAGAATTTAAGGAACTGTAAAGCAGGGCAATGTTTCTGGAATATAGACTAAGGTCTAAAGAGGACCAAAAAGAGGTCCCATTAAGAATTTAAACACTACTTGTCCTAAAGAAGTGCTTCCATTCTAAGAAGGAACACTATTCTAGTCATATCAACTCTTTTTATGTATGTGTATATACCAGTAAAATCACTGCCTAATCTTCCTGTGATTCAGCACTAAAAAAGAATGCTAACAAAAATGTTCAACTTTTCCAAAGGTTTTCATGATATTTTGACAGGTTGAGACACATTTGACGTGCAGTGAGGCTTTGGTGCCTTTCATTATAATGGCATTATTCTGTTGTTTCATATTTCTGATGCATTTGCAACAAGAGTTGAAAGAGTATGTCTTGTACAGATATTAGTTTTTACGTGACAAAATGAATACTTTGGATGAGTCAGGATGTTATCAAGACACCATAATTTGACAATATGACAACTAACCCTCCAACTTGCTTTGCAAGTGAATACTTCCGCACCGTACTCCTCACCCTTGCTGCACATATATACTCTTTTGATAAGCATAGAAAATTTTTACGATCATATCAAAGAATTTAGAGACAGTGAGTCACTAATTTTCTATACCTTAATTTGCATAAAGGCTACACGTACACTATAAGAAGAAATGGTTCTTTTTTTTCCAACAGATATCTGTTACAATTTAAGGATACTGAAGATACTGTACTGTTGGAGTTTTTTATATACTCAATTATTGTTCCTTGTAGAGATGAGGGAGACAGACAGAGAAAACACCCACGAGTCTCAGAAAACAAACTATACAGAGGAAGAAAAGGTCAGCTTTCATTTTTTACTTAATTATTCACTTACAATGTAAACATGAAACCATTCCCTCATCACTATTTCTGAATGTTTTTTGTTCTAGCTTCTAGTTCCATATGTAAGCTCTGGTGAAATTCATACTCTCTCATACAGAGAGAGAACTGATGGATTTGGAGTGCAAACTGAAGTATAATTGCCTCACTTGTAAAAATTTTGTTTTAAATATGGCTAACATGGAAATGTTTTGCATGATGTCACATATATAAATGATATATCAGTGGGAAGGAGAGAACTTGGAACTCAAAATTTAAGAATGTCAAAAATAAATCAATAATTGGAGGGTTTTGCTCCAACTCACAGTGAGTCGTTTTCCCAGTCCAGGTTGGCTGTTATAGGGAAACAGAAAGGTCAGTGGACAGTGGGATAGGGCCTGGTCAGGAGTGGCTGCATGGAGCATAGAACTGTTCAAGAACAAGAGGAGGAAATCATGTACTCCCAGATCTACACAGAACAGGGACAGATACCAACTGGCAGCTTTGTTTCCTACCATTCAGTTCAGGGTTACAGATACAGAGCAGACTAACAAGGGAACTTGCATCTCCAGTGGCTTTCTGTGGTAGGAAAGCTCTGGCAGGTGTACTGAAAAGGGAGCTGATTCAGAAGCAAACAACTGTGGTATAGTTCTGAAGTTTGGAGAGGAAAAACCAGGGCAACAACACCAGACACAAGGGGAGCCTGCAGTTCTAGTACTCTGAACCAGCAAAACATCCTAGATGGCTGAGAGTGACTGATCCCAGTATCTATTATTGCTCAGACCCAAATCCAGGTGAGGAATATGCAGAGACTAGGGGTCACTTCAAGCAGACTATACTCTGGATTAAACAACTTTGGAGATACTAAATGCTTGTAGGTCCTCAGGCTTAGATCCTAGAAAAATAAAACACTGAAAAAGCTAAGAAAGCAGCAACAGGACCAGTTCAAACCTTCCCTCTAAAAGTGTACAGAGACTGGCCCTAAGATCAAGTACAAAGTCAAACAACAGGCTGGAAGAATAAGCAAACAAAAAAAGTCTCAGCATAAAAAATCACTAAGGTGACAGAGACGCTCAAGACAAACCTAGAAGAAGGAAACTACTCCAGAATAAGCAAAGGCTAAAAGAAAAATATAATTTGGGAAAAAATTCAGTGAGAATTCCTGGAAATGACAAAGTTAAAAAACAACAACAACAACAACACGGAAAATGTTTTGTCATGAAACAAGAACACTGGAGGAAAAAAACTTAACTGTTAGAAGAACTGGAAAGGAAATTAACACCTTGGAAAACAAGGCCCCAAACCCTGCCTAAACAACAAGCTCCCTCAAAATCAGAGGGAAGAATAGATAGAACCCAACGACTCCATAAGATGAGTAATATTAAACCAAAACAGAAAATGTAAAGTATCTCATGAGAAAATTTTTTTTAATTAAGAATTTAAGAAAATAGAAAATATTTGAGAATTATCCAACTACCTGAACATCATGACCAAACAACAGCCTAGCCATTATATTTAAGAAATCTGAAAAGAAAAAACAAGAGAGAATCCACTCATAAGTTTCTGAAAGAAATCCCAAAATGAAAACTTCCAGGAACATTACAGCCAAAATACTAAGCTTTCAAGTCAAATAAAAAATGTATCAAGCAACCAAAAAAGCAAAGATTCAAATATTGAGGGGTCCATAGGCAGTTCTGTACATGATTTAGAAACCACCACTAGCAAGGAGTAGAGAGCTTGGAATACCATATTCTAGAAGGCAAAGAATATTGGCGAAAGAATAACTTACCCATTTACCTAAATTAAATGACCTATTTAGGGCCATACCAATCAATCTACCAAAAAATTACTTTAAAGAATTAGAAAAAATAGTGACAAAATTCATTTGTAAGAACAAAAAGTCCAGAATATCAAGGCAATTAATGAAAAGAAACGTTAGGGAAGAAGGACTAGCCGTACCAGATATTAATCTCTATTATAAAGCAGCAGTCCTCAAAACTGCCTTGTACTGGCCAAGGAATAAAGTAGTGGATCAATGGAATAGATTGGGTACAAAAGACTCAGTAGTCAATGGCTATAGTACCATACTATTTGATAAGCCCAAAGACCCCAGTTTCTGGGTTAAGAATTCACTATTTGACAAAAATGCTAGGAAAATTGGAATATAGTATGGCAGAAACTGGGCATAGACCATCATCTAATGCCATACACCAAAGTCAAGTCTAAATGGGTGCACAATCTAGGTATAAAGGCTGAGACTGTAAATAATCTGGGGAAGCAAGGAATAGTTTACCTATCAGATTTATGGAGTAGGGAAGACTTTATGACCAAAGAAGAGTTGGAGAGCATTATAAAACGCAAAATGGATAATCCTGATTACATTAAATTGAAAAGTTTCTGTAAAAAGACAATGTAACCAAGATTAAAAGGGAAGTCGGAAATTGGGAAAGAATATTTACAACCACTGTCTCTGATAAAGGCCTCATTTCCAAAATACACAGGGAATTAAGTAAAATTTATAAAAATACAAGTCATTCCCCAATTGATAAATGGGCAAAGGATATGAACTAGCAATTTTCAGAGGTAGAAATTAAAGATATCTTTAAGTATATAGAAAAATGCTCTAAATCACTATTGATTTGAGAAATGCAAATCAAAACAACTTTGAAGTACCACATCTCAGTCAGATTGGCTAAGATGACAAAACAGGAAAATGACAAGTGCTAGAGAGGATGTGGAAAAAATTGGAACTCCAATGCATTGTTGGTGGAGCTGTGAACTGATACCATTCTGGAGAGCAATCTGGAACTATGCCCAAAGGGCTATAAATAACTACATACCTTTTGACCCAGTAATACCACTTTTGGGGTTGTATCCCAAAGAGATCATAGAAGTGGGGAAAAGGACCCAAATGTACAAAAATATTTATTGCAGCTCTCTTTGTGGTGACAAAAAACTGCAAACTTAGGGAATGCCCATCAATTGGGGAATGGCTGAACAAGTTTTGGTATATGAATGTAATGAATACTATTATGCTATTTAAAAAATGGGAAGGAGAAGGACTTCATAATTACCTGGAAAGGCTTATACGAATTGATGCTAAGTGAGAAGAGCAGCACCAGGAAAAAATGGTACACAGTCACAGATACATCATATGTGTGATAACCAACCTTGATAAACTGGACTCTTCTCAGCAATGCACAGTTAAAAGATAGCTCTACAAGTCTCAGAATAGAAGGAGATATCTACACTCAGAGAAAGATCTAGAAAGACCAGAGTTTAAATGGAGACTAAAGCAACACATGCTATTGTTCTTTTCCATGTTTGGTTTTTTTCTTTTCTTTTTCCCCCCATTATTCGCTCCATTGGTTACAACGCTCCTATACAAGTCAATTAATTAACCAAAAAAAAAAAAACACAAAAACAAACAAACAAAAAAAAACTTATCCAGCAAATCTGAGTATATTCATAAAGGGGAAATGGATCTTTGACAAAATAGAGAACTTTCAAGCTTTCCTGCTGAAAAGACCCGAACTATGTAAAAACTGTTCAATTTAAACACAGGGATAAAGAGAAGTGTGAAAAGGTTAACATGGACAATGATAAAAGAAGTAAACAAGGATTAACTGCTTAGAGTCTTGTATGGTAAGATTATACACGTGTCCCACTGAAACCCATCATTATTAAGGGTTACTGTTTTTGTTCAGTCATGTCTGACTCTTCGTGACCCCATAGACCACAGCATGCCAGTGTTGTTCATGGGGTTTTCTTAAGATACTGAAGTGGTTTGCTATTTCCTTTTTCAATGGATTAAGGCAAACAGAAGTGAAATGACTGGCCCAGAGTCACACAACTATTAAGTATAGTCAGATCTGAGCTCAGGCCTTTCTGATTCTTTGCCCATCCATCCATCCATTGAGCTCCCATTTGGGATTTTAATGGCAAAGATACTGGAGTGCTTTGCCATTTCCTTCTCCAACTCATTTTACAGATGAGGAACTGAGGCAAACAAGGTTAAGTAACTTACCCAGGGTCACACAGTTAGTAAGTGTCTGAGGCCACATTTGAACTCATGAAGGTAAGCCTTTCTGATTCCAAGCCCAGTGTTCTATCACTAGAATGCACCACCTAGCTGTCCAGTAAGGGTCATTAAGAGAATCTAATTAGACAGCAGGGCTGGGAGTAGTTGATCATCTTAAGTGAAGAATGGTAAGAGAACGGAAGAGGAACACATGGGGTAGGGGCAGGGGGAAAGCAGGAATGGAGGGGAGGAAAGGAACGTCAGAGAAAAACATCCTACATAAGCAAGGTGCACAAGAGACATCTATGCAAACAAGTGGGAGCTGGTGGGGGCGGGTGACACTTCAACCTCACTCTCACCTTACCTCGTCAAAGGAGGCAAGAATGCGTGCGTGCACACACGCACATGCACACACACACACACACATGCACACATGCACACACACAGAACTGTGTACAAAACTATCTCGTTCAACAGAGAAATGGGAGAAGGGAAAAATGAATGAGAAGATAGCTGAAGGGAAGGGTAGTCTTAAGCAAAATAAACTCTAAAGATGCACAAAAATAGTTATAGCTCTTTTTGAGGAGGCAAAAAATGGGAATTAAGAGTGTCAGTTGATGAACTGAGGAATGAACAAGTCATGCTATACAAGTCTGATGGAATATTTTGTGCTATAAGAAATGATGAAAGACGTGGTTTCAGAGACACCTGGGGAAACTTATTATATGAAGTGATATAGAGCAGAGCCAATAGAACCAGGACAACAGTTTATATAGTGACGGCAACATGAAAAAGACAACTTTGAAAGTATTAGGAGCTCAGTGTAATCGTCAGCTATGACTCCTGAGAACTAACAATGAAACATGCTACTCATCCTCCAGGGAGGTGACAGAAGCAGAGAGCAAAATGAGAAACACACACACACACACACACACACACACACACACACACACACGGTCAGTGTAGACATTTGTTTTGTTTAGCTTTGCTCTGTTCTGCTTAACTACGCATGTTTCTAAGAGCAGCTTTGTTTTTCTTTGATTCTCAAATAGAGGGGAGGGGGCTAAGTTAGGAAGGGGAGAAAGGTGACTTTTGCTAATTTTTAAAAATAATAATTTTTTAAAAAGACAATGCAGACGGACAATGAATTTAACATATAATAGAATTGGAAAAGAGTGGTCTAGATTGCATTTGGGAAACTGTGCAGTGCCTTTAATAACCTTAATCCACTCCCTAAGACAAAATCACTTTGATACTAATACTTGCTGCGTGGTTGTGAGTAATGGAACACTAGATGCTCTAAAGAATTAAAACATAAGTCCCATGTTAACAACTACGCATGTGAGTGACATAAAGGATGTCAGGGGAGAGAAGTAGGACAGGAAAGGGAGGTGGGACTAGTCATGTAAATGAAATCAAGAGGTAACAGCTTGTATGACCCACTGGTACCCACAGATCTAAAGAAAGACCTTTAGTGCACCTGAGTGAACCTTCTTTGGGTGGTCTGTGGGAGAAGAGGCAAGAGGTATGCAAAGAAAGAAGGAACTGTGAGCTGTGATTTGCATCACAGGAGAGAGTATCATTTCACCAACATGATGAAATAACAGATTAAAATACTTAAGTGTAATTTTTATCTATTCAAGGAAATCTGGTAGCCCTTTCTTGTGGATATATGTTCTTTTAACATTTCAGTAACAATTAAAATACAAATATTAAGAGAGTTAAAATGTTTCACAACATACAAAGAATAAAAAACATATGCTCTCCTAAATTAAATGGCTCCAAAATGAGCAAATGCATCTCTCAGAATCTGGGTAATGCTGGACAAACTCATTCAACATATATGCATTATAAGATAATGTTTGGTGTACTGTGTACTTTTATATACTCTCTCACCGTCATGAAGCTTAGAGACCTAAACACCTACAATAAGAACAAGAGATTAAGTTCTGAAGAGCAAACCTTTCTTTAATTCCTCTTCAATATTATTTACAAATTTGCTTCTTTCTACTGTTAGTAAGAAGATAGGAGTTTTTTTATGTTCTAAGAGAATAGAAGAATCAATGAATCTTAAAAGTTAGGACATCTATTTACATACCATTCCAACTTCCACAATCTCAATTACACAGAATATAGCCATAAACCTGGGAGATAACAGAATCACGACACACACCCCCACTGCCACTTTACCCTCTCCCCCCTCCGCTCAAGCACAGGAGTTATATACATGTTTCTAGAGAATAAAAAATACAATTAATCATTCTGCAAGAAGTAATTTAAACATTAACTGGCTGACTATATAAAATATCATATCCAATCTTAGTAACAAGGAAACCTACAATGAAAGCAAGACGTTAGTCTTAGACTTTCTTTCTCTCTAACACTAATACAATGCTATTTAAATTAATATAAGCTGAAGGTTGTCAATGAAACTGGTCAGGGGATCCTTTTTCAGGATGAATGGAGCCCATACCCACACCCAGATGAGGTGACAAAATTCCCATCATACATACTAATCCAGAACCGGACACATTCTAAAAGGGCAATGTTTTCCTGTACTGTGTTACTTTTAAAATAAGTAACCATAGCACTTATTGTGTAAAAGGAACAAAAAAGGAAAAAAAGGTCCTTTTATAGAGCTGAATAATTTCAAACTCATAAACCCCAGTTTTACTGGAGCTACTTTCTAGATCACATGAAATAGCAAGACACGACTTCATTCACAGCACTACAGAAGAACACTTGTTTCGCTGGAAATGCATTAATGGGCCTGATTTTACCAAAGTCAATGGCTAACTTTTAAAAAGATATAATAATATTTTTTATGGCCCAGGAGCAAGTTACTAATTTTAAGAAACTTCCTTTTAAAAACTCATTACATAATAACTGCAGGCCTGAAAGATCAATTCAAAAACAACAATAACAAGAAGTAGACAGGTTATTCTCCCTTTAACAGAAGGCATAATCAAACAAAGGAAAATCTGTCTATGTGTGCTCTCAACAACTATATCCATTTACAGGAAGAAATGTCACATTTTAATTTAGAAAAAGACAAAAGAAAAAAATTGGAAAGAAGCATATATGTCATTAATCATTTTAAGTGTATATCACTATCTTTTTTCACAGAAGAAATTTAGTTTTACTTCAGTTGAAAACTGTGTAAACAGAAGCCTTAAAAGCACAACCTTAAAAAATATTTGGAACACAAAATCTTACAAAAGTAAATGTTGGAAACTATCTTTACATGTAACTAGAAAAAATAAAATACTAAATACTAAAAAAGTGGAAGGGAAAAAGAAAAAAAGAAAATTCAAGGAGAGTTTGAAGATTATCTAAATTTAACTCTGCTTTTTTATTACCTGAAAGTTAACATCTTCTTTCTTAAATATTAGTGCCCGAACTTCATCAGGATCTCCATTAAATATAGCTTGAACCAGTGATGGCTAAAATATAAAAGAAAAGGGGTATAAAAAAATCATCTTTGACCATAAATGCTTTATAAAACATTTCTGCTTCCAATAAATTTCTAAATCAAGAGCAACAATGAAAAGTATATACTGTTTCCTCTGTCCCCACTTTACCATTAACTAAAAAACAGTGACTAGCAGTAATCTGTATGAATTTTGTCACATTTTCTTTGCAAACTGCACAAATGATCATTATCACCTTTAAAGGGAAAAAAGTTAAGACTAGGAAAGATCACTAATGTAGTTTAGCCATAACAAAATATTGTATCAAGTCAGACATATGTGAATTTTTAAGACTAGCCTACTAATCTTACCAATGAATGAGATGATTTAACCTAGAGGATCTAAAATGCACAGGCCCAGCTATCTCACTCAAGTAGTTCCCACACAATCTCGGGGGTCCATTAAAACAAGGCCTCCTTGAAAACATTTTGCTTGGGAGCTGAGAACTAAAGTTTTACCACTGATGTAGCATAAGAGTTCATGATCTAGAAATTTACAAAAACGATTCAGTTCCCCTGTTGTTATAGACTGAGTACAGTATGTCTGAATGGCATGATTAACACACACAAACACGTGTAAGTCTAAATATAAGTTCCCTAATCAACAGCATAAGTATCTATGATAGGATATCATGTTCTACTAGGCAAAGAAGAAGCAGTTGACGACAGCTTTTAAACAAGGCTAAAGATAACACAGTACGAGATAAAGTTGTACATGTAAACAATATACAAGCTATTAGAGTAAATGCCAGGCCTTCTGTGTTACTAGCTGCAGTCAGTCTCTCCTTAAATAGGCAGAACTCCCAATTCTTACTTGATACCTCAATGTCACAAGCTACAGACTAGACAGAAAGAAAGAAAGGGAAAGACAAAACATATGTTTATATCCGCTAGGCTATAGGCAATCTACAGTCAGACTGAAATCACTGTATAAACGTAAGGCTAATTTTCCTTTTCAGAGCTGAAAATATGCAGCCTTTGTCCTATCTGAAAGGTTTTTTCATCTTCCAAGAATAACAGAAACATATTCCTTTTGCAATGTGACATGGCACACATAACTGCACACTGAAAACATATAAATGGCTAAAAAGTGTATTTTTAAAAAGAAAAAAAAAATCACTCATATTACACCAGAGCATAAAAATACTTAAGAAACTATCACATCTTACCAATACATTTCCAGAAGCTGGAGATGGAAGGTATTTATTTTCCTGAGGCAATTTGGAAACAAATGGTGGAGATTCATCTTCTATCTCCTCCAAAACAACAATGCACACCCGACTCATTCGCTTAAAACACTAAATTTCAAACTATATAGCAAAAGTTACAGTTGGTGTAGCACAAGGAGTATGTCTTCCTCTTCTGTACACACTTGCGAACATTCTGTGTACTACAGCTGGCATTTAAAAGTGAATTTTAAACTTCAGTTTTTCCAGTAGTGACTGACCCCCCACAGCTTTGAAACACCTCTAAAACTGCAAAGTCTGATTATTCTGTTCAAAGTCACCGGTTCTTTACTATATAAATTATTAGTAAAACCCAAAACAAAACCTTTGTAAACTAATCCCAGGCATAATCTAAATTCATTTGAAAAATTATCCTCTAAAAAATTATGCCCCTTTAGTATTACTGCTCTTCATAGCACAATTTTGTTAGCACAGAGAAGTCATTGTTTGGGGTGACATGACACCACTTTGTATTGACTGAAAGGAGAAGCGACTGCAGTGACAGAGTGGATCCCAGCTATCCCCAATTCGGGCAAGGTCAATCTGGTTCCGTATACCTGGCTTGCTTTGAGCTGAAAACAAAATTTTTAAATCTCCCTATTCTATCTCCATCTTGTCATGTCTTCATTTCTTGAATTTCAGTGGTCTTAATGCTGCTATACTCCAGAAAAAATTCATCTGTGCTCAGCATAAATTCAGAACATGGAGCTCAGAGGTTGACAAAATTCTTTCTATGTTTAAAAAATAAACCCACTCTTCTGCATCAACAGCAAAGCTGCAATACATTTACATGCGATGAGTCAGACCACAAGGGAAAATAAGAAGATTCTTGGTATTAGAATATGGCCTGTTTAATCAAGATTTCCCAAATGACAAACATGCAGATAGCTGTATTTTCATCAATAGCACAGGCAATGCAGAGCCCTCATTCCTCCTCCATCAAGCAGCAGTTGGCTGTGGCTGTTCTAGCAAACAACCCACAACGAGAATGGTATTAGCAAAAAAAAAAAAATCTTAACGGTTTGAAGAAGCTATGAAGCTCAAATAACTGTTCAAATCACTGCTTCAACCTTTTCCTCCACAAAGTAGTTTATCACTTGAGTGTTTCCTTTGATCTCTGCATGAATCCAGCTTCCATTATACAGTCCTCCTTCAGGGGAAAAAAAATCCTCCGTGCATCTTCTCTCCTCTTTCCGACTACTCTTTTATTCAAACATCTGGGTCGGTGCCAATCCAGTTTCCTTCCACTGCTAGCCTTTTTAGTCGATTTCAGAGGTTTCTGTGTTCAGTAGATGATCTTAAAAAAGCCACAAATCCCTTGAATGAACTGATCGTTAAAGAGAAAGACGAAAAATCAACCACGGGACCTGAAAAATCAGCCCCACAGCAGCATTCCGACTGAGCCTAGTCTGAAGAGCAGACTGCAGACCCGCAGGATAAAATGCCTAGTAATGCTCACATGTTACACTTACCACAGAACTGAGCCACTGCTCAGGATGTAACTTCCTCTAGCCACCCCCCAAAAAGGGCCACATTTGTAAAGTCTTCACAATTAGAATGCCCATGCCAGTTCTGTGACTAATTCAGATCAAACTAAAAAATTCTTTAGCTGAAAAATGAGCGTGCTTTTAACATTTTCCACTAAAAGCCACAAAGAAATTTGGTATCCTGGTATACTGCCTCTGCTGACTAACATCCATTTATGCAAGTAAACAGCTCCAAACAGCTTAACTGTTTTCATATGTTACTGTATAGAAGCCATTTTAACCCTTTCATGCTAACCAAAATTGTTAAAATAAGACTTCCTTGCAAAATTGGTGTCAGCATACAGGAATTTAGAGATGAGAGGAAAGTTACAACTAAATACATATAATGCAATATCAACATTTGTCTAGCTAGACACATTCTTAGGCTAAACTTCTGATACTGAGAAAGAATTTGGATCATTATGAGACAACAAATATTCTTCAGGAAATTTCAAACCAAAATGCCCACTATCTTTTTTTCCTACTAACTGTATGCTACCAGTAAGTACATCCTTACATCTCAGGATCTTCATAAATAAAACAGGGATAATAAAGCTTCAGCTAACAACATACACCAGTACCTTAAAATGGATGGGTCTTCTGTAATTCTTGCAAAGTTATCATTCTGACTCATTTAAAAGTGGCTGTATTTCCCCAAGCATTTATTAAGGGCCTACTATGTGCAAGTACAATACAAAGCACTGGGGATAGATACAAAAAAGGGGTGGGGAGGCAAAAAAAAATTGATCCTGTTTTCAAGAAGCTCACAGTCTAATGGAGGAAACAATATGCAAACAGCTATGCGAAAAACAGGATATGGCAAAGAAATTTCTGGAAGTTCTTCTGTTCACTGATATATGGTATGTGTGTGTGTGCGTGTGCACGTGTGTAACATATGGAAAGGTTTTGTGGTGTGGTTGTTTTTTTTTTTTGCTTTTTTAGAGGGGGGGAAGGCAGGAGTTGGAGTTAAGTGACTTGCCCAAGGTCACACAGCTAGTAAGTATTAAGTATTTGAGGCCAAATTTGAACTCAGTTCCTCCTGACTCCAGGGCTGGTGCTCTATTCACTGCGCCACCTAGCTGCCATGACTGCTGCATAATGGCACACAGGTACTATCCCTCTACCAGTACCAGTCAGATCCTTCTCTACAGCAGCTTAGGAACTATACTTACACCATGCTGCCTCTCCACATGTTACAGAAATGAAAGACAAAAGTCAGGTTATCTATTTTAGGAACCACATAAAAGTTCACTATGCAGACATTTACATAATGTGGGCAAAGTCTTAAGAATCAGTATTACCTTTATGAAGTAGGTCCTCACAGTGAAGTTCGGGTGATGAGAATAAGGAAAGGCGTAAGCATTTATATAGTACTACCTATGTTCCAGGCACTATGTTAAACATTTTTTATTAATATCATCTTATTTGATCCTCAAAACAACCCTGAGAGGTACTATTATCTCCACTCTACAGCCGTACAGGTATCTGAGACCAGAGTTGAACTCAGGTCTTCCTGACTCCAGGCCCAGGCTCTATTTACTGCCCCTCCAATGTCCCTCAATAAAGGGTGCTATTTAATTGGCTCCCAGGATTTGCTCCCTCCTTCCTCAGTGAGTCTTTCCCCGTCCCAACTCCTGCCCTCTTACTAAGAGACCTGAACACACAGGCTCCCAACCTGTTATGCTGATCAAATGAGGTTATCTGTAAAATGCACAGCACAGTGCCTCACACGTATAAATGCTGGCTATTATTACTGTGTCTCCCCAGTCATGAAAACCTCAACTGACCCTTTAAGACTTGACAGGAGCCATTATTTTTTCTTCCTTTTGGGGGGCCTAAACTCCTTGAGAAAATGATCTACACTTGTTGCCTCTCATGTCTCTTCTAAAACCTTCTACATTTTGGCTTCCAGTCTCATGATTAAACTGAAACTTCCTTCTCCAAATCTATCAATGATCTCTGAAAAGCCAAAGAATGGCCTTTTCTGTTTTCATCCTGTTTTACTTCTCTGCAGAATATGACACTGTTGAGGATACTCTCTTCTCCCTGGGTTTTAATGACCCTGCATTTTCTGCTCCTCCACCCCTCTGCTGCTTCTCTCTTCCAAGGATCCTCTATCTGACCAACAGCCACTTGGTCAGTCTTACCTGCTTGTTCTTCATCTGGGTCATGCCCACTAAGCATGACTATTCTGCTGGACCTTATTCTCTTCTCTTTGGATAATACCTTACTTAATCACTCCCCTGGACTCAATTACCATTTCTATGCAGATGATTCCAAGATCTATAAACAATCCCTTCCTCTCTCCTGAGCTCTAGTCTCTTATCACCAAGTGTCTTTTAGACACCTTGAACCTCATGGCCCCTAGGCATCTCAAACTCACCATGTCTAGAAAAGAATTAATTGCTTCTCAGCTTTACCACCACCATCCTCAGGGCCAGCAGGCTCAGTGACACTCCCATTCCCCCCACATATCTAATCTATTATCCAATCTTGTTTCTTCTTCCAAGTCTGTAGTATCTGTCCCCTTCTCTCCAGTAGCACAGCCAACAACCTAGAGCATGCTTCATTACCTTTTGTCTATACTACTGTAAAAGCCTGCTTGAGCTCCAGTGGCTCTCTATCATACCTAGTGTTAAACAGGAACTTCTTGGCATAGCAGCATATCCCTTGAACAGGTCAATTAAAAGTTAAGGATATATAGTGATATAGAATTCAAGTACTATACGTACTTGAATACAAAATATTCTTTACACAAATACAGATTTAAATAACAAATAAATCTCAATCTAAATTAAAATATTAATTGCTCATTTTAAGCTGAGCCAATGTAATAAAAATGACAATACTACCTAAATTCACCTTTTCAGTGCCATACCAATCAAACTACCAAAGGATTACTTTGTACACCTAGAGAAACAATAAAAATTAATCTGAAGGCACAAAAGAGGTAAAGAATATCAAGGAAATTAATCGGTGGAAAAAATTTGAAGGATTTTGGAATCTAAAGGAAGAAGACCTAGAAGTACCATATATCAAGCTATACTATGAAGCAATAATCATCAAAACAACTGGTTAAGAAATAGAGAGTTTGTTGGAACAGGTCATCCACAATATACAGTGCAAATGGGCACTGTAGCCTAGTATCTGATAAATCCAAAGATCCCAGCTTTGGGCAAAAATTCATTAATAAAAATTGTTGGAGAAAAACGGAAAACAGACTGGAAGAAACTAGGTATGCACCAACATTTCACATCATCTACAAGATGAGCTGCATATTCATGACTTAGACATAAAGGATGATCTAATATTAACAAATTACCTGCAAACTTACATAGAGAGGAAGAGTTCATGACCAGAAAAATAGAAAAGGGTCACAGAAGATAAAATGTACAATTCTGATTACATAAAATTAACAAGTGTTTGCACAAACAAAACCAATGCATCTAAAATTAGAAGAGAAGCAGGTAAATGGAGGTTAGGGAATTTTTGTTAACAAATTTCTCTGATAAAGGTCTCATTTCCAAGATTTGTAAGGAATTAACTCAAAATTATAAGAATCATTCTCCAACTGATAAACAGTCAATGGCTATTTTTAGACATAAAAAAATTTAAATCACTAAGAGGGGAACCCAGGAGGCAAAGTAGTAGAGCATCGGACCTGGAGTTAGGAGGAACTGAGTTCAAATCTGTCCTCAGACACTTGTTAGCTAGCTACCTATGTGACCTTGGGTAGTTATTTAACCCTGTCAATCTCCATTTCCTCATATGTTCAATCAGCTGGGCAAGGAAATGGCAAACCATTCAATTATCTTTGCCAGGAAAATCCCAAATGGGATCAAAGAGTCTCAAAAGACTGAATATGAATAACACTGATAAGACCAAGGAATTTATTTTGGGGTGGATAGATGGTGCAATGGATGGAGTGAAGAACCTGGAGTCAAGAAGACCTGAGTTCAAATCCTGCCTCAGACACTTGGTAGCTATATAACCCTGGGCAAGTCAGTTAACCCTGTCTGCCTCAGTTTTGCCATCTGTAAAATGACCCGAACAAGGAAATGGCAAACCACTCCAGCATCTTTGCCAAGAAAACCCCAAATGGGGTCAACAAAGAGTATGACATAACTGAAAACAACTGAATAACAACAATCACTAAGAATGAGAGAAATGTAAATTAAAACTCTTAAGTTCCACATCTGATTTATCAGGTTGGCAAAGCTGACAAAAAACGCAAATGGCCAATGCTGGAAAGTCTGGGGGAAACAGGTACATTAACACACTGTTAGTAAAGCTGTGAACTGCTCCAGACGCTCTGGAAAACAATCTGGAATTATGGACCCAAAGTTATTATACTGTGTATATTCTTTGACCTAGAAATACCACTACTAGAACTATATCCAGAGAAAAAAGTAAAAGTTAAATGGGTCCACAGGTGCAAAATTATTTATAGCAGCTCTTTTTGCAGAGACAAAGAATTGGAAACTGCAGTGGTATCCATCAATTAGGGAATGGCTGAGCAAGTTATGGTATGTGAATGTGATGGAATACTATTGTGGTATAAGAAATAATGAATGGAGTAGTTTCAGAGAAAGCTGGAAAGACTTTTATAACTGATGCAGTGTGAAGTGAGCGGAGCCAGAAAAATAATTTCTACAGGAACAATAATATTGTAAAGATAATAAACTCCAACCACAACAACTTATTCCAGTGGAACACAGACATACAGACACCCTTTGGTAAGGGCTTGAGAATGTAGATTGAAACCTTTTTTGGGGAAGAGGAAGACAATGTAGGAATTTTGGGGGGGTGGGTGGGGCTTAACTATATCTGTTTATAACAAGGGATTGTTTTATTTAGGTTTTTGGGGGGAAAGGAGGATTTAATCTGAAAAAATATATATAATGCAACAATTTTCTCTAAATGTCCAATCACCATGTCATGATCACCACCAGTATTACAGAAATATCAGTGCCTGAAAAGAATACAATAATAGCACTCTGGTTCATTTCCCCCCTAATTTGCCCAAAATATAATTTCTTATGAAAGGGACTAAGTCCTTTTATGGTTTTCTAATTTGCATAACTTCATAATAAAAATAATTACTGATACACTGACTTATTAAATAGCTTTTAATAGTGAACCTCAGAAGTTACCACTCTAATGATTAATATTTATGGCAATAATGGACAATTTCAGAATAAGGAATCACTGATAAGGAAAATCATATAACATCAAAGTCATTGTTTCCCAACTAGCATCCTGAAGCCATGACTCATATACCCTGGCAAACATTTCCCTCCACAACTCAGTTCCTGCTTTTCCTCCACAAAATGACCAATGCTGCCTTGACTACCTTTTCCTTTGTTAACCTTCATCCTTCTTTCAACATCCTCTTTGCTTAACTGGAACTCAGTAAATGGAAGGAGCACTAGACTTGAAACCTAGGCCTTCTAACTCCCAGTCCTAGCTTCAGGATCTTCTAGATCTACAAATCCTGCAAGTCATATAACCCTTTTTTTCTTCACATGTACCTCAGTTTTTTATTACATATTTATACTACTTTTATGCTTAAGAGGACCCTTGGGTAGAAAGCACTCTGTATACTTTAAAAGAATATTAATGAGTTATTGTTTTATTACTATTCTCAGAGAACTGTATCAAATAAGGCAAATCTGTAGCATAAAGTATTCCCCTTCCCCTATACACTGTCCCAATTAATTTGCCATTATTGCTGATTTTATGCACAGGAGTTCTTTTTTCAACATTACTGCAATATGATATAGTTTTTTCAAAGAACTAGTTTCCCTACTTCCCCTTGTGTTTTCTTTTGGTGGATTTGTGTCCTTTGACTCTTCTCATATACCTTCACTTCAAATAAACTGTAACAAAGTAAAGATGATTTTTAAAAATTAAAAGAATAATATGCATTAAAAAAAGAGAATAATATACATTAGGTTCTATAGCACTCTGGGCAAGTACATCACTGTTTCCCTATTTCCTCTTCTAAAAAAATAAGCAGAATAGTTAGTTATTCTACCTATATCATGGGTCTAGCATAAATGTCAAATCAAATATATAAAGCACCATTTAAAGTACATGAATGCCAGAGATTAGGAAGACCATATAATTAACAGAAAAACTAGAGAGGTAAGAGTCAGGAGGCCTGGGTCTTGGTCAAAGCTCTTTCACTAACTGTAAAGACCTTGAACAAGTTAATTGTCTTCCCTGTAAACTAGATCACCTCTAAGACCCATGACCAAATCTAAATCTCTTTATGATCTTATGACTGTAGTCTAAAGACTGAAGATCTAACAAACTGTCCCTATTTAAGTCTCTATAGAGTTTCTAATGAATGTTTTTCAAATGGAACCCAGATCTATTTTATACAAATATTTATTATACAAAGTATATGCTTACATATCCCATAAGAGGGACAGATAATTGTCAAGAATTAGTTCAAGCAGGACAATACCACAGCATATGCAGACATTAATTTTACATCTACCTGAATAAATATCGTATTTGTGATAGTCCTGAGAAATAGCATGTACAGGGAAGGCTCCAACTACAAAGAACTTTTAAGTCCACTAGTGAATTCCAATATAACTTTTAAATAGTCTCTAAATTTTGAAATCATATTTCTGAAGCAAATTATTAAAACTTAAGACAAACTACTATCTCAATATAGTGGTACAATTGTAATGCTCCATTTATCTAGTACCACTGGGGAAATAAACTGTTGCAGGTAAGTCAATTTTCCAGTAATTTTTTAAACAGCATTTTAAACATTTTCTCTTTTGTAGAAATAGCATTATTCTTTCTTTTCTTAGTAAACTGAAAACAGTTTTGTCGATGACTTTGGGTTTTTGTTGTCGGCATTAACTGTGGACTCTGCTGTCAGAACCAATCTGATTACGTGTGCAGTCCTAAGCATGTGAAATCACTTCTCATCTCAGTTTCCTCAATTACTAAACAGAAATGATACTTCTACTTACACTTCCCACCTAAGTTGTAAAGCACATATAGGGTATCCCAAAAGTCTGGATGCAGTTTTAAGCATCTAAAATGTAAGGCCTTCACAATCATTTCTTTTTCACTCCTCATCTACTAAAGCTTAAAACTGCATTGAGACTCTTGGAACATATGAATGCTCCTGAGAAGTTCTATTGTGGCATATCATCTAGTTCCTGCTTATTCTATTTCCTTGAACCTAGCTGTCATCTGTCACTTCTCAGTGCTATCAATATGTCCCTTCTAAGAACTTCCTCCAACCGGCACCCCTTCTGCATTTTTTTTAATCTATTGTTATCTAAAGAACTAAAAGTTGCTAAGGGAAAGCATATTATCAGATTTGTTAAAAAGTTAGCAATCTGGATCTCATATAAAATGCTTTGTATTAGACCATGGCTAGAGCTTCTTTCTTCTAGATGAAAATTCATTAGCTTTGTGATTTACTTTTGCTCAAAGAATGCTCAGAGACTTCTTTAATACTTGAAAATTTTGCAGCTGGATGGTTGAACTTCTCATACAGCTCTGTCAGGTACAAAACAAGTTGTATAATTGTATATAAAATGTATACAATTGTATACAAAATGTATACAATTCATATAACAACATGTCTATTTTCTCTGTTGTGAAACTGATTATAGGAAACAAACTGGGTTCTGGTGAAGTTAATTGTTCACCCTTCTAAACTGTCAGAAGCTTGCTAATGTGAACCAATTACAATGACAAAATTTGCCTAATTTCCATCCAAAAATTAAATATTAACTTCAGAATGTCATCAAAGCCATATATACATGGTTTAGCACCTGCCTTCTAGGGTTTTGCTTTAAGCTTATATGGCCTAACATCTCTATACAAAACATTCCCAAACTATGTTGACATCTCACTCTTCCAAGAGCTCTAGTACCATGATTGTAACAGTTTGCTGGGTATGTCCATCTGAATGACTTATTAGCACCAAAAACAATGTCTAAAATTGAATGTAGCATCTTCCACCCAAAATATGTACCTCCCCCACAATTTCTCCTTTTCAATTAATGGTACCATCTCCTGTCCTGTTTCCTCCCACACTCGCATAATCACAAGTGATACCTTTGACTCCTCCTTCTCTCTCAATTCATACATTTAATCAGTTAAATCATGTCATTATAACCTAATCTAACTCCTATCTGGGCTCCCTTTTTGTCACAAACTGCCCTGAATTCATGAAGGCCTTCTCTTATTTCTTGTTCACTTAAGACTAGCTCCCTAGGCCACCTCCCTCTTGGTAAAAAAAGTGGGTGAAAAGGGGTATGCATTTTTAAGATGTGGTTATTAATATGTAGATTTGTTTTGTGTGACTATTTGTTAGGAGAGAAGGTTCTTTTAGGGGTAAGGTGGAAATCACTGGGAAGCGACAGGGAGGTAAAAAAAAAAAACTTCAATAAGACATTATTTTATAGAAGCATAATCTTGGTTGATAGCAGACCTCTCCTTTATTTGGATTCCTACAGTGTCATCTCCGAATAAATGGTTATTGACTGGCTGACATGACTGTAAAACTTTATACCTCTTTCTAAAAAAATCCTGATACTCCTACCTCCTGGTATATTTCCAGGAGAACAGAAAATTCACTTGAATTCATGAGCTAAGAAGGCCTCTAAGTATACTCTCATCCACAAAAGAAAACTGAGGCTTTAAAATCTGGAGACTCAAAAGATAAATAAACTCCTCTTCAACACAAGATTAATTCACTTAGGGGGAAAATAAGACCAAACACACTAGAACCAAAAGGGCTTTACAGTAGAGAACAGGGTTGGGTTTCTCCTTTCAAATGCCTATTTTATATGAGCATATTACAAATCACATTTCCCCCAGCCTACAGCTTTGACTGGAAAGGCCAAACAGTATCACCACTGAGTAAAAAATAACCAACACAGTTGTTCCAAAGAAGGGAAGCAACGAGTGCTCTCAAATAAAAGGGATCCTGGGGACCCACTTCAATCTAGAAATGACCTTCACTGTGTTTGTTTTGTTCACTGTGTAGTTACTGTACCTCTGAACAGAAAACTCCTGAAACATCAGTTTTACCTGAGAGTACCTGATGATCAAATAACACAGTAGTTATGATGTTAGCATTCAGATAGATGGCAAACAAGATGAAAATCATGTCCTTGACAATAGAGATAAAGATGAAATTAAAAGCTGACTTGTAATGGGCAGCAGTCCAGACCTGGGTTGGTGTAGGCATTTTTATTCTGAAGGTGAAGGAAAATGTTGTCACTCCTTCATATGCTTATTTTTTAACCTGAGGGGCTACTTTTTCATAGTGAAGTTAAACTTCATCATAGAACTGTCATCTGTTCCTAACAATATCGCTTTACATAAAAGTAGATACATCAACATAAGATGGTCAAAAAAGCAGCAATGAAAGTAATACTGAGAGCTCTCTTTACAGAATGGAAAAAACTCCTCAGGACAAATATAGTCAATAATTACTTAGGCACCTACTATGTGCCAGGCACTATTCTGAGTGACAGGGATACAAATGAAATAGTCTCTGCTTCTAAGGAGTTTCCCATCTAAGCTCTTTAGCTAAGATTTGGGGGTGGTGTGGGTGGGAGAGGGGGTGGAAGAGCATGCTGTTTAAGGAGTAAAACCAAATAGTAGCTGATGGCAAACGAAGTCAGCTAGATAAAGGGAGGCCTTCCCACTCCACAGCCTCCAATCAGGGGGAGAGGAAACTGAGGGCGTTGGAAAGGTGATGAGTATGATGAGTTCAGCTGACATCCTAGGGAAGCATGATGTTCCTGCAAAGGAGCTAACAGTAAATGAAAACATCTACAGGATCCTTTTCTCCAAAGGCCCTTCTTAGCGTCTTCTTTGTGCCTCTGATTTTTCTTTTTTCTGGAGATAGTCTGCTCCTGAATACCGTCTTCTTAGGCCTCTACTGTATCACTGCTATCATTGCCCCACAGCACTGAACACTATTAATCACCCTCTTCTCTTGCCCAGGGCTCCTCTCTAGGTCTTTGCTGCCTAACCTCTCCCCAGAATCCTCTTCTGGACTATCATCATCCATCTCCATCCTCATAGCTCAGGGACTAAGAGGCTTCAAGAGCCACAAAGAAATTTCACTTCCTGATCCATACTACATGAAACAGCTTTTTTGATTCATCCAGACTTTAACTCCTGCTGAGTCCAAGTTGTCATAATCTGTTATAATCATCTGCCCAGAGCAGGCACAAGCTCCAATAGTGTGACAGTCAAAAAAGAATAGCATGACCTTAGGCTGCAATGAAAGTCATAGAGTACAGAATGAAGAAGGCAAATATTACCTTGGTTAGACCACACTTTTAAGTATTGTGTTAGGTTCTAAGTACAACATTTTGTGAGGGGAACTGATAAAACTAGAGAAATGTCCTAGAAAGGAAACCAGATCAATCAACCAATCAAACCATTTATTAAGCGCCTGCTCTTGCCAGGCACTGTGCTAAGCACTGAGGATACAAAAAGAGGCAAAAGACAGTCTTGTCACACACACATACATACAAACCAAACAGGACAAATAGGAAATAATTAGCAGAGGGAAAGCATTAGAATTAAAGGGGGCTGGAGAAGGCTTCCTATAAAAAACAGAAATTTAATGGCACTTTAAGAAAAATAGGAAGTCAGCAGGCAGAGTTGAGGAGGGAGTGCTCTCTGGCATGTGAGAGAGCCAGAGAAAATGCCAAGGGCTGAAAGATCTGAAAAGTATCTTGTTTGTGGAGCAAGGAGGCCAGAGTCACTGGACTGAAGAGCCATATGGAAGGAAGTATGGTGTAAGACTGAAAAGGTAGGAGGGGGCCACTCCAGCATCTTTGCCAAGAAACCCAAACAGGGACACAAACAGACACGACTGAAAAAATGAATGAACTGAATCCCTCAGACAGTGAGCTCTTAGTTTTTGTTGGTATGTATTTTGTTGTTTAGGTTTTTTAAAAACCTTTCTTTGTACTGCCGGAGCTTAGCACAGTGCCTGGCATATAATCATTAGCCTTTAATAAATGTTTGTTACTCTAACACAGTGGTTCTCAACCTTCCTAACGCATTGACCCTTTAACACTCATATATGGGCGTATCTGCATGTGGGCAGACCAGCCTGGAAAGGGATAGAGGAGCAGCAGCATCTTAGGCAACCCCTGTGACCCCTGTGAAAGGGTCATTAGACCCCCAAAGTGGTCATAACCCACAGGTTGAGCATTGCTGCTCTAACTTATGAATGGCTGTCCCTCGGGCTTGAAATACTCCCTCCTCATCTTGGCTCAAAGCCCCTACCTTCTCCAAGAGGCCTTTCCCAGTCATCCTTAAAAGCTAATATCTTCTGAGACTATAATTTATCTTGGACATATTTTGTTTGGTAATTCTATGACTTCTCTTCATGATGGGTTTTCTTTCAGAAACCAACATACTTCATTTATTAGTAATAGTATCTATTTGATACAATTAATGTGTTAACAGCCTTAAAAATAGTTTACTCTCTGAGGGA
The DNA here is from genome assembly GCA_028646575.1 of Pseudocheirus occidentalis. Lineage (NCBI taxonomy): Eukaryota > Metazoa > Chordata > Mammalia > Diprotodontia > Pseudocheiridae > Pseudocheirus > Pseudocheirus occidentalis. The sequence goes on along the minus strand of CM053597.1, from coordinate 29,303,827 downwards.
AATAGGTCCTCTGCAATCTGTTTACACTACTAATTTACTAAACAAATCTTTTTCACACACATTACATAAAGTAAAGCTAATACCCAGCTTACATCAGACTGTCACATCCCTCTCACAGCACAATCTGAAAACAAGTAAAAGAAAACTGAAAAAACTCTTGACAGAATGTGGTCTTCTTTCAATACTAGAATAAGCCACAGTATAGTGTTATGACATTCTCAAAACTGAAGGGGAAATTTTCCAGTTAAAAATAAGTTACCATAGTTACCAAGTGTTTGCCCTTATAAGCAAGACTTAAATGAAACGTCTGTGGAATTCCCACATGTACAGTAAAAAGCAGTTGGGAGTATACATCAGTTATTTCACACACAAATTAGGACTCTACCACTTCCGCTGCAAAGTAGCTATTATTTGGGAAACACTAGAGAATATGATTCATGTTTTTTCTGGGTGGAGACAGAAATACTGAATGTAACTATTTAAAAATCCTAACTGATGACTCACAACAGTTTGGGGGGGCCCTTTTCATATTTTCTGTCCTTTTTTTTTTAACCAAGTAATTGTACTTAAAGAGTTCATACCATTGTTTCAAAAGACGGGTGGGTGAGGTTTTTTGAAAGTGATTTTCATTCTAGCTGTAAATAAATTCAAGTCTCTGGTGAGCTTCTGAAAATACCTTTCCCAAGTAAACTTCACAACTTAATAATGTTCTTTCAGTGAAAAGAGTGAACTCTTTTCGATGCAACATACTTTGAAATCCTTAAATGGAATGATAGGGCCCCACGGAGAATTGTCAACTTGCCCATTCCCAACCGTGTATATAGTTTAAGTGGCTGCCAAATACTGTGACTCTCAGTTAAAACACACACACACACACACACACACACACACACACACACACACACACACACACACACACACACACACACACACACTTTCTTGGATGTCTGTTTTTGGATTCTGTACTTCAGAATTAAGTTTTTAAATAACACTTCAGGGTAGTATGTGGAAGAAAAAAATGAACCCATTATTGTTCTTACATGATTTTTAAAGAACTAACAGATGTGAATGTATCAATCATTTCTTTTCGACAGAGGAAGAAGGAAAGAAGGTAGTAAGCATTTACATAACATCTACTATTTCATCTGATTCTCACAACAACCTTTAGAGGAAGGTGCTCTATTACTTTTACAATTGAGGAAACTAAGGCAGAGGGGTAGCTAAGCTACACAGAGGACAGAGCGCCAGACCTAGAGTCAAGAGGGCCTCAGTTCAAATCTGATCTCAGACACTTCCTGGCTACTGGACCCTGGAGCTTGTCCTCAGTCACCAAAGAGATTTTCCTAACGCACAGGTCTGACTATGTCAGCTCTCTACTCAATAAACTCCAGTGGCTCCTTATTACCTCCAAGATCAAATATAAAACCCTCTATTTGGCATTCAAATCCCTTCTACCTTTCTAGCTTTTTATACTGTATTACTCCCTTGCATGTACTTTTGCATCTAATGAAACTGGCCTCCAGACTATTCTACAAGTAAGATACTCCAATCTTTCCAATTCAGGCCTTGTTTCTGGCTCTCCCAAGCCTGGAATGTTCTTCCTCAACTCCATCTACTGACTTCCCTGGCTTCCTTTAAGACCCAACTAAAATCCAATTTACAAGGACCCTTTCTCAAGGTCTCTTGATTCTAGTGTCTTCCCTCAGTTAATCATTTCCTCGGGGGTGGCTACGTGGTACAGTGACTAAAGCATCAACACTGGAGTCAGGAGGACCTGAATTCAAATTTGATGTCAGACACTTAACACTTACTAGCCATGTGACCTTGGGCAAGTGTAATGGGAATCTGAAGCTCTTTCCTACCCCTAACCCCTTTGCTTAAGTGGCTCTGAAAATGTTCCATGATTTTAAAGTATACTCTGCCCCCTAATAGGCTGAATGTGGTCACATGGAGCCTGTGGTGGGAGGCTTGTATTTTGGGAATGGCCACACCTTGTTACTTTGTAATTGGACAGTGGGTCAAGAGGGCTGACCCAGGAGAAGCCTATATATACATCCTGATGTGAAGTTTCCTTTGGGGGCTCACTTTGAGAAGAGTTGTGTGATTTGGCCAGATGAGACTCTGGGAAGCCGTTGAGCCCCCCGGCTTTGAAAAACCCAGATGCTGGTGTTTCCCTCTCTGGTAACTTGAATGGGTAATGGATGTGATGGTCAGATGGTTGGAAGCCCATCTGCTGATCTGTTTCTTGGTCTGTTTGTAATTTGGGCTTGTAACTTGTGTTTGTATTCTCTGGAGTTCAGGATGCTGACTTTTTCCCCTGAACTAGGTAAATGATACGTTTGTTTGATTAAAGAAAGATTGTTAACCCATTTTGAGTTGCTTTCCTTTAATAAAGCAGATCTAAGAACCTGTGCTAGGAGCTGCCCTAGGTATGCTAGGGTGCTTGCTGATACAGCAAGTCATTTAACCCCAATTGCCCTGCCTTCCCCCCTCCAAAAAGTTTTTAAAAAATTTTTTTATTTGTTGCCTCCACCATTAGACTGTGAGCTTCTTGAGGGTTCTTTTTCTTAGCACAGCACAGTGCCTAGAACACAGAATAGATTTGCAATTTCATAAACACAGAGAACTCCCAAATGAGACAAGTCCCTCTAACAATGCAGGTCAGCACCTTCTCTTACATTTGTCACAGAATTGGAGATCACAGACAAATTAAATGACTTGCCTAGGTCACACAGCAAGTATATGTCAGAAGTGAGACTTGTAGAAACACAGTCAAAATCCAGAGTTTCTAAGTCAAAGGGAAAAAATTGCAGTCAGCCAGAAGGAAAAACTTTTGAGTATCAAGGAACTATAGATAGGATCACACATGACTTAGCACCCAACACCATAAAGGAATGGAGAGCCTGGAAAACCATACTCCAGAAGACAAAGCCAAGTAAAGCCTATGGGGGTGATTGGGAGGGGTGAAGGTGGGGTAAGGAGGAATGGACCTTTCATGAAATAGAGTACTTCGGAGAATGCAGGAACTTTTAAGTTCAAACAAAGGAGTTATAGAACTATAAAAAGGCAAATACAAATGAACAACAATAAACTATTTACATTCGAATATAGGGAGATGATACACACAGCCCCTCTATCACCATGAAAGGTTATAAAAGAGTCTAATAAGACAAAGCCTGGGAGTGATTCTATGGTCTTGATGATCACAGAAGACTGGAAAAGAAGAGAGAGAGGAAGTACCATGGGGGTAACGGGTAAGAGAAAGGAAGGTAAGGGGAAATTATTTCACATAATCAGGGTACATAAGTAGATATCTATATAAACTAGGGGTAGGGGGTAGGGGAAGCAGCTGACATTTCAACCTCATTCCATTCTCATGAACTGGTGAAAGGAAACAAGATAACATACATACATACATACATACATACATACATACATACATACACACATGTATACACTGAGAGAGAATTGGGTACAGAAATCTATTTTACTCAAGAGGGAAATAGGAGAGAAAGGGGGAGAGAGAGGAGGAAGGGAAGATTTAAGGGAGGGATTAGTGCTAAACAAAACAAAAACTAGTGCACTCTGATTATGTGAAATAAATTTCCCTAACCTTTCTCTGCCTTACTACTCAATTGTTTTTCTCTAAGAAAGACAATTGGGGTGGCTAGGTGGCGCAGTGAATAGAGCACTGGCCTTGGAGTCAGGAGTACCTGAGTTCAAATCTGACCTCAGACACTTAACACGCACACACACAAAAACTAGCCGTGTGACCTTGGG
>CM053597.1:29253495-29283370 GCA_028646575.1 Pseudocheirus occidentalis | reverse complement strand
TTTTTTTTGCATTTTTGCAATAAACATCTAAGAAAGTAACTTTTACTGCTAGCTTCTTTCTTGTGTTTTGTCTATTGAACATTACTGAGCATCTCTAAAGCTATTCTCTTCCCCACCCATGGGTTGTAGCTGCTATTCTCTATGGTATATAGCTTGGTAGATCTATGTAGTATGTAGATTTCTCCTTCCTCGGAAACAAAGTATCCTCTTTGTGGCTATATCTCTGAGCTGCCACGAGCTGGTTTTCAATTCTAATTCTGCAGTTGGCTCTTTTGTCAAACATACCCCAGCCAGCTGCACCTAGCCAGCTGGCTAAAGAAACCCTCAGGCATTTTAAAGTTTATCTTTTAAAGTTATTTTCTTCTGAGCTGCCGTCTAAACACTTATCGGAGTTAAGGTCTGAAAGTTCCTTGTAATGATCACATCCTAGGTAGAGAGTCCACATCTCTTAAAATCATCCTGTGAATTCTACTTAGGCAATTTGCAAAGGCACTGGTAGATGTGCTATGAAAGGATTCATTTCAGGCCCTATAATTCCCCTAGTTGTCCTACAAATCAACTTGAAAATAAGATGGAAAAAGGGCCTGGTGGAATGGGTGATTTTTCCCACCTACGCCTCAAACCCTGTACTCCCTACATATTCATTTGGCCCTGAAGCATACACTGTCTTGTTATACCTCTTCTCTTGCTACCCTATATCCTTGACAATATAAATGTCCTGGTTTCCCAATTATATTGCAAGTTCCTTGTGAGCCTCAGTTTCCTCACCTGTAAAATGGGGATGAATAATAACACTTGTACTCATGAAGGTTTCTGAAGAAAACATTTTGTAAACTAAGGTTTTATGAAAATGTGAGTGACTGTTATTGTTATTTGATTATTAATGTGCCTACTTAAAATCTTCTGTCCTCCAGGTTGATGGCTAAGAATCAGGAGACCTGACTTCTAGTCTTGATTCAGACACTAACTATGAAACATTGAGTAACAAACAAGTAAGAACAACAAAGTCTTCATGACTCAGTTTACCTGTCTGTAAAATGTGGTTAATAAAGGAATCCTACACAAGACTGGTAGGAAGACACAATGAGATGGTAGACATAAAAATCCTTTGAAATCAAAAGTGTGTTGATAGTTTTCATTTCAAAATATTGATTCTCACCAATTGTTTGGTAACAAATACAATCCATCAAGTATCTTAAACATCTTCAGTGTGTTTGCTTTCTACTCTACAAAGACATGGAAATTTGGGTCTGGAAGGGACCTTCTTACGGTGGGCTGAACCATCTAGTCCGGTGCCCTCATTTCACAGAGAAGGGTCTCCAGTGTCCCAAAGTGACTCGTCTATGGTCACACTTGGACATCAGCAGCACAGCTGGTACCAGACCTCAGGTTTGCTGGCTGCTGAGGCAGAACCTTTTCTATCATATCACATTTCTCTCTACAATTTTTTTTTGCCTAATAATCTGACTTGATTAGTTAGAAAAATAACCCAAGAGTTAAGTCAACCTTTAAAAGGCTTTTTGAAAATAAAGCAAAACTAAACAACAACAACAAAGATGAGGGAATTCTTGCAGCCAAAGCTTTCTAATGAGAAAATCCACTTATTCCTTCATTTCTACTTGGCACCAAAATGCCAAATTGACAGATTTCTGCTTGACATTTTTTATTATGCTTGAGATAAGTGGTTAAATAGCCACTCTCCATAATGAAGGGGTGATTAGATATTTTTTGATCATTAAACTTTCCTTTTTTTTCCTATTCAATAATCATCTTGATCTGGACTCAATTCCTTTCTAGAGAATTGTATATTATAGAATATAATATGAATTCACATATAATATATAATATGTAACAATATATAAAAGAACTTACTGCATTTTTTGTGTAGACTTTCCATAATGATTGGTTTCAACCCATCTCATGCACTAATATTATCATTACATGTCAATTAGGTTATGAGCTTCTCAAGGGAAGGGATTATGTTTTAAATGTTTTTGTACTCATTAAGCACCTACTATGTGCCAGTCCCTGTGCCAAGCCCTGTGGACACAAAGAAAGACAAAAGACATTCCCTGCTCTCTCAAGGAGCTCCCAGTCTAATGAAGGAGACAAGGAAGAAACAAGGTGTAGACAGGATAAATTGGAGCTAATCTCAGTGGGAAGGCACTATGATTAAAAAGGGCTGAGAAAAGGTAGCAGAAAAGGAGACTTTAGCTGAGCCTTGAAGGGGGCCAAGAAAGGCAGGAAGTAGAGCTGAGGAGGGAGAGCATTCCAGGCACAGGGAAAAGCCAATGGAACTGGAGATGGAAAGATGTGTGTTAAGACTAGCCAGGAGGCCAGTGTCACTGGATCACAAAGTAGGAGGAAGAGGGAAGCTGTTATAGAAGAGGGGGCCGGTTATAAAGGGCTTTGATGCGGTGAATAGAGCACCGGCCCTGGAGTCAGGAGTACCTGAGTTCAAATACAGCCTCCGACACTTAACACACACAAAAAAACTAGCTGTGTGACCTTGGGCAAGTCACTTAACCCCATGCCCTCAAAAAACAAAAACAAAAGCAAAATAAATAAAGGGCTTTGAATATCAGAGCATTTTGTATTTGATCCTGGAAGTGACAGGGAACCATGGGAGTAAATGAATAGAGGGGTACAGAGTCAGACTTGCACTTTGGGAAAATCATTTTGGCGGCTGGAGTTGGAGGAGACTTGAGGCAGGCGGAGCCCCCAGCACCTACTGCAATAATCAAGGCATGAGATGACAAGGATCTCCACAGGGTGGTGGTAGTGTCAGAAATGGAGATGAGTAAGCCATACTACAGAGATAAAATCAAGAGGCCTCGACCACAGATTGGACAGTGGGTGGGGCCGTGCTCCTATTGAAGAATAATGAACTTGGATCAAGAGTGACCTCTATTTTTATTTGTGTACCTGTCACATCCCCTTACTAGACTATAAGCTCTAGGAGAGCAAAGATCACTTCTCATCTAAACTCTGGACCTCTCAGAGCCCCTGGAACATTAGGCACTTAGTAAATGTTTATTTAAATTCTAGGACAGAGCAAACTACCTCATAGTAGTTTGATAACAATAGCTGGCACTTGTTTTAGACACATACACACATACGTACTGTAATGGGAATGGGAATTTGAAGCTCTTCCCTGCCCCTTAGACCTAAGGGGGAGTTTGAAGACCTCACCTGCTTTGAAAGTAAACTCTGCCCCCTGATAGGCTGAATGTGATCACATGGAGTCTGTGGTGGGAGAAGTTTTGCTGAAGGGAAGCAGAACCCACAGGAAGATGATAGAGCTAGCGAGACAGTGGGAGAGAGAGGAGCTCAGGCAAGGAGATAGAGAGGTTTGTGAGTAAATATTGATCTTGTATTGGTTTATGGGAAGGCTGAAGGATGCTGTGGTTCTCATGTGTTATTATGGCTTCTGAATATCTTTGGTGCTATGATGGAATCAGCTTACTGGCTTTGGGATTTGGTTTTCTGGTGTCTAAATAAATCCTTCAGTTCTATCCTCTACCTGGAGAATCTGGTATATTTTGTGATCAAACATCACGCAATACTTATAGTCACCGTCTTTATTGTGATTGTGGGCACTGTAAATATTGCATTGGTGCTACACATACACATATGCATTATGCATATAGCTGGCACTTATATGCATACACACATACATACACACATGCATATGCATATACATATACATATTCTAGGCCTGATGTCTTTTCCACTATAGCACACTGCCTCTCCAATGGTCCCCAATAGCTTCAGGATGCTGTAGCTTCAGATATGGTCCTGTGTTAAGTCAGGGAATGAATGGGAAGATTCTCTGAAAGTTAAGAAGGCTGCCCCAAATTACTCGTTGGCCCCACTGGTAGGGACTGAGTTGAGACACGTTACCTTCCCAGAAGCTGAAACACCAACTAGGTCTGTAACAGTAACCAGAGAGACCCTGGTCTTATTTGGAATTTTGCCCTAATATAGCCTAATCGTGGCATTGCAAAGTCTCCAAAGAACTGAGATTGAGGATTACCTAAAGGATGGTGGAGAAGTGCATGGTGGGGGCAGGCATATGAGATACATTCCAAATGTGGAATTATAAGGAAGAATGGGGTCGTCAGAGATTTGGATAACAGGAAGAAAAGAGGAACTGGCTAGCCATGTAGTGACAGCAGGAGGCAAAGCTGACAGACCTCTCACATGGTTCTTCAGCATCTTCGTTGTTCAGCCCTTTCAGTGGTGTTTGGCTCTTTGTGACCCCATCTGGGGTTTTCTTGGCAAAGATACCAAAGGGGTTTGCCATTTCCTTCTCAGGTTCCTTTTACAGATGAGGAAACTGAGGCAAACAGGATTTTAACTTGGCTCTTCTTGCCTCCAGGACTAGTGCTCTATCCGCTGCACCACCTAGCTACCTTCGATATTTGGGCAATGTCAATTTAGTAAACTCTAGTGATCTCCAGGATCAGAAATAAAATCTTCTGTTTGGTTTTTGGAGTCTTTCCTAACCTAGCTGCTGCTTCATTTCCAGTCTTCTTACCCTTCACCCACTTCACATACCGTGCCACCTACTGACACTGGCCACTGTGCTGCCCTCAGCAAGAGATGCTCTTTCTCCTGACTCAGAGTTTTCATTGCCCATCTCTGACAGCCAGAATTCCCTCCTCCTCATCTCCTCCTCCTGGCTACCTTCAAGTTCCAGATAAAATTCCACCTCTTACAAGAGCCTTTTCTTGGTCCTTCTTACTGCTAGCACCCCGACTCCATTGATTATACCACTTTTGACCTGTAGACAACATGTTCATCCATAGTTATTTGCATATTGTCTCCCTCATCTCTCCATCACATTCCTGAATGCAAGGCATGTTTTTTGCCTTTCTCTGCACCTCCATGAATTAGTACAGTGCCTGGTATACAGTAGTGCTTAATAAATGCTTGTTGACTGACTAACTGAAAGGGAAGAAGGCACATGAGGTTGACCCTGGAGTAGATTAATCAGATGTAAACCACGCATGGATGGATTGAAATCTGAAGTGTTGAAGTGAGTCCCCCTGCCAATGAGATCATAGATCCATTGGAGTATTGATTGAGATATGTCATTGTCTATAGGAAGGATGCTTAGCGTCACCATGTAATGTGAGGTAGGTTGGCTGACAACTTGCTTCTCAAACCCCTTTCATTATTTTTAAATAAAATTTTTTCAATTAAAAAGCATTTATTTTCTCTCCCTCTCACCCTTCTCCATCCACTGGGAGAAAAAAAGGAATATAAACTCTTATAACAAATATGCATAATAAATCAAAACATTTCCACAACTGCCATATACAACATATGTGTCTCATTCTTCCTATTTCTTGTTTTTCAGTGGTTTCCTACTCTCTATGTCCCCAATTGGGATTTTCTTGGCAAAGATACTGGAGCAGTTTGCCATTTCCTTCTCCGGCTCATTTTTCAGATAAAGAAACTGAGGCCAACAGGGTTAAGTGACTCACCCAGAGTCACACAGCCAGGAAGTGGCCGAGGCCAGATTTGAATGCAGGAAGATGAGTTTTCCTGATTCCAGACCCTTGTTCTTATGCACTATGATGCCACCTAGCTGTCCCTCTACATACTTAGTCTATCACTTCTCTGTCATCATTAGTAAACAGCTGGTCATTGTATTGCTCTGAGTATTTAAGTCTTGCAGAGTCATTTATTTTGGTAATGCTGTTATAGCAAAAATTGTCCCCCTGGTTCTGCTCCCTTCAAACTTTGTATCAGTTCATGAAAGTCTTCCCAGGTTTCCCAGCTCCTTTATTATTTCTTTCAAAACAGTAGTTACAGTTACATTCATACTCCATCATACACCATATACCCCCTTAATTTCTAGCTTTTTATTGCCACAGGGAAGAGCTGCTATAAACAATTTTGTATGTATACATCCTTTTCCACTTTCTTTGATCTCTTTGGGGCAGTGGTTCTCAACCTTCCTAATGCCGTGACCCTTTAATACTCATATCTGGGTGTATCTGCATTCAGGTGGACCCTCCTGGAGATGGATAGAGGAGCAGTGTCTCGGTTCCTAAGACCATGGGAAATATGTATTTTCTGATGGTCTTAGGTGACCCCATTCAACACCCAAAGGAGTTGCAACCAACAGGTTGAGAACCGCTGCTTTGGGGGTATAGTCCTAGTAGTGATATTGCTGAGTCAAAGCCTATTCACAGTTTAACAGTGCAATAATAGTGAATAATAATTCACAACCCTGCCAAGAGTGCATTAGTATATCTGTTTTCCCACAGACTTTCCAACAATTGTCATTTTCCTTTCTTGCTCCTCTCCCTTCCAGGGAAAGGGGCAGGGTCAATCCTGTCTTTGCCTCCTCTCCTCTTTCCTCTGCTTTTCTCCAGTTTGTGACAGGGCCAGGAAGGAGGAGGCTTTAGCCCTAAGGGTCCCTGCGCCTGGCTCTACAGGTGAGTCACACCTAGATTACAAGCAATTAATTCTTCTAGGGAAAATCTACGTGAGCCCAGAGGTCAAAATTTAAGATTTATGCTTTGTTGGGAGAAGTATAGAATTGTAACCTACAAACCAAACTAGTTTCTTAGGTGAGGTGAGGTGAGGGAGGGAAGAGAGAGGATGGCTTTTAACACCCACCCCCAGAACCTCTGTCCACCCAGAATTGGAGAATCCTACCTTATATACGCTGCTAAATTTAAGAAACCGCTCAGGGTCATCTCTTATACATTCAGGGCATGCCTATAGGGAACAAATGAAGTCATTTATTGTTAAAAAGAGACAGATTCAGGCTTGCCATCTACCAGGATGGAGACAGGGCAATAGGACATGCACTGGGTTTTGGTTTTGTTGGGGTTTTTTTGTTCTGTTTTGTTTGTTAGCCCTAGCAGTGTAAGTGAGGAGGAGAAAGTGCGCCTGGGAAAGGGCACTGAGGAGCACTGACCAAGCCTGGGGCTGTCCTCTGCTGCTGGAACTCCTAGCTGGCGTTCTCACACATGTCACTTCTATCACCACCACACTCAGAGGGCTGCCCTCTCTCGACTTATTGTTTCTGTTGCCCAAGAGATAAGCTCTTCCCCCGTCCGTCCCCAACACCACCTTCCAGCTGTGTGAGGCTCCAAGAATTCATACAGTCCAGTCATGGACCCATCAAAGATTTTCTCCATCTTCTCCTGGGCTAAGATGGGAAGAGAAGACGTCTCCCAGCTATCAATCAACAAAATCACCCCCATGAGATCTTTAGTCCTGGCCCTGTCTGCAAGGAGGTTGAACCATGGAAACAGTGATTTCTACTTTAGGGAGTCTGCTAGCAACCTGTCCATCTCTTTCTTCCCTTTAACCTTTACACCCAACTCCACCCCCATTTCAGCTCATGACCTTTTGGTTATATGGAGTCTTCTAGAAGAAAGGGGGTTTGGGGGAATCACTGTCTATGGTCAGCCTTGAGCACTCTTTAGACATATTGGAAATTTGCTCTCTCTGGGCATGCTCCTTTTCTGGCTCTTTTCCACCCAAAGCTCTCCATGGAATTTGGGTATTGATATCTTGCTGTCCCCAAGTAGAAATAAATGGGCTCAAAATTTTAAAAAATCATATTGATGTCTTTTGTTTTTATATTGCAAACATTTTTGGATCACTCTCATTCTATGAGAACTCTTGTAAGAATGTAAAAATGAGCAAAACTAACAATACAGAGACCTCATCTAAAAATGCATTTCACATTCCACATCTAAAGCACCCTCCCACATCTCTATTTATTTAAAGTGTTTTTTTTTTAATGAACAAAAGGCTATTTTCTCTCCATTCTATCTCCCACCCTATGGGGAGAAAATAAAGACGAGAAAACCAATTTTTTTGTAACAAATATACATAGTCAAGCACAACAAATCCCTCATTGGCCATATGTAAAAAGAGATAACACATTTCTGTACCCTACATCTGTTCTCTCTAAACCTCTCTGTCAGGAGGAGGATAGAATCTCTGGAATCATGGTTGATCAGTGGATTGATTACAGCTTTCTGAGTTGTTTGTCTTTATAATGTTGTTTTTGTACAAATTGATCTCCTGATTTCATTCTTTATCAGTTCATAAAAGTTCTCAAAATAACTCATTTTTCATTATATTAACATTAGAGTATACGTTTTTTGGTTCTGCTTACTTAACTCTGCATCATTTGATACATCTTTGCATTTAGAAAAATAATCTAACATTCACAGGCCACAACTAGTTTAGCTGTTCCTTAATTGACAGATGTCTCTTTAGTTTCTGGTATTTTTGCCATCACAAAAAGAGGGGCTGTAAATTGTTATGTATAAGACATTTTCCTATTTCTTTGATCTCTTTTGAGTATAAGCAAAGCAATGGAATTACAGGAACAGAGGATATACTGTTGAGTAACTTTTTATGTATAATCCTAATTTACTTTCTAGAAGGGTTGCACCCATTCACAGGTCCATCACTATCGAGGTGCCTGCTTTCCCACAGTCCCTCCAACATTCATCATTTTCCTTTTCTGTCATCTTTGCCAGTCTGATAGGTGTGAAGTGGAATCTCAGAATTGCTTTAGTGTGTATATCTCTAATTAGTAGTGATTTGGAGCATGTTTTCATATGATTCTAGTTAGCCTGGATTTCTTCCCTTGCCTATTCATACATTTCCTTAGACCATTTATTACTTGGGGAACGGCTCTCACTCTTACAAATTTGAATCAGTATATCTATCTATGCCTATATTTATATCTTAGAAATAAGAGCTTTATCAGAGAAACTTACCATAAATATTCCCCCCCCAGTTAATTATTTCCCTTTTAATCTCAGTTTTATTTAATCTCATTTTTTATTTTAATCTCAGTAAAACAAATCCTTGGATTTGGACTGGAGGGCAGGGCAAAAATCTCCCATGGCCTCTCTCTCTCTTTTTTTTTTTTTTGGAGGGAGGAAGGCAAGGTAGTTGGGGTTAAGTGACTTGCCCAAGGTCACACAGCTAGTTAAGTGTCAAGTGTTTGAGGTCAAATTTGAACTCAGGTCCTCTATTCACTGTGCCACCTAGCTGCCCCAACACAATCTCTCTTTATAGAGGTTTCAAAATCCCAGCCATCTCTTTGTTTGCCACCAACTGCTCTGCCTGGTTTCTTTACCATTATCTTCATTATACTCCCTGAGCCTCCCCCCTCTTTACAGCTTCCTTTTGTATACTGGCCTCCCCTGCCCCGCCAAAAGGCAGAGGTTATCTTTCTTTTTCTTATTTGTATGCCTTCTACTTAGCACAGTGCCTGCCTCATAGGAGGCATTTAATGTTTATCATGTCATATGTGCAAAATATTTTTAATATCATGTAATCAAATTGTCAATTTTCTGTTCTGTAATCCTCTCTCTATTCTTCGCTTGACCATGAACTTTTCTTCTCTCTATAGTTCTGCTAGTACCTGATGAGTGATAGAGATCGCATTGTCTGTTCTCCCTGACCCATCCACGGGTCAGGATGTGGAGTGAACTATTAAATCTCAGAGAATTAAATGACAAAAAGAGGACACAAACCATTTGTCAAGGGGACTACATCAAAGTCGACAATACCCCGGATGTATAAATTCTGGTACGTTAGTCTGAAAAAATCTGTCATTCCCACTATATTAAAATCCCACCTCCCACAAGGCACCAGATCGTGATAACTGTCCAATGAAGAATCTAGGAAATGCATGTTAATAGGGGTTCAGAAGATGGAAGGATCACTTCTGATTTGGGAAGTGGAATCAGCTCCTTCTAGGGACCTTACTAAGTGTCACATAGCTGAAGTCTCAAGGGCCATCAGCTGTTTAGAGAGGATTCTTCCCCTTCACATTCTGTATCTCCTTGAAATCAGAATGACTATTGACTAACCAGCTCAGCTGTTTAGCTGAGCTCTCTGTCATTCCAACACAGCCTAATGAGATGAATGTTGAACCCCACTCAAGAAACCCTGATTACCTAACACTTAGCCTTGTTTAGCTGTTGGGTATTTTTAACAGTATTTTATTTTTTTTCCCAATTACATGTCAAGACAATTTTTAGCATTCATTTCTACAAAATTTTTCTCTTTTTCTCCCCTCTTCCAAAAATGGTAGGCAATTTGATATAGATTATATATGTGTTATCATGTAAGACGTATTTCCATATTAGTCACAGTTGTGAAAGAAGAAACAGATCAAAAGGGAAAAAAACCATGAAAAAGAATAAAGTAAGTGAAAAAATGTGTTTCAATCTGCATACAGAGTTCGTCGGTTCTTTATCTGGATGTGGATAGCATTTTCTTTCTTGATTCTTTTGTACTTGTCTTGGATCATTTTGTTGTTGAGAAGAGCTTAGTTATTCATAGCTGATCATCACACAATGTTATTGATACTGTATACAATGTTTTCCTGGTTCTGCCCATTTCGCTTTGTATCAGTTTGCACAAGTCTTTTACAGTTTTTCTGAAATTTTCCTGTTCATCATTTTTTACTGCACAATAGTATCCCATTACATTCATGTGCCACAGCTTGTGCAGCCATTTTCCAGTTGATGGATTTCCCCATCCATCAAAATCCAATATTTTGCCACCACAAAAAGGGCTGCTAAAAATATTTTTGCACATGTAGATCCTTTTCCCTTTTTACAATCTCTTTGGGATACAGACCTAGAAGTAGTATTGCTGGATCAAAAGGTATGTACAATTTGGTTGCCCTTTGGGCATAGTTCCAAATTGTTCCAAAATGGTTGAATCAGTTCACAACTCCACCAACAATGTATTAGTGTTCTGATTTTCCAACATCCTCTTCAACATTTATTGTTTTTCTTTTTTTGTCACAGTAGCCAATCTGACAGGTATGAGGCAGTACCTCAGGGTTGTTTTAATTTGCATTTATCTAATCCAAAGTTATTTAAGGCACTTTTTCATATGCCTATAGATAGCTTTGATTTCTTTATCTTACAACTGCCTGTTCATATCCTTCAACCATCTGTCACTTGGGGAATGGCTTGGGTTCTTATAAATTTGACTCAGTTTTCTATATATTTGAGAAACGAGGCCTTTATTAGAGATACTTGCTATAAACAGTGTTTCCCAGCTTTCTGCTTTTCTTCTAATCTTGGTTGCATTGGTTTTATTTGTACAAAAGCTTTGGTCTCAGACACTTAGTAGTTATATGAGCTCTTTGCAAGTTATTTAACCTTTGGCTGCCTCAGTTTCTTCATCTGTAAAATGAGTATTATAATAGCACTTCACCTGGTTCTTCCTCCTGACAAAACACAAAATTCTACAATTATAGCTTAAGGGCCAGCCCTGATATCTAAGGTATCATCAACTGGAAGGCTTGGACCATCTGCTTTTATGGGTAGCCGAAGCTTGGAAGAGGCTCTGATGACTACATTTAGACAACTGGCAACAACTCCAGCCTGCCTGTTTCATAGCCAATCACTTAACCAATCAACAAGTATTTATCAAGCAGTCAAGTGCCCTGCCTCCCTGATTGTGCTAACAGCTGACAATAACAGAACTGACATCAATGAGTACCTTAAAGGCTTGCTAGGTGTTTACCCAGTATGAATTCCTGGCTCAGGGTTGTTGATTCAAGAGCTAAGGAAGGGGTAAGAAGGTACAGAGCCAACTAGACTTCTTTATTTACCTAACTCTTTAGGACCTGGAAACTCTACCCACCATGACCCTACAACCATGACTAATCACTAGACAATTCCATGTTTCTCTAAGGAAGATTTCTACTTGTCAAATTATTAAACAAAAATTATCATTAAACACCATGCTCTGAACTGGAATCCAAAAAATTCTCAAAAGGCTACAGCTATGGGCTGAACCTCAATGGATGAAATCTCATAGCATTCACTTTGAAGTCCTAATTATTTTCAATATTTCAAGGTTCTGTGATTTCAGCATGTTAGCCCTTCTTCTACTTACACAAATTGCTACCCAACTAGGCCTTAATAGATCTGGTCTTTGAGAGATGCTGTGACCAGCCTCTTTGAATGCAACTTAATGTGTTCTCAGAAGACAGGCATACAATCTGGAACTAAGTCCATAAAGTTATACTCAAAAAACCCCCAGTCATACAAACACAAAACAGGGAAGATATGGCTAGACAAAAGATACTTCATGGGGAAAACGATGTGGGGATTTGAGTGGTTTGTAAGTTTAATGTCAACAGTATAACAAGATAGCCAGAAAAAGCACATTTGATTGCAGGCTGCATAATGTCCCACATGATGGTCCCATTGTGTTCTATAATTGTCAGATCAAATCTGGAATGTTGTGTTCAGTCCTCAGTGTCACATTTTCAGAAAGATATCAACAAAATGGATGGTATCCAGAGTAGGATGACCACAATGGTGAAGGGATTCGAATATATACTACATATAAAACAGCTGAGGGAATGGGAGATATTTAGAAGAGCAGAATTAGGAGAGTGGAGGGATGATAGTTGTCATCAAATATTGGAAAGACTGCCATGGGAAAGAGGGATTAGATTTGTTTGGTTTGGCCCCAGAAAGCAGACATAGGACCAAAGGGTAGAAGCTACAGAGAAGCTAGCTTTAGCTTACTGTAAGAGAAAACTTAGTATTAACTGTTAGAACTATTCAGTTGCCTTGGGAGTGATGAATTCCCCATCACTAGAGGTCTTTAAGTAGAAGTTATATGAGTATGGGTCAGGATGCTGTGCATGGCTCTCTCTGCTCACCTCCGACTTGGACTAGATGCTATCAGAGGTCCCTTAACTCTCAAAGGTTCTATGATTGCTCTAACTCAAAATATTGTATGTAATCAATTCTGAATATGTTGATATGTGATAATGAGATTTTGGGACATGTCCCAATTACTCCATAGAGTGGAAACCTAGAGGATTAAGGAGAGAAAAAAAGAGTCAACAAGAAGAGACTAAATCATACAGGGAAAAATTTATCACTCAATGAAAAGAGATCAAAATTGCTGTTCCTTTGCCTCTAGGCTAATAGAGGCTGCCTAACCTGGTTGTTGCCTATGGGCACAAAGAGCAGAGTCCCAGACTAAGACAAGCTTCAACCTACGGCTCCTTTTGAAAAAAGGAAATAACTCCATCTCAAGTGAGCACGAATGTGCATGGTTTTCTAAAAGATAACTATAAATTTTAGTAAGCTAGTAGAGGGAGAGAGAATGGGACAGTGGAAAGATTATTGGCTTTAAAATCATCTGCCAAATCCCAGCTCTGTGACACTGGTCATCTTCTCCTCTCCAAGTCACAGTTTCCCCCTATGTAAACTAGATATTCCCTGATGTCCATTCCATCTCTGCCATCCTAAGAGTCTACAAAAATCAATTCATATAAGAACTGGCCAAGACAAAGGGGGCCCCTTTGGTCTGTGAATATCCTTCCTGACCGGTGAGGAAAGAGCAGCCTCTTAAGAAAAGTGACTCTTGTGTTTACACGAAGTTCTATTTAAAAACAAATATTTTAAGAACTTTGTGTTTGCAACATTGTTTTAAGAAGAGTTTCCCAATCCCATAACATCATCATCCCAGGAACAGAGCCACTGTCCATCCTTGGGGACCATTGTAAACAAGGTGCCTGCCAAGGCTGATGATTCTAGGCAAGGTCATCTGAATTATCTCAGAGTGAAGGAGACAATGGAACAATTTTAGAAAGCTGAAAATGTGGGGCGGGTGGTTTTTTTCCATTCACAGGCAGCTTGGCAGCATGTGGATTTTGGGCAGGCTTGGAGTTGGAAGGGAATGAGGGAGTAGGGGACTGGGAAAGTCAGTGGCAACCAATTATTAGAAAGTTCAGCTTGAGGGGGAAATAGAAGAAAATTGTAAGTAACCAAACTGGGGGTGAGAGGAAAAAGTAGAAGCAGAAGGGGTGAAAAATATTCTTTCAGAGCCATAGATTTCAAACTGCCAAATTGAGAGGAAAATCTACTGCCAGGAATTGAAAGGGTTGATTCAAAACACTTTTTAAAAAATGTTGATTTTTTTCTTTGTGGTATCATTAACAAGTTGTAACCATTACCTTCCTGGCAAAGACTAGTGGCGTTTGTAATGATCTCTGCATAACAGAAAGGTTTTTCTAATGACTTGACACTGGAAGTTTTCATAAACACAACTTTATTAGGAAGGGGGTTAGGGAGGAGAATTGGCTCAGAGATTTAAGATTCCGCAAGAGTGGGTTTACCCAACCGCTTCGAAAGACTTAAGAACATTGACCAATCATGATGCCAAAGAACTGATGATGAAGCATGCTCTCCACCTTCTGCCAGAGAAGTGATGGGCTAAATACACAGAGTAATACATATATTTTTTGGATATGGCCTATGGGGGAATTTATTTTGCTTGACTATGCTCATTTATTAGAATAGCTTTTTTTCCTTGTTCTTTTTTTCTTCCAGTGTGGGGAAGGGACAATGGGAGGGTGAGAGGAAAGATTTTTGTTAATTAAAAAATTAAAAGAAAAAAATTTAAAAGGAGAAAAAAACAGTGGGTTTGCCTATCCATGACTTGGCTTCCCTGAAACTCTCTGGAAGTCTCTCTGCTGATCAGGACAGGCTTGATAAGTACCCAGTATCTCTTGGGGATGCTGTGAAGAAGGATGGTAGCAATTGTAGGCTTATCAACGACTGGCCCAGCCTTGGGGAGGAGGGGAGGTGCTTTAATGGTCCAAGTGAGGAGAGGGGCTGTTTCCTTAGTGACTCCACTGTTGTAGCAACGAGCTGAACAATCTCCCCAACTTTAATGTTCCCCAGATGATCTTTGGCAACTCTTCCTCAATGTGTCTGTAATAAAGAGCCAGGGACTTTGAAAATCTGCACTAAGGATGGATGGCCTTGCCAGTTTCTTGAATTTTACACCCTGGCCCCTCTGGAGCTGAGAAACAAGGAGGGGCTGGCTGTAAGATATGATTCAAGGAGGAACATAATTGAGGCCTGGCTGAAGGGAACCATCATAAGAGAAAAGGGCCTGTGAGAGATTTCATATAAACAAGGAAATTGGGGAGTCTCCATATCTCTAAGAGGTTTTACGTCTTCTCTTATACCACCACTTCATCATTTTAAGGCAGCAAGAAAGCACGTTACTGCCATTACTTCATCAGTCTCCTTGGTCTAGAGCCAGCCTCCCCTCTCTCCCCAAATCAATAACTTGAATTGAAATTCAACCAATATTTATCATGAATAAGACATATCCTGGCCTTCACAGAGCTCCCACCCTAGCGGAGGAGATAGGACAAGACTCCAGATGTCTTTATACAAAGGGGACTTAAGCTCATGTCAGAGACTCAGGACATGAAGAATCTGGGAAAATCTGGGGGGATTTTTACTTCTCTGGCTCATGGCCCCTGTCCAAGAAGCCTGGGAAAATATATCCATGATAGGGCCACCTACACTGAAACCAACTCCTCACTTGAAAATGCTCAGCTCATTGTATTAAGTTCATAGTTCATAGCATTAAGTGTTAACACAGTCCATAGTATTAAAGAGGAATTAAGAATTAAGATTTCCTAAGAATCTAAAGAAAACTAAACAAAATCCCCAAACAAAACACTTGGAAAACAAAGAGGAAACCTTCCAATGAACAACCCAAGTGGCTTTGTAGGCATTTACAGAGACAAATAGCAGGTTTCTTTCCTTCTGTGGTTCTGGGATGCTCCTGGGAGGTGTCCCTGGTCATTCCTCTCTGTCATGGTTTCTTCTACAGTTTCTTGCAGCCTGTGACCAACCAGACATGCCTGGCTCTGTCTCTCTGTCTTTCTATCTCTGTGGCTATCTGAGATGTTTCTGTCTCTCTGTCTCTGCCTCATTGAGCTGTTTCTGTGTCTCTGTCTTTCTGTCTCTGCCTCTCTGAGTTGTTTTTCTCTCTTTCTATCTGTCTTTCTGAGCTGTTTCTGTCTTTCTCTGTCTCTCTCTATCTCTCTGTCTCTTCTTTTTGTCTCTCTCTGAGCTGTTTCTGGCTGCCTCTTTCTTTCTGTTTCTCTCTCTCTCTCTCTCTCTCTCTCTCTCTCTCTCTCTCTGTCTATATCTCTTTCTCTCTGGTTTGTTTAACTGTGTATTTCCAAATTACTTCAACCAACTTGTTCTTACTGCCAGTGAAAAGGCAGGGAGATGGGAGATGGAATGTCTTGCTTGAAGAACAGCTAGAAGGCCAGTGTTACTTGATCCTAGAGTATGTATTTGAGATGTAAGAAGGCTGGAGAGGGCTTGTTGAGGTCACCCAGGTAAAAAAAAAAGGAACAGGAGCAGAGTTCTAGAGCCAGGGTTTTCCCCAATTCTTTCTGCTCCCTTGCAGGCTTCAATAGTGAGCTGGGTAACAGATGGCAAATCCATCTGGCTTCCTCTGACAAAAATCCTTGTCTCTTGGCAGGGGGTTAATTTAGGGTTAGTTCAAGCTTCTTTCCCTTTCTCCATCTCATTATCTCAAAGGACTAAAAACTGGAAGCAGTTTTGCCACCCTCTATCCCCAATAAAATGAGTCCCTTCCCCTTTAGAATTAAATTTGACTTTAAAAATGAATATCAGAATTGTTTTTTTATATGTATCTGGGGAAAGATAAAATACTAAATAGAAGAAAAAAATAACCAAAAAAAGAATTAAATCTGACTTGGCAATTTACCAAGTCCCCACTCTGTTGCAAGGTACTGAAATGGTTTAAGAGGTAAGTAAGGAATGGTCTTACATTAATTAGAAACAGGACCATATACTTCTGGGTGAATCCTTTTCTTTTATGACCCTCTTCATTCTAATGCCCTCCCTCTGTTGATCAGTTCCTTTCTATCCTGTTGTACATACACCATCATTTCATATTGTCTCCTTGTTAGACTGTGAGCTCTTTGAGGGCAGGAACAGAGAATCTTTTTTTTTATCTTTGTACCTCCACTGATTAGCTCTACAGTGCCTGACACATAGTAGGCACTTAAGAGATATTTATTGACTAATAATTAGGATTTACAGGCAGGAACAAATTGATGTCATGAAATGAATCCCCTGGCCATTCCAATGGGGCAAGATGTTCCCTGCAAATGGACACATGCTGATGGGGGTTCCTTTCAAGAAGGTTTGCTCATAAGAGGCTAACTCAAACCAGCTGAGGTTGCTATAGCTCCAGTTTTTGCCAAGCTGAAGAGGAGCCCAGATAGCTTTCTACCTAGCATTCAGGAGTCCCAGCTAAGCCATCAGTCATTCAAATGGCAAGGAAGTGGCATGCCAGTCCTTAGTGGTGTCCAAAAGAGAGTGCGCATACTTTGCAGCCTACTTATTTTCTTGGTTGTGGCCAAAATCCTTGAACTGCACACACCCAACCCTGGGAGATACTAGGAACTAATCTGCATTTGGATAAAGGGGAGAATCTTGGATTAAATGTTGGCACATGAGTCAAGGACACACCGTTCCTGTAACAAACAAAGGAGTGAAACCTATGACCCCATTCTTTGTCACTCTATTCACTCAGTGAAGTCCATGGTTGATTCTCTTTGGATCAACTCTGTCCCTAGAGGGTTTCTTTGCACATATTCTCTGCTCCAGCCAAAATGTTCCCTGAACACCCTTTCCCTGTACCTTTTCTTTTCCCTGGTCCCTTAAAAACCCACAGAGTCATAACTAGGGCTCTGGAATTTAGAATAGCCCCTGACAGCACTTACATTCCTTCAACAGGGTAGAAACAACTGAACTTAAGCCTAATTAGTCAGAATAATTAATTAAAATAGGAAGCCACCAGATGGTTTCCTCTCTTCAACCTTACATTGGCTTCCATCCCAGCCCAACTCTGCTGCTCAAACCTCCCCCCACCCCCTATGTTCTCAAAGTCCACCGCTACCTCTCTTCCCCACCTCCCACTTCCACTATTATGAAGTTATATTTTTTTGCAGCTTGACCCAGGTACAAAAACTATTAGTTAATAGCTCCACCCAGAAGTCAGCCAGTCAACACGCATTTGTCAAGTGCTTCTTATCTGCTAGTCACAGTGCAGAGTGCTGGAGATACAAAGAAAGGCAAAAGATGACCCCTCCTTTCCAGGAACTCACAGGCTAATGGGGAAGACCAGCAAACAGCTATGTTAATACAAACTCTTTACAGGATCAATAGGACATAATAAACAGAGGAAGGCACTGGAATTAAGAGGGATCGGGAAAGGCTCCTTGTAGCCAGGCAGAGAAAATGTCCAGAACCAAGAGTGTGTCGTTGGAGGAACAGGAGGGAGGCTAGCGTCACTGGATTAAGGAGGGAGAGAGAGAGAGAGAGAGAGAGAGAGAGAGAGAGAGAGAGAGAGAGAGAGAGAGAGAGAGTGTGTGTGTGTGTGTGTGTGTGTGTGTGTGTGTGTGTGTGTGGTAGGGTGGGGATGGAATGTAAGGTGTAAGAAGCCTGGAAAGGCAGGAAAGGAGTCAAGTTGTGAAGGGCTTTTAAAGGCAATTGGAGGACTTGATATTTGATCTTGGAGGTGAGAGGGACCCACTGGAGATTACTGAGTCAGGGGGGACCCCCGAGAATGACATGATCAGACTTGCCTTTAGCAACATCACTTTGGTGGCTGAGTGGAGGATGAATTGGAGAAGGGAAAAAGATAAGGAGAAAGACCAATCAGAAATCTACTTTCAGTTGTCCAAGTGAGAGGTAACAATGGCCTTCACCAGCTGTGTGACTAGAGAGAAGGGGGCTTAATAAGGATATAATAAATTATATTATATAATATATATTTATATATAAAATAATATTTAAAAATAATATTATATATTATTATGTGTAATATAATAAATTATGTAATATATATTATTAAAAAGGACTTCACAGGATATAAAGGCTTAATAAAACCTTTATTAAGAGCCCACTATGTGCCAGGCATTGTTCTACTCCTGTGTTACTTCATGCAGGTAGCAAGAGACAGATTTGCAACAGACTGAATATATGGGGTAAGCTTGAGAGGGAAACTGATCACCAAGCAAGACAGGATACAGGGAGAAGCAAAGAGAACCAGGCCGGAGGCACACACCCAGTGACTCAGGGGGACACTCACTGTTAGTGGGCATGACCTGAAGGAAGATTCAGAAAAAGAGTCTGAGAAGGCTTGGTGGAATAGCATAATAGGAGAGATCAGAGTCCTGAAAACCAAGAGGAAGAAAGTTATTGATATTGTTGAAGGCTGAAGATGGATGAAGAAGGCTGTTTGTTGGACTTGGCAATAAAGGGATCACCTATGACTTTGGAGGGAGTTGTTTCAGCCCAATGGGAGGTCAGAAGTCTGACTGTCAGGGGATTTAGTGGTCTTGTTTGCTGCCCGTGGCTCAGTTACTTGACTTGGGCAGGGCCCAACTTCTACAGTTGCAAGACTGGAAGCCAGTCTGGTCTGTGTTGGAGGGCAGGAGGGACTAGCTCTAGAAGCGACGAGGATGACCATCCAACACAAGCTACGTCTGATGATTTCCCATTAATACCAATCTGTTTCACCAAAGAACACCATTTCCACCCCCAATGCACTTTATTTCCTCCCCCTGTCCTTTACTTTTTTAAAAATTGAATTTTATTTTTTATATTAACAAAAATTGATGCTCAATCCCTCTTATTCCTCTCTCTACTGTTGAAAAAAAAAACGAGAACCCTTGTAACATTTATAAGCAAAACAGATTCCCACACTGGCCATGTCAAAAAATTATGTTATCTCATTCTGCACCTTGGGTCCCCCAATGTACTTCTCAAAAAAGAACAACAGAGGATATAAACCTGTGTCTCTTGAGATAACAGATGGGTAATTGGAATGCTGTATTGGTGCAGACAAAAGGTTAAGACCTAGAAGTCCTCTATGGAGAGTTTATGGATAGGAACTGTACTGGATGAGAAGGTGTGGGTGGTATATATGCGAAGGTATGAGAAGGTATAGAGAGCCAGCAACACACACAACAAAGCATGGCTCCACTGAGATATCAATCAAGTTTCTTGGTAGACTTAGAATTCTCATGCAAGGAGGAAAATGTCCTTGCTTAGTCTCATCTTCCCTACCCCTACTCTGCCTGAAACACACGAATTTCCAGGGCTCCCACTGCCCAGACAACTGCGATGACTTCTCATGTGCATCTTCAGGACCACGTCTGGCTACCACCAGTCAAAAGTGCACAAGATGAGAGGACGAATGTACTCTAGGATGAATCGGGTCTGGTGTACTGCCTTTCCCTTCAAACCTTTCCATGCTTTTCTTTTTTCCTGGGCTACTCTAGATACTCTTCGCAGCTAGGTGGGGCAATGGATTGAGCGAGGGGCCTGGAGTCAGGAAGACTCATCTTTCTGAGTTCAAATCCAGTTTCAGATACTCACTAGCTGTGTGACCCTGGGCAAGTCACTTTACCCTGTTTGCCTCAGTTTCCTCATCTGTAAAATGAGATGGAGAAGGAAATGGCAAACCACTCCAGTATCTTTGCCAAGAAAACCCCAAATGGGGTCATGAAGAGTCAGATACGACTGAAATGACTGAACATACTCCAGACCAGCGGTTCTCAATCTGTAGGTTACGACTCCTTTGGGGGTCGAACGACTCTTTCACAGGAGTCACAGGGGTCACCTAAGACCACTGCAAAACACATATTTCTGATGGTCTTAGGAACTGAGACACTGCTCCTCTATCCATCTCCAGGCGGGTCTGCCCACATGCAGATATGCCCACATACGAGTATTAAAGGGCCACAGCATTAGGAAGGTTGAGAACCATGGCTCTAGACTGATGGCACCTAACCTCAGCTGGGCAGCTCTCTTCTGCCTGACCTTCCTACTAGACTCTTATTACTGGTTCCCTTCTTCCTTGTTTCCTGTGGTGCCTGTTTCATCCCTTTCCCTTCCTGAAGTTCCCAACTACACCCCACCTCAGCACACTTAGAGATGACAGCCTCCTACTTAACCATCTCACGTGACCCTTGTCAACTCTCCTCTACCTCTCAAAACTTCTCATCCTCGTTCCCCACGCTCTCCTCCTCCCCCTGAATCTGTCTCAGATGAAAAGGTATTTTTCTTGTTTTTAAAACTCAACTTCTTCCTGACTACTGAGAACTGCAAAGTCCTTAGCTGCCGTGGCTCAGCTCTACCCTACTCATGTCCAGTTTCCACGCAAGTCAAGATATTGCCCTTGTGATGTCATTGGTCCTCTTCAAGACCTTGCTTTCAAGAGCAAAGGACACATAGCAACAGTAACAACAGCCAGGCCAAGAACTCTGGACTACCGTGAATGAGAACCCCCTTGCTAGATGCCTGGATTCCTGCCCCTCCTGCCCTACCCAACCTGCTAACACTACGGTTCCAACGACCCTTACCTGTATCTCTCCAGCCCTGCCCACCTTCTTTCATCTATAAGATGAGAGATTTAGATGAGATGACACTAAGGTCCTTTCTGGCTCCAAACGTCCGAGCCCAAGACACCCAAGGGGTCACCTTTGCTTGAAGGCCGCCAGAGAGCGGCCGCTTATTTCTCTTCTGGAGGGCTTTGATTTCAGGAAGGTGATGTAGAAAGGGAATAGAAAGTCAGCCTGACTCAAAATCTTATGGAAGTGAATGTCAAAAACTAAAAATAAATAAGTATTTTTTTAAAAGTCACTCTCAGAATTAGGACGACCTAGGTTTGAATAGCACTTGTCACATACAGGTCATGTAACTCTGGACAAGACATTTAACCTCTCACTGCCCCAGGCAATATTCTAAGTCTGTTAAGTTACAGAGAATATGTTGATTTACCTCAATTATTAACAGCTCTCAATACCCATGAAATCACAGTTCTAGAAAAAAAAAGTAGGATTATAGCATTTATTTTTATTTTTTTGAGACAATCTAAGCTAAGTGACTTGTTCAGGGTCACACAGCTAGTAAGCATCTGAAGCTGGATTTGAATTCAAGTCCTCCTGACTCCACACTGGTGCTCTATCCACGGTACCACCTACCTGCCTCTAAAGGTTATGCCATTAAAAAAACACAATTAGGCTAATTTTAAAGGAGTAATTAATTACATAATAGCAAACCAGAGCATAGTTCTGCCATTTTCAGTGACTTCAAATACTAAATTGACTATTGTTAAACATGCAGAAATGGCATGGTTAGTCTATACCATGGGGGCCCTCCAGGTCCTCAAGTGTGGCCCTTTAACTGACTCCAAACTTCACAGAACAAATCCCCTTAATAAAGGGATCTGTTCTGTAAAACCTGGACTCAGTCAAAAGGCCACACCCAAGGACCAAGAAGGTCACAGGTGTCCTGGAGGCCACAGGTTCCCCACCCCTGTTCTATACCACTATGGCTGTTACTATTAGTTTAAATAGCAGACTCGCAGAATGTCAGAGCTAGAATAATGATAAATAGTGAATACTCATGTATAATCAATTTTTAAAACCCTATCGTGAGTACTCATAGACTTTATAGTAGGGCCCCAACTTTAGGGCAGGGACCACGCTTTATGTTACCTCTCTATCCCCCACAGAGCTTAAGTATGGCTTTAAGTATACTGTAAGTGCTCAGCAAGTGCTCACTGGTGGATTGATTTCTATCCAATTACAGTTATGCTGATTCATTGGGGGCATGTCACATTCATTCATTTACAAATCACTTTTTTTTTTTTTGCTTTTTGGAGGGGGGAAGGCAGGGCAATTGGGGTTAAGTGACTTGCCCAAGGTCACAGGGCTAGTAAGTGTAAAGTGTCTGAGGCTGGGTTTGAACTCAGGTCCTCCTGACTCCAGGGCTCTCTTCACTGAGCCACCTGGTGGCCCCATGACAAATCACTCATTAAGCACCTTAGAGGCAAGGCACTTCACTTGCCACTCAGTCCCTGTCCTCTAGGAACTTACCAGTGACTAGGAGAGAAAGACATGTATATGAATGAGTGATACAGGAGCCGGGTAATTAACAGGGAGAGATTCAGGCAGAGAGTGAGGGGAGATCACAAAAGAAAGGTGATCCAGAGGGTCAACACCCAGTTCACTCATTTCTTTCCTTCTCCCTCTCTCCTCTCTCTCTTTCTCTCTCTCTCTCTCTCTCTCTCTCTCTCTCTCTCTCTCTCTCTCTCTCTCTTTCTCTCTCTCTCTTTCTCTCTCTGTGTCTGTCTGTCTCTGTCTCTCCCTCTCTCTGTGTCTCTATGTCTGTCTTTTTCTCTCTGTGTGTCTGTCTCTCTATCTCTCTCTCTGTGTCTCTGTCTGTCTCTCTCCTTTATCTTCTCTCCTTACTCTGTCTCTCCCTTCTTTCTCTCACTCTCTTCTCTCTCATTCTCTCCTCTTTTCCCTTTTCTCTCTTTTCATTCTCCTTTCTCATTCCCTCTTTTTTCCTCTCTCCTCTCTTTCTCTCATTCTATTTCCTCTTTCTCCTTTCTTCTTTCCTTCCATCTTTGTCTCTAATGCACACATACACCCTAACTCCTACTAAAGATGACATTTTGTATCATAGGCTATGAGAACTACTTCTAAATCCAGATTAAAAGGAAGAAAATGCCAAATCATACAGCTCCCTTCACTCCTTAAAACTGACTGTGATCTCCTCCAACGCACACACCTACATCATGACTGAGGTAGTGAATTTGGGGATGGCAAACAGACTTCTTAGCGTCAGGAACATTTCTGATTTCTCAGGACCCTGGGTCTCTCCTAGATCTTGTGGAAGAGGGAGAGGTGGTGAGTGAAATACGGACAATGGGAGAACCCAGATGAATTGAGGTAGAATCATGATTTAGTCACCGATCCTGATTCCATCTCTCCATTTGCATGACTTGACTCAGATGTTTTTCTGAAAATTTTCCATGACAAACTTGGTTCTTTATTAAATTAAATACAATCTCTTTCTCCACCTTATTATATTTTTCAAGGCAGACAGGAAGAGACCATGCAATTTCTTCCCATGTGTCAAGTTTCTTGTGAGAAGGGCCCCAAGCAGAATTGAGAAACAATTTAACTCTCTTCTCAGGCTGAGTGTAGGCAGGTCTTCTTGCCTCAGCAACCAGAGATTAAACTGGAATTTGTTACAGGGAGCATATTTATGGCAAAGACATTTTATAGTGACCATCATGCCCTGTCCCTTGCTGATGCCCTTATGCTGGTTCCAGCTTTCCTCCAGAACAGCACAATGACTTCGAAAACCATTCAGATTCCGGCTGGAAACCCTGGCACTTGTGTTGGGTGGCTCCCATTAAAAAAATCTGGGAAAATGCTTGTATTTCCAACAAGAGAGCACGAGGCAACATGTATAGGTTCTTTCTAGCATGCTTAAAGAAGAGGTCAGGATTGTCTCCTCTCCACTGTGCCCTTCTTGCTTCCTCCCACCTGCCATCCCTTCAAGCCTACCGGTGGCTCAGCCACCTGTTACATATGGCCTCATATGTGAACCATATGCTAACTGGGCTGGCTGCAATGTTGCCATTCTCCTCTGCCAAACTTGAATTTAAAGACTTCTAATACCTTATTGGTCAATAACATTCTTGGATCTATGATACATTTCTTTTCTAAGAAGCATAGAAATTTTCCTATAGACACTTATCCATCCATCATCCATCCATCCATCCATCCACACACCCACCCATCCACACTATCAGAGAATGGGATGGGTAGTCCCAGGATTCCAATGATTATCTATTAATGATGAAGATAATTTTTCTTGTGTGAGAATGGTAGTATTTAGAGATACTATGATATGAGGAAAAAGCTTTCACAAGGGACCCCAAGTAACTAGCGATAGGAAGAGGTATAGAGGATTCGCAGTATACCTCAGAGTCAGGAATCCCTGATTCAAGTCCTGCCTATGACTCCTACCACTGGCTGTGTTACCCTGGGTAAGTCACTTTAAGGTGTCCCAGGCAACTCTTTAATACTCTGTTACAGAGCAGGTACTTCTCTGAGCTCCCCCAAATCAATGAAATTACAGGTTTAATCCCAAAACAAACCAAAAAAAAAACGGGATGGAGGAAAGGTTACCAAATGCTTCTCTCCCTCACCCCCTACCTCAAGAAACCTATTTTTTTGAAAAATGAAAAAAAGTGAAAAAAATTTCATTTAGAATCTATACTTTATTCAGTACAAAAGAACTGACACTGTCAATGAAAATTCTTTGAAGAGTAGAAAGCAGAGTACCACGTGCTAGTACAAAACTCATTATTCTTCTTTCTGGGTCATTTTTACACACTTGGACAGCTCTTCAGCCTGCCTCTTGACATGGCTGCTCCCACTTTGAGTTTGGTACTCAACATCAGTGTGTTAGAGACGTGGTGATACGTGGGGAGAAGGAGTCTATTGACATACAGAGAAAAGAAGGAGGGCAGGGGCTGTTTCCTCTAGTACACAAGCCCTTGCTTTGTGCATCTTGGACCAGCCACTATGGCACTGGCACATTCTGGGTGCCTAAGAATCACAAGCAGAGACACAGGAACTCAGAATTGGGTTTGATTTGATTGGCCCACTAGTATGTGATTCAAGAGTCACAAAAGTCATTGAGGCTGAAGATGGATCCTGAAGAGAATGAGCTGTTTCTTTGTTGTCATTAGTAAGATTTTTGGAGAGTTACTTTGCCAGATTTCAAAATATGTTATTGTAAATCTTGATTCAGAGACTGTCCCATGGCACGAAGTGCCCCGGGGGATTTTCTCACTCTCTTTGCTTAAGACTAGCATTGATAAAATCTGGGGAAATGAACAAATGGCATTTTCTCCCACTTTGGGGTATAGTGTTCACAGTACATTGTTGGGAGGCTGGCTCAGAAGCAGAATCAAAGAGTCTGGTTTGAAAGAGACCCTTGAGGCCTTTTAGCCAAACTGTGTCTGAGAATCTCCTTGATGGCACTTTCACCAAGTGGTCACCTAATCTTTGCATTCTAATTCTACTTTTGGACAGCTTGAATAGAAGTCTTTTAATTGAGGGTTTTTCTTACCCTGAGTTGAAGTCTGCCTCTGTGCCCCTTCTGCCCAATATTCTTAGTTCCCTTCTTGGGCGATGGGGAGGAGGATCTGAATCCCTCTTCCTCACGACAGGCTTTCAATACTTAAGACAGTTATTGATCCCTTCTTCCTCTAAGCCTTTCATTCTCTTTAAAATAGACATATTTTGAACTTCACACCAAATAAAATGAACATGTCCATATATAAAGTAAAATAGAAAAAGTGATTTCATATGAGACTGCATTGTATACGACTTGCTTTTCCTTTATGTTTCTTTCTGGCCTTCCTACTTCTCTTCTATGCATTAAAAATGCTTCCATATTCCTCTTTTCTTCTCTTTTTTGGGGGGAAGGGGGCAACTCTGTCACTAATTCCCTTCTTCCCCTAATTGTCTCCATTGAGAAAGAAAAAAGAAAACTTTCATAACATATATATGAGTATATATAATATATACATGCATGCGTTCGTGTGTGTGTACATGTATGTGTGTGTAATTAAGGACTAGATAATTCTTCATCTTTGTATCTTTTGTGCCTAGCCCAGTGCCTTGTACACAGGTAAATAAGGTATGTGTATACATGTATACACACACAAATATACATATATACATACATATGTAGGACATTTTATATTTATCTATATCTCTGTCTACCTATCTATTACAAGGACAGCTGGCTGGCTAGACCTTTGGGTCTTGAAGTGGATGGACCTCTGGGCCTGAAGTCATGAAGATCTGAGTTCAAATTCAGTCTCAGATATATACTAGCTATGACTTTGGGTAAGTCACTTAACTTCTGTTTGCCTCAACTATAATAATCGGACCTATGTTCCAGAGTTTTATGAGGACCAAATGAAAAAATAATTGTAAAGTACTTAATACAGTGCCTGGCACATACTAAGTTCCATATGTTAGTTATTATTATTATTATTATTATAGTTTTGTTATATAGAAAATCTTTATGTATGATAAGTTATATATGTATACATACATGCATACATACATACATACGCATATACATACATATTACATATCCAAGCAAAAAAAATCTTCACATTGGCCACTGCCAAAAATGTATGTTTCGTTCTGTACCTTGAGTCTATCTCCTCTCTGTGAGGAAGTAGTATGTGTCATCATGGGTCTTCTGCCACTGACCTCTCTGCACTGATCAATATTAGATAGATAGATAGATAGATAGATATATTAAATAGATATATTATCTATTTTTATGTCATCTTTCAAAGTTGTGTTGTTATTTATAACTATTCTCTTGCTTCTGCTCACTTCACTCTGCATAGGTTCATACAAGTCTTCCAGGGCTTCTCTGAAATTATCTGTTTGCCAAAAGACACAGTAATATTCCATTACTATGGAATTATTATTCATGTACCATAATTTGTTCAGTTACTCCCTAGTTGGGGGCACCTTCTTAGCATCCAATTCTTTGCCATTCCAAAAAGATCTGCTCCAACCATTTTTTCACACTTGCACCATTTTCTTCTTCCTTTGATCTCTTTGATATATAAGCCTAATAGTGTTATTTCTGGGACAAAGCTACAAGCTAATTTCCAGAATGACTGGATCAATTCACAGTTTCATGAATAATGTTTTCCTGCAGCCCTTCCAACAACTGTCACATTTCTTTTCTGTCTTTTTTGCCAATCTGATGAGTGTGAGGTTTTATTTTGCCATTTATCTAATTAGTGATTTTAGCATTTATTCACATGGCTGTTTATAGCTTGTATTTCTTCCTTTGAGAATTGCCTGTTCCTATCCTTTAACCATTTATCTATTGGGGAATGGCTCTTATTATATATTTGAATCAATTCCTTATACATTTTAAATGTCAGACTTCTATCAGAGAAACATTATATTCTCTTCCCTCCACCCCCTATCCAGTTAACTGGTTAACCTTGAAATTTTAACTGCTGTGTGTGTGTGTGTGTTCATATGCAAAATCTTTTTAATTCTAGGTAATCAAAAGGGTCCATTTTGTCTTCTGTGATCCTCTCTAACCCTTTTTGGGTCACACATTCTACTGATTCTTCCTATTTTCTTTAAGTGGTCTGTGACAGTTTTCCAGCCTACTTGTTAGCTTATGAATGTCCTTCCCAAAATGTGGTCCCTAGAATTGAACGTAGTACTTCGGACTGGTCTGACCAAAGCAGAGAAGGACAGTACTATGCCCCTTTCCCTCCCCACCCCCATTCTGGCCCTTCTTTTTGTAGCCCAGGAAAGCATTATGTTTGAGCTGCCATAACATACTATTAACTCATATTGAATTTTCAATTCTCTAAAACCCTCAGATTTTTTTCCCCACAGGAACTGTTATCTAGCCATGCCGCCTCCATCTTGTACATCAGAACTGAAATACAAAAACAGTAACAAATCACTGTTCTTTAACAATCTCTTTACCATGAGTGAAGATGTAACAAGAACAAATGTACAGACACTTCCCTCCAATATCTCTGGGGCATACTCTCCCCATCATTCTCTAAGAGAGCAGGCTTGAAATTTAGCTTATTCCCTACATGGTGTTGGTTCTACCAAGTTCATGTCCAGATTCTGTTTGACTGTCAGATGATTCCCTGTGTAGGAAGGGGCTCCAGAAAGTTACCTGCAAAGGTTATTCCTTGCTCCTCAGGGCATCAAAGCTGAATTGGCTGCTGAATTGAACTTGGGTCCTAACTCCCAGATTCCTGTGGTTCCTTTTGGTTGAGGACTCCACTAATTGAAACTAGAATGGAAAGAATGAATGAAAAGGCCAAATAGGCCCCATTTCTCATGACTTCAAAGAGGAAGGACAGATTCATGGCCCTTCTCCTCACTGGTTCCTCACCCAGGGTACCATCACAGCTCAGCTAAAGACAATGAGGTCTTTTTGAAGAAGTTAACAGTCCTGACCATGAAGCTAGTTCAAAAAATCTCCTCCCAATCACACAGCAGCAATTGGAACTGTCCATACATGCCCCCCTCCCTCTCCAGACATTTCTTTCACGTGTCATTGTGAGTCTTCCAGAAGCCACCATCATCTACGATGAGAAACATCACCTGACCAATCAGATAAGGTCTGCAAGTGCATCAGACCACCCCTTAGAATGGTGCGATGTCCCACCTTGGCACTTTGTAAGAACAGCTCTGTTCCTTCTGACCTCCCTTTTATCCTGATTTATTCCTCTTCTTAGATTGGTGCCCCACACCCAACTTCCCGTGATGGTACTGGCAGGCTCGGCCCCACTCCCTCTTGTAAATCATGTCAGTATTGGACAACCTTCCTCAAAAAAAAAACAAAAAACCCAAAACAAAACATTGCTGTTGGCCCAATTCCACAGGAACACCATAGCAACATGGTACAGTAAGGGCCTAAGCAGATGGAAAAATAAAGTGGGATAGGCTGAGAAGAGAACAATATTTCAGTCCCTTTACTTATGAATCTTAATAAATCGAGACATCGCTTTCATTTTAAATGCAAGTGGGCTGCTTCCATATGGAGAAACCCTATGACTCTTTCTCTTGGGCTAGGCCAGAGGGGAAGCTCTCTGGGACAGAGCCTTCAGGAAATCTGGGAAACTAACCACTTCCCATTGGCTTCCAGCATACTTCTGGACTGGCATCTTTACTGCTATCTAGTCCAGTCTGACTCTCCAGGGAGGCCTTCCTGATTGCTTCCTTCACCGAGTCAAGGAAATCTCTTGAGAAGACAAGGCTACAATTGTAAAAAAAGGAAGTCTAGGAAGTGGGGGCAGGAAATGAGATGGCAGTGGAGGGCACAGAGAGGGACTTTTAAAAAGATTGTCAGAAAAATGTCTTTGGTCCTTAATATTTTTTCACTCTTTCTTTAAAAATATATATAGTATGTGTGTGTATGTGTGTGTGTATATAAATTACCTGCAAAAAACAATTTTTAACATTCATTTTTTAAAATTCTGAGCTCCAAATTCTCTCCCTCCTTCTTTCTCCTCCTCCTTCCTTGAGATGGGAAGCAATTTGAT
Organism: Pseudocheirus occidentalis; assembly: GCA_028646575.1. Classification (NCBI taxonomy): domain Eukaryota; kingdom Metazoa; phylum Chordata; class Mammalia; order Diprotodontia; family Pseudocheiridae; genus Pseudocheirus; species Pseudocheirus occidentalis. The sequence goes on along the minus strand of CM053597.1, from coordinate 29,253,529 downwards.
ATAGGTTATACAAAACATTTCCATATTAGTCATG
>CM053597.1:29226164-29238197 GCA_028646575.1 Pseudocheirus occidentalis | reverse complement strand
AACAACAAACAATGCTGTCCAGTCAAGCTGATCTCCTCATGGTTCTTCACACATGGCAGTCCACCTTGTGTCTCAGTGCCTTGGCACTGGTACATCTCCAGGCCTGGAGCGAACTCCCACCTTACCTCTGACTGTCAGAATCTTGTATCCTTCCCAGCTCAAATCAAACATTACCTTTGACCTAAGGCCTTTTCTGATCTCCCTCCCATCAGCTGCAATGTGTTCCTCTCTGTCCCTCAATTATTTTGCATTTTTGTATATATTTTATATCGAGTTTTATGGGAACGTATTTTCTCCCTTAAAAAAATATAATTTCAATAAAGGTAAGGATTGTTTCATTTTGGCTTTGTGTTCTCTGTGCCTAGGACCATGTCTGGCATATAACAGATGCTAAATCAAGGTTTGCTGACTGCATGAAAGAAAGCAAATATTTGAAGTCAGCCACTCCCCTGCAAAGAGGCTCATTTCATTTTTGGCAGCTCTAATTATTAGGGAGCACTTCCTGAAATGGAGTAAAATACTGACTCTCAGTCCCTACCACTCACTGGCCCCCTTTTCTGCCTTCTGGGGCTGGGTAAGATTAGCCACAATCTTGAAGGCTAGAAGGAAGGACTGATGGAAGGACAGGAGTGAACAAGAATCCTGAAGGTTAAGAGAGCATAGATGGGCACATCTACCCTCTGCAGCCCTGAGGGCCTACCCAAGTACACACCCCATCAGCCTCCATCATCAAAATGTTCTGATCAGGCAAGAAACCCAGGGTGCGCCAATGGCTTGTGCCCGTACGTCTTCCCTTGACACGAAACAACCCACTTGAAACCACCCCAGAATCCCCTGCACCTGCTGGTGGCAAGCACTGCTCTCAGATTTTCTCCATGCCATTCATATTGCAGCATTATTCCCTCCCTGGCCCCACCTCTTTGAAAATATAACAGGCAGCCAAATATGAAGGATTTTTTAGGTGTTTTTTTCTTTTTCTTTTGTGGTTGAACTATTTGAAAATCAGGTTGCACCAATATGATTAAATTTATATAAAGAGGAGTTCCCTTGCATGTACTGGGTAGGGTGGAGTAGAAATGACCCTTAGAGGGTGCTTTTAGATCCTTTAAAGGATTTCTGACACAAGGTACGTGACTACAAGGTACAGTACCACTGAGACAAGGTATGGGATTACTGACACAAGGTATGGGACCACAAGGTACGGGACCACAGGAGCTGATTGAGGAAAGAACGGAAATGTATCCTCCTAAGGAAAAAGAATACTACCTTTCTCAGATATTTAGCAGATGTGTGACCTTGAGCAAGTCACTTAACCGCCACCCACCTCAGTTTCTTCAATTATAAAATGGGTATAACATTCACAAGATTGTTGGGAGAATAAGATGGGATATTTGTAAAGCATTCTGCAAATCTTAAAGCATTATGCAAACGCTGGCTGTCATGATCATTAGTCTCCCACGAGGAGTCATGCCTTTCAGCACTGTCTTTATGCCGTCTCCCCCTGCTCCCTACTCAGTCATTTTTCTCTTCCCCATCTGCCCCCCTTCTAGGAGCAGACCCCCTACAGGCAGCAATTTATCCAGAGCCCACCCTACCTCAGACAGCACTTGGCGTAGCCCCCCAAGTAAAGTCTCAGGCACACAGAAGAAAGGAGCCCAGCTCTCTGCCAGGGGCTGGAGGGCCAGGCTTGCTCCCACTGGACACTGGTTTTAACTTCTCTACTCTGACAAATTACCCACTTGGTCCTGTTCCTCTCACATGCTGAAGTCATTTCGCTTGAATACAGCCTCAAAACCCTTTACACTCTGTGCTCAGTTGCTGGGGCTTGTAATTCCCTTTATGGGAAAATTGATGACATTTTTTTCTTGGCTCTGGAGATGCCTGGGATGGTGTTCCTTCCACCAAACAGTATCTGAACTGGAGCATCTCTTGGGTTCATGACCAAATCTAGCACTGAGCAAGGGGTTTCCATGATCACTACCCAAATGCCCCTGCCTCCCTGAGGCCCTCCTGGTTCACTGCAGCCCAAAGCCATCCCTCCTACCCCTAGCACTCTATGCTGAGGCAGCCATACAACAGAAAGAACGCTCGTGGAGAATCTGAGTTCAAATCTTGCCTCCTCCCCAGTCACTCCCTGTCCATGTAAGTTCCATGAGGTGAGGGACGAGGACACATTTTTATATTCTCTATTTTGCCTGGAATAAACTTTAAGAAAAATACAAGGTGTTCCCCAAATCCCCAAAGAGACTTCAGCTGTAAAAGGTTTAACTACATTAAGACTTTCAGGACACTGTATTTGTTGAATTAACAGTTAGTGGTGCTTTGTAGAGTGTCAAATTCAACCCCATTTCCAAAAGACCCTCCCTCTTGTCACTGCCACCACCTTAACTCAGCCCTCACTACCTTTCACATTGGCTATTCTAATAGTTTTCTACCTGGCTTCCAGTCTCTCCCCTCCCCAGCACATATTTCATCCTGCTGCTTGGGTTACCCTCCTAAAACACTTCTCTGATCACGTCACTTCTCTGCTTGTAAACCCCCAGTTTGACCCATCATCTACTGGCTCTAGACCTGTGATTGCAGGGTCTTGTCACTTACTTTATTGTAGACACCATGAATATGGTTTTGCTGCCTTGTCTTATTTCCTTCTGCATCAGTTCATGGGAATCTCCCCATACTTCTCTAATCCCATGAGAGCCACAGGCTGTGGATAGAAGCTGTTTTCTGAGAATCCCAGCCATAGACTTCAGGCTTCTTTACATTGATTGATCTGTGGGGCAGATTCTTCAATCAACTCAAATGACCCTTCCCCTGGGTCTTCTCACCTAGAGTCCAGCCTTCTTACAAGGAACCTTTCCCACTTTTGCACATCTTAGTGCTTTCCCTGTGGGACTATTCCCGTCAATCTTGTTTATCCAGTTGTATGTGTAAGGTCTTTCTTATTAGACCTCAAGGTCATTGAGAGCAAGGATTAATTTTTTTAATATCTTTGTATACTCAGAAACTCAGAGTAATGCCTGGAAGACAGTAGGAACTTAGTACATGCTAATTGACTGACTAACTGACTATGCAGAATATGGACATGGCCACTGGTACTTTGTTAGGGACAGAGATATTCATTTTAATTAATGTCATAGGGAATGACGGGTGAGGAAGCTTCCTCCCCTAATGCAAGTCCAACATCTTCACTGCATGTTATGGTCTCAGATGGTTGCCTCAGTCATTGAGAGATAAAATGATCTGCCCAGGGTCACTCAGTCTGTGCCAGAGGAGGAAATTAAACCCCAGTCTTCTTGGTCCATGCCTCTCTGTTTCTCCTTGGCACCTTGGTAAGAGGACAAAATATAACACCTTTTGGGGTAGACTGAGGTGGCCCCAAGATGAACTGCCTTGTTTGGAGCTGCCCCTTGGCACTTCTGAAAGGATGAGTTTCAGGGATTGGGGGCTGCTCACAAGGGGGTTCAGGGGGCTAGAACTCTTGCCGGGGAAATAAGTTGATATAAAACAGTCTTTTTAGGACCATTCTCAAGATTTGGGATGTGTGTACTGTGAGCCCAGAGTCTGGGAAAGAGGACTCCTAGTGCCATCTCCTTCCACTCACCAGTGAAACTTCCAAATCCTGGGAACCAAAGGATTTCAAAGGAAGGGGCCTGTTGTATTGCATTACAGACATTCTTGGTCTTCCAACAATGGCATCCTCTGTGGGAAGGGCCCTCCCCCAAACCGTGGGCACAAAGTCCCATGATATTTCTTTCTGAAGTGATTTATAAGCAGCCCCCCTTGTGGTGAGCTATCTGAGCCATGCAGGAATATTTAGGAAAGGTCAGTTGCTGGCTAAAACTGGGTGCTCACGGTTCCTTCTCCCCTTGGCTGTATCACATGGCACAAACACACTTGGACATTTTCCTGGACCACAGTGTCTTTTACTTCCTGGGGCCTTTACAGAATAAACAAGTGGCTTGTGGCTCGAGGAGCAGGCGACTCTGGGTGCTATCCTGGCTTCATGGCTTTTGGCAGCCCCACCCCAAGCACTTTCTGTAATTCCCACCTCAGTAGTAATAATTGTATAAACAACATGGCTCAAAGACCAAATCTGAGAGGCCCGATAGCCTCCGACACTAACATTTCATACTTGTGGGCCTCAGTGTCTTACCTGTAAAATGGGGATGGGAGAAGGGAGAACCTGGATATCTTGATGTATCTTTCTAGCTCTAAAAGTCTGTATGAAGAAGCTTCTTCATGTGCTAACGTATCTCCCAGCCCTGTGCTTTGGCTCAGGCTGTCCCATGCCTGGAATGTGCTCTTTTCTCACTTCTAATGCTCAGAATTCCTAACTCTCTTTAAGGCTCAGCTCAAGGGACCACCCCCATCCCCCAAGTTGTCGGCACTTTTCCCTTCCCACAACAATTCAATTGCTTTTATCTATTATATCTGCGTTGATCTATGTACATCCATGTCCTCACGGACATCCCTATTAATCTATGATTGTGGCTATGACATCTCTTCCCCTACCTCACTCCTTAGCTTGTAAGTTCTTTGAGGGCAGGATGTTTTTTGCCTTTTAGCACAGTGCCGGGTACCTAGCAGAACCGGGATTATTGCTTACTGATTGGTTGATTATATGTTTTAGATTATATTATAATATAATCATTAGTCTATTGGCGCATATAATATATTCTAATATATAATATAATTTATATATATATTTTATATCACATAAATATATAATATATTTTATGTATAATATATAATATATTTTATATCACTTATCCATACACATGTTGTTTCCCCCATAGGACATAAGTTTAATAAGGGCAGATACTGCTTCATTTTTGTCTTTGTAACCTCAACACCTGGCATGGTGCCTGCCGCAAGGTAATGTTTAATAAAAATATTTGTTTAGTAGAATTGAACTGGCCCGCATTCAACTCAACATTTTAAACTTTGCCTGGATAAAACAGATATCCTGAAGAAAGCAGGGGATAGACAGTTTCTCTGAGGAGGCTGGGCTTGCTGCCTGATTTTGTCACTAAATAGCTGTGTGACCTTGGGCCAATCTGATTCTTCAGGTCCTCTGTTTTTTCCCCTGCAGAAAGAGGGAGCCAGGCTTGCCCATGTCAGAGGAACCTCCTAACTTTGTGGAAAGGGAGCCAGCTGACTTTGGAGCTGGGAGTATTCACCCCACCTTCCCCCTTGGTGAGGCAGGCCCTGTGTCCTCTCCACATAGACTTCCAAAGCCATGAAAAAGAATCCCATTCAGAGCCTTGGGAAGCGAGTGAGAGGAGCGGATGAAAAGCAGACTCTCCTGGGCTCTGAATGGCTCCCAATTTGTTCCCAAAGTATGTGAGGCTTTTTCCATGTACAAACCAAGCGTTGGTAAGTAGTATCATTGTGGCCAACATTCCCATTTGACCTCATTTCCAAGATAGATTCTCTGCTACTTGAGTTATCGTGGTGATTTTCCCTCTGGCTTTTGCTGTTCCCAAAACCTAACACTGTTCATAACTTAGAAAAGACAAGCACTGATGTCTGGCCAAGTGAGAGAACCTCTGGCTGGGGGTCCTCAACCCCAGATGGGTCTGCTTCGAAAACTTCGACTCCATTGATGGATGAGTTTTGGGTCAGGTCATTCTAAGTCTGATTTTGAGCCCAGTGAAGGCACTGAGGCCACAGCACATCCATTCTTCCAACTGCTGCCAACTCATTGTACTCACCTTTGGGTGCAGTGCAGGTGGCTGCTGATCTGGTGGTGATGGGAAGGACAAGGCCCTGTGCCACTGAATGCCCAACCTGCTGCCCATCATTCCACCATTACAACACTATTACTTTGATAATAAAGACTTTCAGTCTTCCATATCTCTTAAAATGTAAGGCCTAAAAAAAAATGTAAGGCCTAGGGGGTGGCTAGGTGGTGCAGTAAACAGAGCACTGACCCTGAAGTCAGGAGGACCTGAGTCCAAATCCAGCTTCAGACACTTAACACTTACTAGCTATGTGACCTTGGACAAGTCACTTAACCTCAATTGCCCTGCCTTCCTCCCTCCAAAAAGCAAAAAAAAAAAAAAACCAACCCCCAAAATATAAGGTTTGTCTGCTTGTCTTGGCACTGCCCATCCCTGGGGCCTCAAATGCTCCCACATGCCTTTCCAGACAAGGTTGCTTTCTACCTACTTTGCATGTATTTTGAATAGAGCTATTTCCATACATGGTGTCTTCCTCATTAGAATGTAAGCCCCTTGAAGGCAGGGATTATTTTATCTTTGTTTTTGTATCCTTAGCACCCAGCACTGTACCTAACCCACTGCAGGCAGGTATGAAAGCTTGCTGATTGATACATAAAGACCCTGGGAGGTATTTAGCCTGGACAGATAATTTCTTAGTAATAATAATACTAATAATTGGGGCAGTTAGGTAGCACAGTGAATAGAGCACCGGCTCTAAAGTCAGGAGGACCTGAATTCAAATCTGGCCTCAGACACTTAACATTTATTATTAGCCTTGTGACCTTGGGCAAGTCACTTAACCCCAAGTGCTCTACAAAAAGCAAAAACAATAATAATAACAATTATTCCACTTATATAAGGCTTTAAGATTTGAGGGTGTTTTTACTACACCAAATCTGTGAGGTATGTAGTACCGGTGTTTGACAGGTAAGGAAACAGACAGAAAGGTAAAGGGATTTCCTGGTGGTTGGAGGGCTGGGACAAGGTAGTTTAGATTTGAACTTGGTCCTTCTACTTCCCATCACCTGGAATAGGAGAAGAAGTGAGATGGGGAGGCGGATGGGTGGGGCCAGAGAGGTACAACATGAAAGGGGTCCGGAGAGCTTCAAAAATGCCCTTAAACTGACCTACTTCACAGCAATACCATACTAGACTATGGCTAGACAATGATAGACTGTATTATCACACACTGGGGAGGCTAGGCGAGCACAGTGGGTAGTGCCAGGCCTGGGGTCAGGAAGAGCAGAGTTCAAATCCAGCCGCAGACACTTACTAGCTGTGTGACCGAGGAAACATCACCTAACCTTGTTTGCCTCAGTGTCCCTACTTGTAACATGTGCTAGAGAAGAAAATGGCAAAACTGCTCCAGTGTCTCTGCCAAGAAAACTTTAAATGGGGTCATGGAGAGTCAGACATAATAATAATTCAACAATAACAACAAAACCATCCCATCCCATCCCATAGTACACCATAGCATAGCACAGCACGGCACAGCACAGCACGGCACAGCACGGCACGGCACAGCACGGCACAGCACGGCACGGCACAGCACGGCACAGCACAGCACGGCACGGCACAGCACGGCACAGAACACCACAGCACAGCACACTGTAGTGTTTACTATGCATTAATAAAGTAAATTTAGGGGCAAACAAGGTTCAGTCCCAGGACACAGATATTGTAGCTTGCCCCCCAGTCAAAGACCACAGCAATCTCTAAGACTTTCTTCAAGCTTCTCTGGCATCATGTTGTGATACTCCAGACTCTCTCCAAAGCCCCCCACTTCCCTCTCATGATTCCCAATGGCTGTGAAGCCAAGGGCAGGACCCTTTGCTCAGACCACTCTCTCTCCCAGGGTCACTGCACCAATGCCAGGACCAGTCTTTGTCTTAGCACCGAGCCCTTCTCCTCCAACTGAATTTGCCAGAGGTCCAGCTAATGACAATTCTGCTTATGAAGGAGGCAGAGGGAACCTCTGTATTTTGAATTTCTGGGCATTTCAAGAAATGGAATTTCACAGAGATAATTTTCAGGTCTATGGTTCCTTGCTGTCACCAGGGGATAACAACCTTCACCCCACTTTCCCAGGGTTTAGAGCTGGAAGGGACCTTTGGAGTCATCTGTCTAGTTCAATCCTCTCATTTTACAGATGAGAAACCAATCCTTAATGGGGTTAAGCATCTTGCCCAATGGCACACTGGTAGTGAGCAGCAGAGCTGAGATTTGAACTCAAGCCCTCTGATATCATCCTTTCAACTGTACCATGTCACCTCAGAGGGAGGAGGTAAGAAAAGAGATATCAATCAATCAATAACTGTTCCTTAAGCACCTACTATGTACTAGGCACTATGCTAAGGGCTGGAGGCAAAAGACAGTCCCTCCCCTCAAGGAGCTCATGATGCGATGAAGTTATTTATTTAATCCAATGAGCTGGTATCAGCATGCCTCCTCTGACTTTTTTTACCCATCTGCTAAGACACTCATCTCCCCAGATGCCTGCTGGCTGCCCATTGCTTGACTTTTCTGCTCCTAAGTGCCCATCTGCCTGGGCTTCCCCACTCTGCCTGACAACGACCCCCTCCAAGGTCCCCTTTCCCCATCCCGGTCATTCTCTGGAGGCTGCCACTGGCCTCTGTCTGGTCCATGCAACCACCAGAGAGCTCCGATTCTGACATTTATACACAAATTATTTAAACCACTGGGAAAAATAACAATAACAAAAGGAGTTTCTTCTTGGCTTGGAGTGAATTGTGCAATTGTTTTTTGGACGCCTATTTACCTTCTTAATGACTCTGGCTCTGACTAGTGCTAAAATTAGTTTGTTGTGAGCTTACAACAGTTGATGGAGCGTTGGGGAGGATAATGGATAATATTTGCCTAAAAAACAAAGGTTTCTCAAGTTAGTGCAATTGAGGCAAGATGACCCAACTTCATTAGAGAAAAGGTTGTGGCATGTTCACAGAAGCAATAAGCATGGGGGCTGGGAGACTGGTGTGTGTGTGTGTGTGTGTGTGTGTGTGTGTGTGTGTGTGTGTGTGTGTGTGCGTGTGTATATGTGTGTGTGTGCGTGTATGTGTGTGTGTGTGTGTGTGTGAACACAGTGTAGCAGAAAGAGGGCTCCTGGGTCCAATTCTAACTACCACTGCTTGTGACCTGTGTGGTTCAGTCATGTCTGACTCTCTGTGGTCCCACTGTGTGTTTTCTGGGCAAAGATACTGGAATGGTTTACCATTTCCTTCTCTGGCTCATTTTACAGATGAAGAAATGAGGCAAATAGGGTGAAGTGACTTGAACAGGGTCATACAGCTAGGAAGGGTCTGAAGTGACCCGTGTGGTCTTGGGCAAATCACTCAACCTCAGTCCCTACCAGGGATTCTCAGACAATAAACATCAGAGAAGGAATAGTGGAGGCATTTCCTAGCACTCCCAATCTGTGAAATCACAGACTGGTGCTTACCTCCTAATTAGAAATGTTGACTTGAAAATGTTCCCAGTCATTTGGATGTGCCTGCGGACACGCTGCCTAACCTCAGGATGAATGACAATGGCCCTACGAAGTTCGAAAAATGTTTCATTTAGGGCCTTCCATTATTATCCGTACTTTACAGGTGAGGAAACTGAGTCAAACAGGGGTTACACAACTGGCTCAAAGTATACAAGTGGGAAGTCTAAAGCTCCTCAGGCCCCATTCAAGAAGCTTCTCCAGTTAGGCATTCCCCTAACCTCCCCGAGGCAGTTAGGCATAGTGGATGATAGAACACTGGATTTGGAAGCAGAAAGCCTTGAGTTCAAATCCCCCCTCAGAAACTGTGAGAGAATCACTCAATCTCTCTGAGACTCAGTCCCTTCATCTGTAAAATGAGGGGATCTCAATTACATACTCCAGGGTCCTTTCTGGCCCTAGATCCATGAGGCTCTGACAACTGGCCTGACAGCTTCAAAAGGACTTATTAGAGAGACTGAGTAATTAGACAAAACCCCCACCCCTCACCAAATCATTCTGCAAAGAAAACACCATCCATTGTGTGAACTTGAAAATATTTTCCAGCCAACAACTGCCACTGGAAGGTCCAATTAAAATCTGCATACCAGATGGCAGATTCTGAGTCACAAAGCAGGACTCCTTGGCAATCATTGGCTATTTTTGCTTTCCCAGGGGGATCCTGGCCACATATTGCCCTGGAAGGGATCCTAATTTTGTGGAAAAACACAGCCAGAGAGTTCCTACCATGAAAGGCTCCCCAAAAAGACCTGAGAAGTACCTTTCTAATTTCTGTGACTTAGTAAGGATCGAGTCACAGCTATGACTCTCACTTCTGGATTCAGGAAGTTTTCTCAGTGATTGCAATGTCTTTGTTCACTTGCGTGTCTTTAGTCATTTGCCCGCTCCCTCCCCATCTTCATTTTTTTAATCTCAATTTTCATATCTTTTCTTTTTATATTGTTTTCATTTCTAAACATCTTTCCTTCAGCCCCTACTGAGTGAGCTGCATCTCATAGTATAGATGAGGAAAAATTAAAAAGATAAAATAAAATTTCATTTTAGCAAAACCAACCAACATATCAATTGTGCCTGGCAATATAGGCAACAGTCCATACCCACAATCCTCCACCTCTGCAGAGAAGCAAGGGGGCTGCATGTACTAAGCTCTTTTCTGGAGCCAAACTAAATAATTATAATTCTACAACATTCGTTTGTGTGTGTAGATGTCCTTTGGGAGGTGGGAAGGTTCTTTCTGCTTACCCTGCAGCGTACAGTTTACCTGCTTCTGCTTAATTCACTCTGCATCAGTTCATACAATTCTTCCCAGTGCTTCTCCAGTACATGCTCCACCCGTGACCTCTTGTCCTATCGGCTGGTTCCTGACCAGGGGCTCTATTTTAAGGAAAGCACCCAGGCCAGCTATTTCTTCTTCCCTTTCTTGGCTTTGCTCCTAATTCTCTGCAGATTTTCTCCATCACTCCCCCACCCAAGTACCTTCTCCTTCCCTTCTCCTCCTCTACCCTCTCCGTTTTTCTGTTCCCTTCTCTGTGTTGGCTGCTTCATTGCTGTGTGCTAGGCATTGTAATAAGCCCTGGGGATACAATAAATGATAAAAACAGCCCCTGCCCTCAGGGGGCTCACCATCTAATAGGGAGACTGCATCCAAACAAACATGTACAAACAAAACATATACAAGAAGGAAGGCACTAGCATTAACTCCCTCATTTTTCAGACATGGAAACGAGTTCTGACAGAATCATAGATTAAGAGCTAGAAGGATCCTGACAGACCATCTGATTGCTGCTCAGCTGCTTTTCATTCATGTCCAACTCTCTGTGACCCCATTTGGGGTTTTCTTAGCAAAGACACTGGAGGGATTTGCCATTTCCTTCTCCAGTTCACTTTACAGGTGAGGAAACAGAGGCAAACAAGGTGAAGTGACTTGCCCAAGGTCACATATTAGTAAGTGTCTGAGGCCAGATCTGAACTCATGAAGTTGAGTCTTCCTGACTCCAGGCCGGGCACTCTCTCCACTGTGGTACCTAGCTGCCCCATTTTATGGATGGGGAAAGTGAGGTGACTGGATGGAGACTGTCATAAGGACACAGGCCAGATGGGGCAGGGGTACAGTCAAGGCCAGTGACTGCCAGGGTGTTTAGCTTCTGCTCCTCTCATCCCCTCACTCCTGCCCCAGTCCACCTCTGCTGGCTGCCCCCTTTTTTTTCCTTCTAAGCAACTACATTTGCTCTCTTAAAATCCCCAAGGCTCACTTCTGGCCTCCCTAGCTCTCCAAAACGATAACTTTTAACAAGATAGGAAAGGTTGTTGGGAAATGTTCCATTCAGAATCATAGGTGGTTCTGAAATTCACCTACAGATTCCCTGAGTGTCCTAGGGAGCCTGTCCTCGGGTCCTCCTGATTCCAATACATCTCTCATTTTGGAAATACCTCACAAAACTGTTTTCTTCAGCCATGGCCCAGCCCCCTCCCATCGCAGGGGACCCTGGCTTTTCTTAGGTAACCACAGGGGGAACCACCTCTCCTTGCCCTGTGAGCATCGAGCCACAGGAAGAGAGGGTAAGATTGCTTGGTCTTCCTCAGAGTCAGAATCCTGAGCAGGAGAACAAGAACAACACACATTTCAGGGTCTTCATCTCCTAGCTCTGGGACCTTGGACTCCACTGTCTGTCCAGTGAGAGGGCTGGCGTCCTGGGCGTTGTGAGCACCAAGGGAGGTCCCTTTCAGCTCCAAGGCCCCTGAGTCTCTCTTGGAAATGCAGAAGCACTTTAAAAGGCATCTACCACTTCCAATGCACCAGTGAGGAAG
>CM053597.1:29206759-29225664 GCA_028646575.1 Pseudocheirus occidentalis | reverse complement strand
GCAGTTGGAGAGGTCAGAAAGCAGCAACAGAAGAGAATTCCTTACCCCTTAGCCTCATCTTCTGCTGTCCCCAGTCACCCGAAGTCACCTCTGCTGTTTGATTTCTCTCCTCATGCTCCAGGAGTCCTGAGTGTCGGTGGAGAAGAAGTAGTGGGCCTAGTGTCCGAGGAGCTGTGGTTGAATCCTGGTTCTGCCATTTTGGATGTGTGTGACATTGGGTGAATCACTGAGCATCTCTTGACCTCAGTGCTCATCTGGAAAACGAGGTGGTTGGAATACATGGCTGCTAGGGTTCCTTTTTGCTCTAAGTCTTTGGCCCTACAATCCTGTTGTAACCTAAGTGATTTTACTGACTACATATTCATGGTTTATGACCCCAGCTAGGTCCTTACTGCACTCAGCCATTCTTCTGCCTCATTCCCTACTGTGTCTTTTTCTTCTCTTCTTTCTCTTCCCTTCCATGTCCCTAGCTTACTTTACTGAGAACCTCATCCAGAGAGAGTTCCTCAGTCCCCCACACACACTTTCAGGTCTCAAAACCTCTCAGCAGAATCATCTACTTATTCCTCTTTCCTTCTGGTCACTTAACTGTTCTCTGAAGGTCAATGGTGCCATACAAAATGATCATTTTGAAGAATTCACAGAAACATGAGAAGATTTGTATGAACTGATGCAGAGTGAAGTGTGCAGAACCAGGAAAAGCATTTACACAATGATAAGATTAACATCAACTGAAAAAACAAACAAATGCTGAATGTTGTGTGGTCATAATGACCAGTCTTGGACACAGAGATTAGGAAATGCCCTTTTCAGAGGCTAAATGGTGGAATATAGGTATGGAATGTTACAGATGCATCAGGATAATGGGGGCATGGATGTAGAGCTGGAAGGGACCTCACAGGCCATCTAGGCCACCTAAGCCAACCAGATGAGGCATCAGAAATCCAGGGTGATCTGATGACATAAACAGCAAACATCAAAAGTGGAATTAGAACTCAGGTCCTCCGACTCAGAGCCAGGAAGCATCTGGTACATCATTTGGTTTTCCTCAATTTGTTTTTTTTTTTCTTTGTTTCAAGGAAAGACTGAGGTGGGAATTAGGAGATGGGGGGAGAGATGAGTATATCAAGAAATGGCACGGAGGTAGAAATACAAGACATCAATAAAGGTTCAACAGAACAAAACCTTGTTCTTCATTTGTAAAATAAGGGGGCTGGGTTAGGTGACCTTGAAAATAAGCTATGCAGGGGCAGCCAGGTGACCCTGGAGTCAGGAGGAGCTGAGTTCAAATCTGGCTCCAGACACTGGCTAGCTGGGTGACCCTGGGCAAGTCACTTAACCTCTGCCTTTTCTCATTGACAAAATAGGGGTAATCTTAGTGATATGCCCTGCATGAACTTCCTAGTCTGTGTGCATGTGATATCCCACCCCCCCCCCCAAACAAAAACCCAGAATATAACTCCTTGAGGACAGTAATTGTTTCAGGTTTTGCTTTACTTTTGTAGCTCTAGCACCCAGCAGGGTATCTGGAAACATAGTGATAAATCATAATAATAACTAGCATTTATATTGCGTTTTAAGGTTTGCAAAGCACTTTTCGTACAATCTCATTTGGCCCCTGTAAGTTAAGTGCTGTTATTATGCCCCTTTCACAGACTGATCAGGAAGCAGAGGCTAACAGAGACCACTAAGGATTGGTACCAAGTCTCTGAGGCAGGATTTGAACTCAGCTCTTCCTCCAGACCCCTGTGCACGGTGACACCTTGCTGTCCGCAGTAGAGATTTATGTGTTGAACACTTGTTGAATTGAATCCTGCGGCCCTGGGTCACTTATGTCTCCTATCTGGCCCTCACTTTCTTCATCTTTCGTGAGAAAGAAGTTGGATCAAATGATACCTAAGGTACCTTTAGCCCTAACACCTTGTGCCTGTTGGTCCCCTCTGCCACGCTTACAATCATGCAGCTTCTAGAGCTGCTGAGGCCCTATTGGTGACTGGGTCCAGGCAAACCAACAAGAGGAGGCAGTTCCGGGCTGTGACCTCAGCGCTGACCGTCCCCTTGGAAAGTCTCTGCCTTTCCTTCCCGGATCTTGGGTGCAAGCCCTGGGCTGCCTGGTAGATTTTCGAAATAAACACAGTCCGGTGTTTTACTACTGGCATGCCCAAGCAGTGGGTCACCACTGGAAAACTTGTGACTTCTGGGCAGCTAGCTCTGCCCGGGCTGTTCTACTTGTGTGTGCTGTTGGCAGAGGGAGAGGTATGAAGGGCGCAGGGAAGCCGGAGAGCTTGCTTTTATAACAAGCAAAGAGGAGTTGGGTGAGGGCGATGACTCCAGCATGGGGACTAGGTGTCCCAGCTAAGGTATTTGGAGACTTACCAAGAAGTGTGCTTAGTTTGGCGTGTCAGATGTATGATTCACTCACTCCAGGTGCCATCAGTGACCCCTCCCTCAGTGTTCCCCCCTCTCTAGCCCTCCCTGAGCTTGGAACCATTTGTAGTGGTGCCTGGCTGATGGAGGGATGTGGCTTACAGGAAATGTTGACTTGGGATTGGGGGTGAAGATGCCTTCTCAGGAGCTTGGGGAGCTGGGCTTCAATCCTAAGAGTCATTCAGCGCCTCTCTGCACTGTGTTCCAATTTGGGAGGGTGGGACTGTCCCTAGAGAAGGCCTTTGAAAACTCTGTAATGTCTCCGGAAAACATGATTCAGGCCCAGTAAGAGGCAGCTTGTGGTTGGAGACAATTGTTGACAACCTGGAGGTATGTCCGTGGATGAGGAATTCAGGATGATTTCCCAATCCTAGGCGTGGGGATGAGTGGGGAGAGAGGCTGAGCAAGCAGAGCCATGGAAAACAGTGGGACTCAGAGCTATTGCTTTGGAAAGCCCTTAATTAGAGGAGGCATCCAAAGTATTGATAAAAGTACCAGCCCAGCAGCCTCAGCACCCCTGCAGTATTTGGGGGAATAAAGAAGGGAGCACCGATTTCATGGCACGTAGCGATCAGTTGTAGGAGCTGAGAATGTTTGTCAGTCGAGAAGCATGTTTTAAGCACCTACTTGCTGTGTGCCAAGTATTATGCTGGGCAGTAGGCCTATAAGTACAAAAGGGAGACAGTCCTGCTCCCAAGGAGCTTACACTCTACTCTACAGCATGTAACGTGCCCATAGATTAGTAACCACAGGATCTATAGGCAATACACAGGGATTTGGAGGAGGGGAGAAGCACTAGCAACTGGGAATCAGCAGAGACTTCTGGAAGAGAGGCCCACACTGCCTGGTAAATGGTAGGTGCTTAATGAATTGTTATCATATCATATTAATATTGCATATTGATAACAAATGTTTATTGATTATTGGTGCACATCATTGTCTTCAGGTGTTTAAAGGGCCATCATGTGAAGAAAGGAGTAGATTTTTTTCTTTGCTTGGCCACAGGAGGATTGAGTCCTATGCTTGGTTCCCTGGACGGAGGGCTAAATCCGAGTTTGGACCCTGGCTCTGCCCTTTCCAAGCTACAAGACATTGGATGGGTCACTTTGCTCACCAGCCCTCAGCTGCCTTATCTGTAAAGGAAGGATGGTACTAGACGCTCTAATGTCCTTTTAAATTCTCAGTCTGTGATCCTGAGTTAAAAGTCCAAAAGAACTTTCTAGAAATTGGAATGAGAGAATCATAGATGGAAAGAAGGAAGAGACCTTCCAGGTCATAGGATTATAGACAGAAAGGACCTTCCAGGTCACCTAAGCCAACTTCCTCATGTTACAGATGAAGAAATGAGGCCCACAGAGGATAACCATCAACCAGAAAGGAAGCAGCAGGACTAGGTCCTCTTACACCAAGGTACTTAGGTGGTCCAGCCCTTACTAGCTGTGTGATCCTGGGCAAGTCACTTCAACCTGTCTGCCTCAGTTTCCCCATCTGTAAAATGAGCCAGAGAAGGAAATGGCAAACCACTACACTATCTTTGCCAAGAAAACCCCAAATGGGATCACGAAGAGCCAGATGTAATTGAAACAACTCAACAACTTCTCACACCAAATCTAGCAACCTTTCCACCGAACCGTGCTGTTTGGAAAATGAACTAGATTAGCTCATGAAATAGTGAGTTCCCTGTCTCTGGACATGTCTAAGCAAAAACCAGGTGACTGGTTGTCAAAGGTCATAGAAGGGATTCATCTATCAGGCTGGACTGGGAGATTTCTAAGGGACCTTGTGGCTTGGATGAATTCCAAGGGTGCGTAATAAGGTGGGGGGGGGCAGCAGGGTGAGTGGGGCAGTGGGCAGGAAGGGAGCTCTCTTGCAGAGTTTTGCTTCAGGGACTGAGAAGTTAAACTTGACAGTCGTGTCTAAAAGGGAGGATGTTGGGCACTTGCCTTATGTTTTCAAACTCATGTCATTTATCGGATCTAATAGAAGATTCTGCTTCTCCAGCTACTTTGGGATCTGTAGTAAGCTTTACAGCCGGCCGAAAAAGACAAGAAAAGCCTTAGCACTCTAGGGCTCAAAGAGCTGCCATCAGCCACTGTAAATACATCGCCCTTTAGATACAGCAAGGGGTCTTCTGCTTCCTTTGCTTGGCCAAGGCATTTATTTCTTGGGGTTTTGAACATCTGAGAAAATGAACTCAAAGAGATGGCCATTAGCTGCTGTGAGTTCTGTTCCCTGTGTTTACAGATGGCCTCTTCCCCAGAGGGTAAGCTACCCTTGGTAGGGGGAACTGTCCAACTGAAGCGTATTTAGGAGAAACTAGCAGGCAGAGCCAGCTTGGGGCACCTGGGCATTAACTCCCAAGCAAGCCCTCAAGGAATGAGTCTTTTGTAAGCACTTGGCATGTGTCAGGCATTGTGCTACAGAGACAAAAATGAAATATTCCGTGCCCTTGAGAAGGTTACATTCCAGTGGGGGGTGGAGGAGCAGCAAAATGGGGTTTCTTGGATAATTTTTTTGGAGCACTTAGCTCAATGCCTGGCATATAGAAGGTGCTTAATAAATGCTTGCTGACTTAATTCACTTGTTTTTCTGGTACCCCAAACCTTCTGTCTAACTCTAGACTCCATCTCCAGGTCTCTCCTTTGAATGTTCGGTGCTCTGGCAGGATCACAGTTCCTTCTTCCTGCCTCAGTGGTCCCACAGTTAGCAGCCCATAGCTCTGATTATTGAGACTATCCCCCCATCTTCTGAACTAACCTAGGACTTTTAGAAGAGCCCATTTTTCATTTTGATTATTTCCAGATCCCCTGATCTAGGAGCTTCAGCCAATGCCATGGGAGAACTTGAGTATGGTGTAAGGGAGAGGATGCTGCATGTGGAGTCAGTGAACCTGGATTCAAATCCCCCATTCTGCCCCTTATTATCTGTGACCTTGGACAAGTCACATGTTCTGTGGGGATCAATCCCCTCATCTTTAAAGTCAGAGGGTAAGAGCAGATAATCCCACCTCTGAATATACATCTCATCACTTGCCCTTTGGACTTTGCCTTTGTATCTCCAGTGCCTAGCACATAGTAGGCTTCTTGAATGCTCATTGAATGAATGAACGGTAGTCCCCATCCCTGGGAGGAACTGGAAGGAACATTTAGAAACTGTGACCCAGATGGCTGCAAACCTGTTTTAACACAAGAGGGGGAAATGTGAGCTCTTGGCTCAGAATATTAATACTAATTTGGGTATTATTGTTTATATATATTTGCGTACATGCAAGGAACCTGACTCTTTATGTATGCAAAACAAAATAAAAATGAATTAATAAGTCAAATTGGCTGTAATTGTAGTCCAGCCCAATGTGGAGTCCTGTACAAATGGCAGAGCCCTATCAGTTTAAGTAAATCCTTGATCTGCTTGTATTTACTGGGTGTGTATCTGTAGATAGATAAATATACATATATACACATACGCAAACATAGGATATGCTAACACTTTGTTTGTTGTTCAATTGTTTTCAGTGATACCTGATTCTTTGTGACCCCATTTGGGATTTTTTTGGGCAAAGATGCTGGGGTAGTTTGCCATTTCCATATACATGTGGAACTAGAAAGCTCAGAAGTGCTCTCCCCGCCAGTGATTTTGGGATTCCATGACTGTGCTGTAAACATGTTGGGGAGATGGGAGGGTGGGGCAGCAGACAAGGAGAGAATCTTGTATCTACATTTCCCCCACTTTCTGGAAGAGGGGTCTCAGGCTTAGAGCTGGTCATTAAGTCCAACTGTCATTTTATTTTAAAAAATTCTCTGCTTAACAAATCAGATGCATGTTTCTATGTACAAAGCAGAATGGGAAAAGAAGGTGGGAGGCATGGCCTAGAACCTATTCTACATAGTCAATTAATAAGTATTAATTAAGTGCCTGCTGTTGGTCAGACACAGCGTTGGTTATTGTGGATATAAATTCAATAGTGAAACAGTCCCTGCCTTCAAGGAGTTTATATTCTACCATAAGCTCAGAAAAAGTGATCAGGGAACCAGAATGATCAGTCTTCCATGTACATGACCTTTTGAATCCCATCCCACTTAGAAAGCAGGGGCCGTGTGGATAGCTTGCCAAGGCGGCTTACTTTCTGCATGTGCATGTTCCAATATGGTTGTGAAAATTAATCACTCTTGTTGCTTTATAGTCACACCCATATGTGGGATGGTAGGCTGGCACAGGCTGGTGGAACATTCCCCATGGGTTTTTCCCTTTCTCTTGGAGCAAATGCCTGTGACTCCCTCCCCATGCTCCAAGGAAGCCTGTAGTTAGATTGTGAAAGTAAAAGGTGGGAAATAGGTATAGGACTTAGAAAGGCTTCATCAAAATAAGATACCAGGGAAGCTTCCTGAGTTTCAGAAAAATAAAGGCTATTTTTGTTGTATGGGCAGGATTAAAACTATCCCCCCAGGAGTCAGATATCAGCAAAGGGAAGGGAAGGAAAGAATCCTAACTTCCTGCATTCTAAAACCCAAGCTGCTGTTGCCATGGTCCTGAGTTAAATATGTCTCATTTCCATCTGCCTGGGGGCTCAGCTGGCATTCATATTAAAATAGAAGTGACTCAGTAAGATGTCCTTAACCTGTGCCCACTCCGAGTGCTTTGGTGCATTGCTCAGATGGCATCGTCACCATCTATGGGGTGACAAGGGTGGCCGAGGCAGACCTGGCCTGAAAGGGTACCACCATGGCAGCTGAAGGTGGGGATGGTGGCCCCAAATCTCCTGAGAAGACAGGTTGGGTCAGACAAACGGTCAGCTCCCTCCATGCCCCATAGTGGCCCAGTATTGACTCCACTGCTTGGAATCTCCATTTGTGTAAATCACTCCCTCTCTCATCTTAGCCTCTTGGATTTCAGTAGCCATTTTGCCTGACTTTTGGTTTGCATTTCTTGAGGTCCCTTTTTAGACCCTTTTCCTCCTTCACCCCAGGTGGGAATTACTCTGCTGTTTGCCTAACCAGCCACTTACAAGACAAGAAATGAGTGACATTCTAGGACCTACCTATCTTGAGGAGAAGCAGCTTGTCACATGCTAAATGTTTGGGGGATTTACCCATAGACCCTTAGCCTGTACCCAAGGAACACTCGGCTGAACCAATGCAGATACCTTGATCAGGCACAAATGGTCTTGCTCTCTTATTTACTCTTGTACTCCTACCCCTCAGTCTACAAGCTATTATCACTGACATTGCTGTCATCTCCAGACCCAAGGATTTGAGAAAGTGTGATGGTTTAAACATTCAGAGTGAAGACTTGGCTTGCTAGAGCTGGGCAGCCTCAACATTTTAAACCTGGGAACTCAGAAATGCTGCAAACCAGGGCTTGCCTTGTTTTGTGGATTGTCTAGACTTAGGAAAGTGATGGGGAAAATGTAAAGAATGAAGATTTTTAAACTTCAGTGCTACAATCCTTCCACCACTACCCCCAAGCCACTTGTTGAATATTCATTGGCACAGCTCGATCTGGAACAGGGCTGGGGAACCTGCGGCCTCCAGGCACATGTGACCCTCTAGGTCCTTGGGTATGGCCTTTGGACCCAGTCCAAGTTCACAGAACAAATCCTTTTGTTGAGGCAATTTGTTCTGTGAGGTTTGGATTCACTCAAAGGGCTACACTTGAGGACCTAGAGGGTCACGTGTGGCCTGGAGGCTGCAGGTTCCCCAGCCCTGCTCTGGAATTTGAGACACAAACAACTCTCATTAAGACAGACTACACTCACTCCCTCATTTCCATGTTTTTTGTGGTTGTTGCTGAGTCATTTCCATTGTGTCTGACTCTTCATGACCTCATTTAGGGTTTCCTTGGCTAAGATCACAGAATGGTTTGCCATTTTCTTCTCCAGCTCATTTTACAGATGAGGAAAACTGAGGCAAATAGGGCAAAGTGACTTGCCTGAATGTAACTAGTAAAGTGTCTGAGGTCAAATTTGAACTCAGGTCCCCTGCCCTCTAGGGCCTGTGCTCTATGTGCTCTGCCACCCCTAGCTTTCTCTCTGACCTCTCACCTGCCTCTCTAGTCATGTATTTGTTTACAAGTGCTAACTACTTCTCTGATTCGGGCCATTACCTCTAACTCAATATAGCTCAAGCAAATGCATGAAATTCCAACCACTCAGTTCCGCCTTGGCTCTCTTTTAGGGTTGGCTCATTTCTGTCCAGAGTGACGCTGTTCTTCCAGTACCATTCTAAGCTGCTTCCCTCTCCATCCTGTCAAAAAGTCTTATCTCTTCTTGGGAAGGTTCACTGGTTGGATTGACTTCTCTATTCTCATGGCTACTGCACCAAACCCAAGGCCTTTCCTTCTGTCTGGATTGCTACCATTGACCTCTAGCTGCTCTCTCTGCTTCTAGTTTCCTGCCTTTCAGTCTGTCTTGTCTACCACGTCCGGGTTAATCTTCCCAACAAATCTTAGCATATATGAGATGTTGTCTAGCATGGTGGATGAAAAGTTGGCCTCAATGCCAGGAAGACCTAAATTCAAGCCCTAACTCTGAACTACACTAGCTAAGTGACCTCATTGCCCTAGGCAACGCTGTAAAATTAAAACTACAGAAAATATACCAACCTCAGTTGGTAGAGGGGCTTACCACATCTAGAAGTTCCCTTTACCAGTGAAATCAGGGGTCCAGCCCCTATCCCTAAAGTATCACTTTCCCATAACATTTCTCTGTTCAAGAATACTATTAAATACCTTTTATAACCTTTTATAATAGGCACAACATCTATCACATATTTGGACTTTAACATGCCATGACATAGAAGAGGCCTGTCAAATGCAAGGTCAAATGTACTTTGGCAGAAATCAAAGGAGAACAAAGCAAATGGGAGAAAATATCTGAATTGTGGCTACTTTGAGTGAATGTAGTAAATGTATTCATATTAACCAAACAAACCCAGAGACTCACTGTAATACCAATCAGAACACCAATGAGCTATTTTAATTAGATAAAGTACAACAAACAAATGAGACAAAATTTGTATGGGAAAAATCTACAAATAGATAATCCAGGAGCTATCCAAAAGAAAATGGGCCGAGGGGGAAACTAGCATTATAAAAGTGTACTAGGAAGCACTAATTATAAAAACTATTTGGTACTGGAAAAGGAATTGAGAAACAGATTACTGGAAGAGACTAGAGAACCTAGAAATAGAACCCAATGTATATAAAAATGTAGTGTTTGAGAAGCTGATACTTAAAAAAAAAAACATTACAGGATATAATTACTATTGAATAAAAACTATTGAGTAAAATTTTCAAATGACTGTATGGCCAAAACAGCCAAGAAGAATTTGGACTGCATACCACATGCCACACACCACAAAATAAACTCCAAATCACCAATATCAATATAATACCCTACTTGGGATATACTTCCAACTCTTAGTTGTATTCATGGGTTAGCTTTCTAGAGTGTAACTGATACCTTGTTTTCTAGACGTAACCCTATGGATCTCTACTACTAACTCTATAGCTAACAAGCCCTCGCTGGTGTGTTGACCCTTAAAAGTTAGCTAGTAGATAAAATTAGCTTCTTAGCAAAGATATATCTAATGTGGCGTAATAAAAATAGTAGCTCCAAACATAGCTATGGCACACTCTCCTACAAATAGAGGTAGCATCTATGGGAATGATGAGGTACAAATTTGGAGTACAATGGTGGTAATGTGCAGATGGGGGTTAATGTATGGGAAAAGCAATGAAAACCCCTACTCCTTCAGGGCCCGAAAGTCCTTTATCTGTTTGTAGAATCCTCATGCAAAGTCCCATAGGTGTAACATCTCTACTAATTGGGTTGCTCATCCAGGTTCCCAGGGTCTACTTCTCTCCTTGGACAGTGAGTTCTATTTCTTTATGAGACACTTCTTCTCTCAAGTTATTGCCTTTCTTTATCCATGTCTCTCTGAAGTGTGTATCTCAGTTGTACCCCCAGACTCTCTTAAACAGATGAACTCTCAAACTGCTGGATGGTGTGTCTCCATCTAGGCAAGCCGTGTCATGATGGATGGATAAGAGGAGGAGGAAGTCTCTTGCTTTCCTCCACAAAGGGTTTCAAGTCTAAATTCTTTTAGAATTGACCTACTGGCCCTATGACTTGGCTATTTGGAGACCTACAGAGGCATGTCTAATTTTTGGTCACTTATTCAGGTTGCTCCCTTTAATTCAATAAGAAAGAGAAGTTTACATACCGTGAAGCAATCAGCGCATAAACCTGCCTTACAATTAGTTTAATACTTCATTAACACTGTGTGATTACATCTTGGACCTTCCAAGATAGATGGGTTGGCTGAAAAAAAATCAACTCTGTTATATCAATATTAATACAAATCATTTTAAATCTGGAATGATAATATTTACATGGCGTTTACTATGTTCTAGGCATTGTGCTGAGCACTTATCCTCACAACAGCCCTAGGAAGCGAGAAGAAAAATATTTGTCCTGACACTGGAGAGCAGGGAATATTTTTAATCAAATGAACAAATAGAACATATTATTGAAGACAAAAGCAATGAGTTTGATTATACAAAGATGAAAGGATTTTGTACAATAAAAAAGCAATAACACTAAAATTAAAAGGAAAGAAGATGGAGAAAAAATATTTACAATAATTACATCAAGAAAAGTCTGACATCCAGAAACTACAAGGAATTGATGCTGATCTATAAGGCTAATAAAACCTGATTCCCATTGAAGAAATGGTCAAGGACTACAAATGGGCATTTAATTTGAGAGGAAATGCAAATTGTTAGTAACCACCTGGAAAAATATTCAGATTCTCTAATAGTCACAGAAATGAAAATCCAGCTGACCTTAAGATACCACCTTCCTCTCACTGGGGTGGTAAAAATAGAAAAAAATGATGAAAATCAATTTTTGCTGGCCTGACATTGATGAAACAAGGATTGCCAATTACATTGTTGGTGAGACCACAGCATGGTGTAAACATTTTGGAGGTCACTATGGCAGTATACACATTTATATTAGGGGACATTCCTGTGGAAATTCCTTTCACTAACTTAGTTCTAACATAATTTGCAACTGGTCTGTGACTTAGAGTCTTATTAAGCTGCCTGGGGCTCTCCAAGAAGGAACAATTAATACCCTTGAATTATGGCACTGCATTACCCATTTCTTATGAGCCAGGGAATTGGGGAAGGCCTTCATTCTTCAAGGAGAAGCTTCTCTTTCAACAAAGTTAGATCTGGTGTTTTCTCAAGCCCCCGAGTCTCCATCAAACAACCTGTGTACATTCCAACCTGAGATTAAGTGACCTGCCCATTGTCATGAAGGTAAAAGCATTAGCTCTAGGTAGGACTTGAACCTGGGTCTTGCTAATTCCAAACCCAGCACTCTACTTGGTTCACTCCATCCCAAAGTTAATTTTCCCTGGGCGCCAAGAAGAATCAGGCCAAAATATTCTTTAGCTCTGTCCTTTTTCCAGATGCCTCTCTCAGCGTACAAGGAGCCACAGAGCCCTGCTCTGTATGCAGTGAGTCACAAAAGTCTTTTTGACACATCAATTCCATCACTAGGACTGTGTTCCAAAACATCATAAAAAGGGGAAAAAAAAGACCTTTCTGTACAAAAGTATTTATAGCTGCACTATTTGTAATAGTAAAACGTAGAAATAACTTCTATTTCAACAATTAAAAAGTGACTGAACAAATCCTGGTATTTTAATGTAATTGAGTATTATGATGCTGTAAAAATGATAAATATGAAGGAGCCAAGGAAATATAGGAAAATCTATATGAAGATTTGCAAACAAGATTAGCAGAACAAGCACCTAACTATGAGCATATGAGAGAGAGTAAGAGAGAATAAGAAAGATGGGAAGGGGGAAGGAAGAAAGGAAGGAAGGAAGGAAGGAAGGAAGGAAGAAAGAAAGGAAGGAAGGAAGGAAAGAAGGAAGGAAGGAAGGAAGGAAGGAGAAGGAGAAGAAAGTTGGAAGGAAGGTGAGAGAGGAAGGGAAGGACAGAAGGAGGAGAAGGAAAGGAAAGAAAAAGAAAGGAGGAAGAGAGAAAAGAAGTAAGGAAGAAGGGAGAGAGAGAAAGGGGGAGGGAAAGAGAGAAGGAAAGGAAGGAAGACAAAGGTAGAGGTATTGGAACCTTGGTCATATCTGAAAGGGCAGAGAACAAAAGCATTTTTTTCCCTTGGCATTTGGTGCAGATTCAGCTCAAAGTTGGATGGGCCACACCTCAGGAGAGACACTTTAGAGAGACCCTGGGGAACCCACCACCCAGTGGCAAAGGAACAGACTCAGATTTTCTAGTTTCTGCTCTACTTGTAACTCAATAAAAGCTGAAACCCTACCTAGGTGACCCCCCAAGGGACATTAGGAATCACCTGTAGCAGGAAGGACTGAGGCAATGTGGTATAGTAGCTAGAGCACTGGGCTTGGAATCAGGAAGACCTGGGTTTGAATCCCGCCTCAGTTCCTTACTTGCTGAATGACCTTGGATAGGTCATTTGACATATCTAAATCTCAGATCTGCTATTTGTAAATTGAGGGGGTCAAGTTTAAGTTACTTAATATCCTTCCAACAACTCTAACCTTATCATTCTATGACCCTGGTGGCCTCTGGAACATGCCAATTTGCAATTTCCCAAGCAGGGCCAGAGGGCAACAGTGGCCTGAGCCCCTGAAATTTCTGCTTGGCAAAAGGGCACGGTGGAAATTTTCGCAGGTTCTTTGGTAGAAACTAGGAGGCTGTAAGAAACCTCTCCCCCAACTCTGCTTCAGGAGAAACTTACTCACCCAGCTCCAGCTCCAAACCCCATCCCTTGATGATTGATCCATGGGTAGTGCCGTGGCATAGTTCAAGGCAATCATTTGGCACATTCTGAGAACTGCCTGGCAGCATTTCCACAAGTCTTCTGGAGCATTTGGAGCCTTGGCATTTTGTATGGCAAAGTACAGAAGTCCATGTTTTCCCCAGGGAAAGGAAAATTTCAGGCCAATTAAGTAGCTCCCAAGTCCATGACTGCGCCTTCGCTGCTTTGTGGGGGCTCTGGAGAGAAGAGGAAGGTAGCTTCCTGCAGAGGGATATGACATAAACATCCAGCCTTGCTCATAGTATGCATGGAGCATAGACGCCAGTGACTCAAATTTTGTGTTAAACTGGCTTTTTTTGCCTGATTTTAGGAAATAATTGGGATGTGAGCGTTGCATTTGAGAATGTCCTTGAGACACTTTGGGCTGTTTTTCTCTGTGTATGATGACTGGGCAGTCTACTAAACAAATGAAAAAAAAAATCAGTCTGGGGTCAGAGGACCTGGGTTTGAATCTTAGCTTTAACACTTAGTAGCTATGTTACCTTGGGTAAGTCCTGACCTGCTCTGGACCTCAGTCTCCTCATCTATAAAATGAAAGAGTTCAATCAGATGTCCTCTGCAATCCATTCTAGCCCTACAATCCAACGGTCTTTCTCTGTGCCTGGTTCTTGAAGGGACAGGAAGCATCACATGTTCTAATGGGAGCAGGAAGGAGCTAAGACAGCTTTCATCAGGGCATACCTCCTGAAGGTGAGGAGGAAGGGTGACCCTAAAGTCCAGCCAGATGGCTGTCTGGCTCACAGAGTGTGGCACTGTGCCAGAATTCTGCTGTGCTGTGAGAAATTATGAAAGGGCAGGATCAGAGAAGCCCAGGAAAACTTGTATGAACAGATGCCGAGGGAAGTAAGAAGGGACCTGAAGAACAATTATACAATAACAGCAACTTTGTAAACACAAACTCTGAAAGGCTTCAGAACTCTGATCCATGCAATGGCCAGTCTTGATTCCTGGGGATTCATGGTGAAGTGTATTAGGACTAATCACAATTTCCCCACAATGTGAGTGAGGACCGTGCCTCCCCAACCCCCTCACCAAGAGGGAATTAGGCCAAGGGTTATGCTGGGCCAACTGCTACCAGCAATCTGGTTGTTAAATTTTCAGCGTGAGTATTTTATGCCTTGGAAATTGGCAAAACAGCAAATCCGACCTTGGTTTTTTGTTTTGTTGATTGTATAAACTTTAAGTAGGTGATGGGCACAATTTTAATAGTGCAGATTAAATTTAAAAGTGTATCTTGTGTATAGTTTGTTTTTTGGAAAGCCAGTTGTTAAACATTGCCAGCATAGACCTAGTTAGGCCCACACCTTTTTATTTCCTCTTGTGACAGGAATTAGTTTTCCCTAAAGGAGAAAAATTGGTCCCCAGGATCTACTTTCCTGATATAATTTCCTGGTTACCTAAAGGCATAGAAAGTCCTTCCCAGGTAGTGTTGGACTCCTCTCAGACTTTCACGTAAGTGCCCTGACAACCTGCAGACCAGACAGGTTTCCATGTGGAGGAGAAAGACCACAACCACCAGACAGCAGACGGCAGCAGGCCCAGGAATATCTCACAGTAAACACTAGGTGGTGCAGTGGTTAGAACATTGAATGTGAAGTCAGGAAAATGTGAGTTCAAATCCGCCCTCAGACACTTACTGAGCTGAGCAGCTGCCTGCCTCAGTCTCCCCCTCTGTAAAATGGGGATAATACTATTTGTACTCCCTCTGAGGGCCATTGTGATAATATTTGTAAGGTGCTGCATAATTCTAGTGATGACCGCCATAATCGTTACCTGTGGAACGCATGGCTGCTAGTTCAAGGCCCTTGTTTGGTTCTCTTCCTTTGGGCCCACATTTCTTTTGTGATGTTGTGTGTGCAGCTGTGTCTTCAAAGGTTTGAAGAGACCGGCCCAAGGTCATCTGAGTCCCAAGTGCCGGGCCTGGGATGCTAGCACAAATATTACACTTCCTGGCCAATTCAGGGAGAAGCTGTTTTGTTGATAGTGTGGAATGGGAAGGGCAAGGGGGCAAAGGGCGGTTCGAGCCTGCCTGTAAGTGGGGAGTAGGCCTCAGTATTCTGCAGGTGGGGGAGGGAGCGAACACCATGCCCCTATTTGCTGAAGTTTCATGGGGAAGAGGGCTACAAGTCAAGAGAAGTATGGAAATCCCCCAAAGTCTGCTTGGGATCCATCATGCCGTAAGAACCTTTGGTTCTTGCTGGAATCACGCTCTGATTCTTGGGATTATAATTCATTTCAGAGGCTGTGAAGGTCCCCCCTCTCTGCCCTGCTTGAGGCAGGGATGGGGCCTCTCTGGGCAGACCTATATGACCTAGATCTGTTTGGAGCTCTCTGGAGTTGGAAGGACAGCCAACTTTTCTAAATAAATAAATAAAAACCAGTGGCCAGAATCAGTGAGCAGGCTCCAAGTGAGCTAAGCCCTGGCAGGCTGGCCGTTCCTTCAGGGTGGGTGGGTAGGCTCAGGCGGCAGGCAAGCCTCATAAATGTTTCATTTTCCTGTGGTCCCAGGCTTGTGGCCAAATATTTCATGGAGTGGGAGGCAGGGTGAAAACATTCGCACTTGGAACAAAGTGCCTCCTTCCTGGGCACTGAGGAGGGAGTGATAGGGAAGGCCCCTGGCCTTTGGGATACCCTTCCTCCTCACCTTCAGAGGGAGTGCTGTGATGGAAACTGAGCATTGCGGGGAGGGTGGCCGGGGAGGGGGTGGCTGGAGCAAGTCTGAGGGGTCAGTCATGGGCAATAGCCCGGCCCGGCGCACCAATCACAGACTCATTCCTTTGGATGAGAACTGGGCAGCCCAAGCAATAATAATGGGTCTCACCACCTCCCATTTCCACAACACTAGAGAGTCTAAAAAAACCCTTTCCTCCCAACAAGCCAGTGACAGATCACGTCGACGCTATTCCTCCAATGCTCTTCCAGAGGAGAAGTAGGAAAAAGGGTGAAATAAAAAGGAAAGATGGAGGGATTGAGACTCCAAGGGCCTGGGCTCAAATCCCAGCTCTGCCGTCTGTCGCCTGTGTGACCCTGGACAAGTCATTTCCTCATTCTGAGCCTCAGCTTCCCCATCTGTCAAGTGAGAGGGTTGGATTATGAAATGTCCTCTAAGGAGCCTTCCATGACCCTGTGACTCCGCACAGTCACACAGCTCCTGAGTGCTAGGCCTGGGACGCCATGTCCCTAAACAAGCATTTCTGCACGAATCTCGCCACTCTGATTCTCTGTTTATTGATGGTGCACAGTGGGGAGAGCAAGGGGAGAAGGGTGGGGTCCGAGCCCAGAGCCATTTTGTTTTCAGCTGTGTGAGGAGACTGATTCTGTGCCCTACAAAAGGACCGGCTCTTTGTCTGAAAATAAGCCATTACCCCAGTGCTTCCTCCTCCATAGTGTTTGTTCTATGGTGAATCCCCCTCTCCCCACCCCCACAGTTTGGGGCCTGTTGTTCCTGGACCACATTTTCTTGTTTAATCCCTTCCCTCTCTGAAAATGTCTAGGTTGGTTTTGTTTTTTTTTAACCTCAGGACTACTTAATGATTCCTATCTTGGACCTGTGGAAAGACGTTAAACCCGCTTGTTAATCACCCAAAAATCTTGACATGGGCTCTCCATTTTCACATCTCTTTACCCTCAGGGAGCAGCGATGTGGCAGATTGCTAGTCAAGCAGCACCATACAGTGGCACAAGAACTGGACTGAGGCTTAGGAGGCCTGGATATTTATTCCTAGTCAGAGCCACAGCTCGGCTGGAGCAACCAGCGCTTTGTCCCAGGATACAACATTGTGGGTCATCCTTGCACCTTCCTCTGCCAACCTGTGCCATACAGTGGGACCTGTTCATCCACCAGCCACCACGCCTGTTACTATGATGCCTTTCCCCCTCTGACCCTGCAGGGTCAGTGTGCCTTGGACTCTGTGGGGCCAGACCACAGCCTCTCCCCCACGTCTGCCTGTGTCACCCTGCTCCAGTTGGTCAAACTGTCCCCTGTACTACCACCCTCACAATCTTGTTTGCTCCATGTCTTAGAATACTTCATGCTTGCTTTGCCCTGGTCTTGTCCTAGCTAGCTGGGTGACCCTAGGTAAATCACTTAACATCTCTGAGGGAAACATCAGGTTTCACTTCTATAAAACAAAGGGATTGATTTAGATGGTCTGAAGTCCCCTCAACCTCTAAAAGTCTAGGAAGAAGACCAAAGTAGGGAATGAACTTCTCTGGGCTCCCTGATGTGTTGGCTGAGGTCTCCGGCTGAGGTCTCCCGCTGAGCACCTAAGAGAGTAACTCAGTGTCCTTCACTGTTGGCTCCTCTTCCAGCTGTAGGCATTTGCAAATAATTCTTCCTAATGAGCCATCCCTGGAAGAGTCTCCTGTTAACGGGATCGTTGTCTTAAAGCTGTAGAGACCATCAAATCCAACCCCAGAGAGGTTAAGTGTTGTACCTGGGATCACACAGCTAGTGAGTATCTGAGGCAGGATTTGAACTTGGCCGTTCCTGATTCCAGACCCATTGTTTTATCCAAGAATGATTTTTTTCCCCCCTCCTTTGGCTGTGGCACTCCTGTGAAATGGTCAACACGAAGTAAAAACATTACTCGCTAATAAATAAATATTAACATTTAGTATGGGGAAGGGGTATTGAGGTGATAAGTGAGATGAGCAGCTCTTGAAAGTTCTTGAGGGACTTTTGCAGTGAAACTTTGAGGCTTTGCTTTGTGCCTTTAGAGGCAGCTGGTGGCTCAGTGGGCAGAATGCTGGGCCTGGAGTCAGTAAAACCTGAGTTCAAATCCTGCCTCAGACACTTACAAGCTGTGGTCACTAGCCTCTGTGTGCCTTAGTTTCTTCATCTGTAAAATGGGAATCACGATAGCATCTGCTTCTCAGGGTTATTGTAAGGATCAATGAATGAAATGAAATATTTGTAAAAAAAATTTCAAACAAACAAAACTCTGACAAATAGTAGATACCACGTAAATATTTATCCCTTTCCTTTCTCTTCTTTTCTCACAGGGAGTTGTTTTGATTTCAGGCAGTGCAGTGGAGTAAGAGAAGGGCTCTTGGAGTCAGAAGACCGGGCTCTCCCCCTGGCTGGGCAAACATCCGAATCTCCATAGCTGTGTCTGTGGATGAGAGGCAGGGTTGCTCAGCTGCTTTCTCCCCCGGGCTTTTCTAAGGCATGAAGGAAACAAAATACAAAATGTTCTCCGCAAGCATAGCTAGTTGTCTGGGGGCTTGTTTGGTAGCGCTATCCATCACGGAATAGGTTTCTGGGAGGTGGATTGGTGCTCTTTGAAAGGTCGAAGTTGGAATAATAAAAAAAAAAGAACTAGCATCTTACAAAGCACCCACTATGTGCCAGACACTCTGCTCAGTGCTTTGCAATGATCTCATCTGTTCTTCACAACAACCCTGAGGGAGGTTATCTTCATTTTATAGTGGAAGGAAATTGAGGCAGATAGGGTAAGTGACTTGCCCAAGGTCACACAAATAGCATCTGAGGCCAGATTTGAACTCAAGTCTTCTGATTCCAGGCCCAGCGTTCTGTTAATCACTGTACCACCCAGCTGCCTGAATAAGCTAGATCTCTGAGAACTGGTTTTACAAGTAACTTAAGGTC
>CM053597.1:29190921-29206259 GCA_028646575.1 Pseudocheirus occidentalis | reverse complement strand
GGTGGCTCCCTTCACCTTATGAATGAATGAGTGACATTCCAAAAACTGGAAATTAACCCAGCGTGAGACTGTCTGGCTTCTCTTAGGTAAAAAAGGAAAATGTACTTTATAATAAATAGACAATCCAAGAAAAAGCAGTTAGGAAATAATAACACCCTGCATTTGTATAAGGCTTTAGAACTTTCCAGCAACTCCCCATAAGTGCTGTGTGAGCCTCTTCTGAACCACCTGTGAGGAGGCCATATGAGGCCCCTGATGCTCAGATGGCTTAAGGGGGCTCGTGTAATGCAGTGGGTCCCCAGTCAGAGGGCCTGGGTTCAGATTCTGCCACTGATCTCCCTTTTCTGAAGGGGTTAGCTCAGACTACCTCCAAGGTCCCTCTCAGCACTGAATCTATGATCTTATGATTTCACAAAGACTTCGTAACTGGCAACAAATGGCACAGTTTGAGCTAGGCTAGAAGGTATGTAACATCGAAGGGTACAAAAAAACCTAGATTGGTTTGTTTCTGGGGGCGGGGGAAGGGGGTGTTGGTTTAAGGATTTCATTACTCTGGAGATCTCCTAATGTCAGACTTCTGTCTCCCATGCACTGGACACCTTAGAGGGCTGCATGGGGGCACAGAGAGGCTTTGCCCAGGGGGGCACTTGAACTCAGGTCTTCCTGATTCTCAGGCCCAGGGCTTCCTATCCACCAGGCCATGATGATGTCATGATGTCTCACTAGAATCCCAGTTTTGTGAATGTGACCTTGGACAGGTCCTTTTGCCTTTTAAAATGCTAGGTCCTCAGTTTCCTCACGTGTACTATGTAGGGCTCTCGAGCTCTGAAATTTCTCCGAACTACAGTACACTGCCCTCCATCTGTCCAGGTAGCCACAGGGCAGGAGAGCAACCTTGTCGGATAGCAGAGACACAAACAAAAATACCCTTTGATCAAGCAGCCTCCTATGAGAGGAGCACTGGATTTCCCTAAAGGTGTCAGTCTGGCTGTATGGACCCATGACCACCTCCCACTTCTCCCCCTCCTCACAGCCTGTATTTCTGTCTAGGAGCCTTGCATGTCAGTCACCAGGGCGCTCCTTCCCACTGGAAGGCCCGGGAAAGAGCGGGCATGGGAACTTTTGTAAATTATTTAAATGATAATGCATTTCAAGTTTATGCCAACCATATGTGTTTGCCAAGCGTATGCCATTTCAGCATGTCAAGCTCAATAATAACACTTGCATAACTAAAGAAAAAGCTCCCAAACCCAAAAGAAAAATCGGAGCCAGAATCCTGTCTGTGCACTCTGATACCTAAGAGCAAACACTGTACTTTCTTATCCTGAGCTGTGAAAGAGTAAGAGGGAGAGAGAGAGAGAGAGAGAGAGAGAGAGAGAGAGAGAGAGAGAGAGAGAGAGAGAGAAAGAGAGAGAGAGAGAGAGAGGGAGAGAGGGGGGAATGTTATTAATTAGTAGCTTGGGAATTGAGAATCAGTGTGGTAGAGGGGAACCAGCATCGAGGCTGGAGTTTAGAAACTTGAGACTGAGTCCTGCTGTCACAGAGAGCCATAACTAGGGTGGTGCTTTACCCCAGAGCACCACCAGAGTGAAGGTTCTGAAAACGCTTGCTGTCCCTCAGAAGCAGAGCAGAAACCACAGAATTTAGTACCTACTTAGTTTTATTTTGGTTCAGACTTGTCATAAATGGGTGTAGGGAGCTTCCTTGTTCTACCAATTTAGGTCAGTAGCAATTGTGCAATGTAGAGTCTCAGAGTTACCTGAAGGCAGTGAGAGGTTAAGTGATTTGCCCAGGGTCACACAGCCAGCATAGGTTAGAGACAGGACTCGAGCTCCTGAAGTCATCCTGACTTGGAGGCCAGCTCTAGCCACTATACTACACTGCCCCTCAGAATCCACTTGGCAGGAGTAATTGCCTGTGCTATTAACCTTCCAGAGGGCCTGCGCCCTCTCCTTCACAGCAGTGCCCCTGGTAAGCTTCTCTTCTCTTCTCCTATCCCTGGCCTCCCCCAGCATCTTTTAGATTTCTGAGCCCCACCTTCTTTGCAGAATTAAAGGCACCATTTGGAGGTGGGAGGGGGCTTGCTTAGGTTTCCAAACCTGCTAGTTACAGCCACGCTCTCACCCTGTGTGCCTGGCACGTAATAAATGTTCATTGATTGGCTCTATGGTCACCAGCAAGTCACAAAGACTCAATGAGATTGTCTCCTTGTTTGTGAAATGGGGATACCAGTATCTGTCCTATTTACGTACCACTCAAGGTTGTTAGGAAAGGATACTGTAAATCCCAACAGCCACATAAATGTGAATTATCATGGCCAGCTCTGCTCTCCTGGATGAATGGCCAGCATTGTAGATATCCAAGTAAAGGTCGTTACAGTTCCCTGACTGTTTCACTTGGTTGTTACTGGTTTTTTTTTATCCCTGACACATAGTAAGTGTTTTTAGTAAATGCTTGCTAGATTGCTTGTGATTAACAAGAACACTCCCAGCCCAGCTGTTTGCACAGGAATTCTCTCCTTTGGTGGGAAATTGAACTGGAGAACCTTTAAGAGTTGGAGACGATAAGAGTATATGTTTTTATTGGAATGTCCATGCATCAGAAGCAAGAGGATGAGAAAGAGTGTGCTTGTAGAAGGAGTCAGAAAGACTTATCTCTGCCCCTTACTACCTGTGTGACTTTGGGCCAGTCAACCTCCTCATCCCCCAGCTATTCCATCTGTAGGGAGAGTGTGTTGGTGACCTTTGAGGTCTGTGATCCCATGACATCACAAATGAAGCCAGATGGGGATTTGCGGGCACTCTTCCCACTTCTCTGGGCTCTCCTGGTCTCTTCCTTGCCCCTTTCTCCAGTCTGAGGAGTCTTGGAGACAAGAGAAGGGAATAAATGCATCCAGGAACAGTGACCCCTTCCTTACCTGGCTCAGAGAGAAAGCCTTGGGACTATGCTGGTAGAAGGTTTCCTTGAAGGAACCCAACCAGGTCTCCACAATCCGGATCTTGTTCCTGAGGGCTGCTTCTTGTTCAGGGGAGGAATTGGGGGGCTGGTTGCGGTAGACATGCCCCACCCGGGAGCAGGGGAGGATTTCTACAGAACCACCACAGAGCCAAACCTGCCACCAAGGTAAAAAGAAAAAAAGAAGATTCTCATGTTCCTTTTTTTTAAGGGTCTAACAAATCATAAACAGTCCAGAAGAGAGGGGATGGCAAATTAGAATCTTTAGGCGGGAGCTGAATTTCCCATATTGGAGGCTGTGGTAGGACCAGACGGTGCTGGGGGAGCAGGGTGCCCCGGTGGCCTGGGATTAGAGTCCTGTCAGCCATGATGGGGAGGGGATAATCGTTAGGAGGTCCTCTGTAGGATGTGGAGGCTGCAGAAAGGGAATGGTCCTTCAATGCCTACAGTTGTCTATCCCTGGATCCTCCTCCTACCCCCGAGATTCACTGAAAACACAAAATTTGTGTTTGTACAGTCCAGGTGGAAGGCTAGCCTATGCTCGTTAGCGCTTACCCTTATGGAAAGCTCCAGGTTTTCACTCCCCCAAGTGGACATGAGGGAATCATAGGCTCCAGTGTTTTGAAAGTAATGCC
The DNA here is from genome assembly GCA_028646575.1 of Pseudocheirus occidentalis. NCBI lineage: Eukaryota > Metazoa > Chordata > Mammalia > Diprotodontia > Pseudocheiridae > Pseudocheirus > Pseudocheirus occidentalis. The sequence continues at coordinate 29,202,669 of CM053597.1, read as the reverse complement.
GGTCGATTGCCACCACTCCCCCTGGCACCACAGGGCTCCTGGTTGCAGAAGAAGGGGAGAGGGGGGCATTATTTCAGAATGGCAAGCTCAGCTAACTTGTTTTGAGAGTATTAGAAAGGCTTGTCTCCCCATAGTACTACTGGTCATTCATTCAGCAAGTGTTTATTAGGTGCTGATCACATGTGAGATACTGCTCTGCACTGGGGAGACAGAGAACTAAACAGGGCTTGTCCCCAAGGAACTTAACCTCTCCCCTTTGCTCTGAGATCATCAGCGCCATAGGCAGGCCCTGCTGCATTGTCTCATGCTGACACTAAAGGATCATTGATTGCTTTACTACAGGTTCTTCTTCCAGTTGTAAGGTCTCTACTTACAGACTTAGTGAATGACCATGGCTGAAAACTTCATTACCTAGCAGCCAACCTGGTGATGAGCCTCCCCAAGCTTGCCGGGGCCAGGCCAGGCTGTCCTTGGACCCAGACACAGCCTTTCCCTCTTCAGACTGGCCAGAGTGTGTGGGCTCAGGATCCCACCCTGCGCCGTGGTGAGGCACTGGAGAAGGCCCTAGTGGAGGGCCTAGCCCTCCCAGCCCTAGAGCTATTCAGTGTTGTGCATCACATCTCCAACCAGATGAGTTGGAAAAGGACAAAAAGCTCGTTTGTCCATTCTCTATGTCTGTCTGTCTGTCTCTCTACCTACCTACTCTTTCTCTGTTCTGTCTCCTCTACCATCTGTCTTTTAACATCCAGCATAAAGTATTGTATACACAGTATGGTCAGCAAGGGCCTGTTGAAATGCAGTGAAAGGGGTATAAAAAGACAGCAGGCCCACGTCCTTGACACCTGGGTGGGAACACCCGTAAAGCCTCAGGAAGGGGATGCGTCTGGGTGGGGTCTCTGTGACTCCTCTTCTTCTTGAGTGGTTCTGGGGTTAGAGGACTCAGATCTGGAAGGAATACCAGTGGTCTGAAGTCCTCGCTTCATAGAAGAGGAACCATGATCCAGAGAGAGAGAAGGGGCTTTGCCCAGGGTCATATAGTTTGCTGTGACAGATCTGGGGTTCCAATGCAGGCCCATGAAACTGGGAGAGGAACTGATTTTGTCCCCAGCATTGATCACTCCCAGGGGCTCAAAATGTTGGAAGAGAGCAGGGTCCAAGGGGCTTCTGCTTCATGCCTGACCCCCAGGAGCAGGGGCAGGAGACATGACTTGTTTAGTTGGCTGCCATAAGGCACCATTACCTAGAAGGGGGTTGAGTGTATTTGCTCCAGGGTATTTGCCCTTGAGATAAACGGAACAAAAAAAGCAGCCACAGCCCTTGGGGTTTTGCTCCTGTTCACACTGGATTCTCCCAGCAGTTGCTGATGCTATAAAGACAAGAGCGGAGCATGCTGGGAAATGGCATCTTACCTGATGGGGCTGATAGGAGACTGCCGTGCCTTCCTCTCATGCTCTGGCAAAGGTTTCCAGTGGAAATTTAATTCCCAGTCAAATACTCCTTGCTGCAAGTCCATAGAATGATAATACTGAAAATTCTTCCAGTCTATCACATCAATGATAGGAGACACCACACGGCTCCTAGAGAGAATTGTGCAGTGGGGGTAAAAATGACCATGAACAGTGAAAGCCTCGTGGATAATGTGCCCGTGACTGAGTGTGGGCAGAAATGCTTAATCATGAAATCTCAGGGCTGGCAAGGACCTCCAGGGCCACCTTGTCTAACCTGCCCCTAATGAGAGTTACATCTACAGCAATTGGACAAGGGGTCAGTCATTTTGCCTCCAGCCGGTGATGGAGAACTCACTACTTCCCCAAAGAACCCATCCCATTTATGGATAAGTCTGATGGTTGGGAAAATTTTCCTGACGTTGAATGGAAATCTGCCTCCCTATAACTTCTCCTGTTCCTACCTTTGCCATCTGTGTCTAAGAAAAATGACCAGGAGGTTGGACTAGAGACCTCCAAGGAGGCTGTGAGTTCTAAATCTATGGATCCAAACACGGCATGAGTGTTTCTAGATCAAGCGCTTCCTGGCCGCTTGCTTTAAAATGCACTCCTCCTACCATTTCAGGTCAGCTCTTTATGTACACACACAGGTACATGTGCCTGTATGTTTCCTGTCCAAAGAGAAAGTAAACACCTTGAGGGCAGGAACTGTTTCTTTTTTGCCTTTCTATCCCCGGTGCCTAGCAGAATAGCAAGCATAATAGGTGTTTAATTATTGCTCATTAGGTTGATTATCATGTAGATATTCTTTCCATTTTACAGATGGAGAAACAGCCCGAGCTCACGTGATTGAACAGGCAAGCTTGTGCCCAAGGTCCCTAACAGAGCCGGTCCTGGAAACCCCGAGTTCCTGACATCACCCACTCCCCTTGTTTTTTAGTCCTCAGGGATCTCACATCTGCTCCTAACATATCATGTGACACTATCCCTCCTTTCTGAGACAAAAGACATGAGTTAAATGGACGTATAAAGAGAGGCAAAGTTAGGGATGGGAGTGGAAGAAGCCAAAAATTTTATAAATGCCAAGTACGACAAACAAGCAGGTGGAGTTGGGGCCCCCACCACAGCGTCCACCATCCTGCCTGCTCTGGCATCTCACAGCAATATCAGCATGGCATGGCGGGATTCCAAGATGAATTGTGGTGATTATAATGGTGATAACAACTAACACACCCTACAAACATTCTATCATTTGATCCTTACAACAACTTGGGGAAGGGAGAAGAGGGGAGGATTATTCCAATTTTACAGATAAGCAAGCTCAGAGCCAGGCTCTGATGACCTTAATGCCCTTCACAAATGGAATTCTCCCATAGAACAAGAGACTGATACCTGGAGATTGGTCAGTGTGATTTCTGTTTCCACCATCTTACCTTATCCTGTCCCAACGTTTCTGCAAATCTCAGGCACACTGTGTAGTCACAGAGTGGGCCTTGTTGGACATCTATGGGGCAGGGCCCTCACCCTGGAGGACCGGAAGCAAGCCATTTGTCCTAGGAGCCCCTCCCTTCTACTCACTGTCCCAATCTCATTTTGCAAGCCTCATCAGATTGCTAACTGCTCTAGCAGACTCCTCAGACCTGCAGGTCGTTAAGGCCTGAGCAGGTGCCAAGACAGAGTCAGCTGAATGGTAGCTCTTGAAATGAAGCCAAGAACCTGGAATGGGGGAAGGCAGCTCCATTCCATATTTACAGTGAGATCGATCGACATTTCCCACCATCCATTTCTGGAGACAGGCAAGATTGAAGTGGACCCAGGTGGTCATACTGACAGGGTCATTGGGGAGGTCTTTAGGATGTGATTCTCTGCCTGTAGCAATGAATGAGGAAGCTAGGCATTGGGTGGGGAAGTGGTAGTGATGATGGGTTTTCAGGGACCCTTTCTCCCCCTTTTCCTTAGCATTGTTCTGTGGGAAGCAAGTGGAACAGGATTCCTTCAGTTCAGTTCACTGTTCTTGGGTCATCTTGGAAGAACCTTAGAACATGGAGGAACAAAGAGGTAGAAAGGAAAGGGGACCTCCACTTTCTCTCATTTCTGTTCTGACTCAGTTGCCAGATCCTGTGAATTTGATCTCAAGCAGAGTTTACCCATCTTCCCTTCTCTTTTCTCACTACCATCACCCACATTTAAGCTTTTTCTCATCTGGACTGTTCTATAGCTTCCTAAATGTCCTTCCTGACTCCAGTCTTTAATAGGTGCATAGGTTTGGTTTGGTTTGTTTTAGAGCTAGAAGGGACCTTTAGAGTTTAGCCCAACTCCTTTATTTTACAGATGGAGAAACTGAGTCCCAAAGACATTAAGTGACTTGCCCAATGCCGCAGCATTGAAGTAGCAGAATAAAAATTTTATCCCAGTCTTCTGATTTCAAACCTAAGTCCTTCAACCATACCATGTTTCTCCTTTCTCATCCTGTTTTCAGAGTGCTCCTAATATACACATCCTACCAAATGCTCAGCAATCCTCTGTGGTTCCTTATTAGTATATACTAAATAAAATACACTTGGCTTAGCTTGGCACCTAATGACCCTTCTGGATCTAACCTATATTTCCAGGCTCATAGTGGCATCCTCTCTACTTCAGCCTAACTGGGTAACTAACTATTTCTTAAGGTTACTTTCCTCTCTCTTAGACATGTGGATTTCCCAATTCAACAGGCATTTATTAAGCGCCTGTTGTATGCCAGCCATTGTGCTAGGCAACGAAGATACAAAAACAAAATGGAAAAATTAAATCATTCCTACTCTTGAGTTTACATTCTACTAGGGAAAACAACAAGCAAATAAAGACAAAATGAAGAATTTGGGGGTGGGGAAGAGGGGTGTAACTGCTAAGAAAGGAGGAAAGGCCTGGAGTTTGAGTGTCCTGAAGGGAGGAGCAGAGAGAAAGGGAGGTGGTCTTTCAAGCATGGGGCACAGCCTGAGCAAAGGCACAGAGGGGGGAGGTGGATCATGGGCCATAGCCCACTTCTCTAGCAGGCAGCCTCCAGGGTTCCTTGCTCTTGCTTCTCATCGGGCCCTTCTGGTGTGCACCGCTCCTTCCCCTTCCTCTAGGTCAGCAGCATGTAATTGCATGTTGGGAGCTGGCCCTATGGTTCCCCTCCTAGGAGGAGATTCAGAGCCGGGCAGCTCTTATCCCCTTGTCTGACTGCTCTTGGGATGGAATTGTGGACCCGTGGGCCAAGGCTGATGAGAAAAGCAATGGGAAACCTGGGCCATAGCTGGCCACCAGGGGCCTGAGTCACTTGGACAGGGGGTGCAGGGCCTCGGGCATATGGGAAAGGTCAGATTTCTGGCTGGCCAGGTGCCCCTCAGCACCTTGCCTTTCTCATCCCTTCTTGTTCTTTCTTCTCCTGGGGTTCTTTGGCTGGTGGCTCGATTCTCAGGGGGCTGCTCTAGAGAAGGCCAGGGTCTCCGGGTCTGACACTCTTTATGTAATTGGGGACTGCAAGCACTTTTTCTACCTAGCTTCCTCTCCTGGGAGTCAGCAGAAAGCGTGAGCTTTGTCTGAGAAGGTCGGCCTGGTCCAATGGCTTCTGGGACAAGCAGAAAAGGCATGCAGACTGTGAGCACTATTTGTTTCTGGCCATCTTGGAGGCTAGAAATCTCCAGGTGGTAAAAGCCCTGGATTTGGGATTGGGAAGAGTTGGACTGAACCTCATATACAAATATAAATATTTATATTAACCCAATAAGGGTATGTGTTAAGTAGAAATATTTATACAATAAAGGAAAATATATATAACAAATATTTATATAACACTTTATATAAGCGTATATAGTAAATATAAACATGTATTTGTGTGTCATAAATTTCTGTAATAAACATTAATATTTCTATTTCTCTAATAAATTTATATAATAAACATTTATGTTTCTATAATATATAAAATAAACATTTCTATTTTATAATTTATATTAGATACTATTGTATATAATATATAGTATAATGTGCATATTTATGTGATATCTCATAAGTATTATGTAAATATACACATTTATGTTTACTGGTAACTGTTATATTTAATATTTCTATAATTTCTCTCTATATAAATTGTGAATAATTTTCTATTTATAGGGTAAATTTATTCTATAAATATTGATATTTCTGTACTAAATATACAAAGCTGTATGGCCATGAAGTTAGTCAGGCATCCTGAGCTTCCTCTTCCTGGTAAAGGGAGACCTTAGAAGAGATGACCTTGGAAGTCCCCTCTGGGGCTAACATTCCAGGCTTCTGAGTCACCAGGGGAACTAAGCAAACTTCACACTCACACTGTGTTCACCGTAGTCTATGAGCCCAGAAACTCCGGTTGTTTCTTGGAGGAGTCTCTCTGCCAAGACCTGAAAACAAGCCCTGGGCCAGAGACTAAAGGAGGCTTCAGGACAAGAGTGTTTGAATGAAGCAAAGGGTGATGAAAAGAAAAAAAAAACAACACAACAAGCCCTAGGAGAAGGAAGAATGAAATCAGGAGCAGAGAGGGAGGGTCTGGGGGTGAGGAGAACCAAAGGGGGGGGCAGACTGGGAACAGAGAAAAATTTGAATTTCATAGCCTTGTAGAAGCAGAAGTATTTAGTCCATCCCTTCCTTTATATAGGTTTAATGGCAGAACTTTTGCCCGTTGTAAAATTCTTTATTTTCTGCTGAATCTCAAACACCTGTTTCCTGCCTCCAAACTTTTGCTCAGCCTGTGTCCTTTTGATCTGGAATGTGGATACTATATTTACCATGGAGGAAGAAAGACCTAAGTTCCAATCATGCCTCAGAAGCTTTGCTTGCTTTGTGACATTGGTTAGTTTACTGACTCTCTCTCTGACTCAGCTTCCTCATCAGTAGAATAAGGGGTAATAAAAGCACCCACCTCCCAGGGCTGTTATGAGAGTCAAATGAGGTAACATATGTATGTAAAGCAGCAACTCCAGGAAGCCTTCCCTGATTCCCTTATATCAGTAGCATCTCTCCACCCTCCCCCTCTTTACCCAGACCCCTTTACATGGCATCCTGGGCATTGGAAGCCAGATGCAAAAAGTGATTACACAGAAGCAGGTTGGCTCTACCGGGCAGGCTGGTTTTGGGGTCCATAAGGAGAAGACAGTTCTGTTGAGGATTGGTATTAATTAGATAATTCATTTTAATGGAGAAAGCCCCTAAAATGCCTTTATATAGCAATCTACATCTCTGATGGAATTACTCAGCAGCCCCTGACCTTATCCTCCCCATTCCAAGTGACCAAGGAGGGGCTTTTGTTAACTTGATGGTGAAAGGATGGTGATGATAAGAACAAAGTCATTTTCTTTGCGGTGGTCCATGAGTCCGTTCATGGCACTTCTCTCCCCTAGAATCTTCAAAGTCTCCCTACTGCCTCCCGAGTAATGCTCAAACCCTTCCACCAGGTCCGCCACAGCCTGATGCCCCGTATTCTCTGGCCACTAAGACTTTTTCACCCAGTCGGTATTTTGTGCTCAGTAATGACAAGAGTACTTCCCATTGTACAGAGAGTACAGCTCTCTCTCTCTCCCCTCCAAGATCCTCCTGTGGACCAGGGATCCTGAAAGACTATGCTAACAGACCCCAAGCTCTGAATGAGAGGCAATAGCCTGGGACTGCTTGCCAAGGAGCAGCCCAGCTTGGTCATCAGCAATAAGCTGGCCCCTAGGGGATGAAGTATCTGACCTGGGGCACCCCAGCCTCTGCTTCCAAATGGCCAGTGCCTGGTTAGCACGGCACCTAATACACATTAGGTACTTAATAAATGTTTACTGACTGACCGGTGGAAAGAGGGACAGAAAGTGCTAAGAATCACATTGTTTTGAGACCCTCTAAAAGCCTAAACTTAATTCTGAGTATTCTAATTGTATCTTTCTCTAATGACCACCATGTTACAGTTGGCATGGTACAGTTGTGTTGAGCTCTGAACCATTAAAAGTCCATGACTCCTCAAAAGAGACTTTCCCGATCATCCACAAAGGAAAAACTAAAGGGATGAAAAACTCATTTTCCCCCTCAGATTATAATCTTTTCCCTACTAGAAAGTTGGGGGTGGGGTCGGGGAGGATATAAGAGAGAGCAGATTGGGGGAAGGGGTATTCAGTAGGCTCGCTATCTTGGGGTGGGAGTAGGGGAAAGATGGGGAGAAAAATTGTAACTCAAAATCTTGTGGAAATAGATGTTGAAAACTAAAAATAAATAAATTGGGGGGGAGGAGACAAGAAGAGGAAAGAAAAAAAAAGATTATAATCTTTTCCCCTTCCCCCAGTAGACAAATTCCTGGTTTTAGAGGTAGAGGATATAGGTTCAGATGCTGCCTCTGTCGTGTGCTAACTGGTGACTGTAGGCAAGGCTCATAGCTTCTTGTCCTCAATTTCCTCATCTTAAAAAAAAAAGAGGAGTTTGAACTATATGGTGTCTGAAGTCTATGTCGTAGAACCTGTATGTCTATCTGGAGTTGGATGACCTATCCATTGAGTTGGTCCATCAGTCCATATAAATATATGTAATATATGCGTGTGTGTGTGTGTGTGTGTGTGTGTGTGTGTGTGTGTGTGTGTGTGTTTTGGAGGGGATATCATCATCTGTGAACTTCATTTTCTAGGAAGGAAAATTTCAGAACCTAAAGTGGTGTGTAGAAGCTGGTTATTGTTATAACTGTGGTTACTGGGGATCATGGAATCATAGATGTAGATCTGGGAGAAAGCTTAGAAATCAGACTCATATCTGGGTTCAGTCCTAGCCCCTCGTTTTACAAACGATGAGATTAAGGCCCAGAAATGTAAAGTGACTTGGTAAGGGTAACACTGCCAGTAAGTATCTGAAGCAGGATTCAAACCCAGGTCTTCCCATCTCTGAGTCCAGCATTCTATCCACTATGCCATGCTTTGAGCCCCTCGCTTCACAGAAAAGGAAACCAGGGCCCAATTCTTAATTTAACGTTCTACCTAAATAAAAAACAAATACAATTGTTAAATATTATTAAAGTATTACTGTATGAGATGAGTGAAAATTTCTCAATTTGGGGTTGTTAACCTTCCCTTCCTCCCCCTCCTTCATTGCTGCCGTCAATCACTTTTACCTTCCTTTGTCTGTTTTCCGGCCTTGGTGGGATCCTCCCCTCCTCTGTTCTTGCTGTCCCAATTGGGGAGAATTTGGTGAGGTGAGCCTCTCCGCCAATGAGAGAGGAAACAGTTGGGAAAGGGAGCTTGACTAAGTTAAGTTATAAATTCTGGCCCTGTCTTTTGTACCTGGCCTCTTCTCCATGACGAGTCATGGGGAAGATGCCCTCTTCTCCTGGGGAAGAGAATAAACTCCCGTTCTTATCCTAAGAGATCTCTGTGCTTATTTTTTCACTAAATTAAGGATGAAGGGTATTTTTCATCCCAAACATTACTGTTTATGATCAAGAGAAAAAATATCAGGATAATTATTCAGAGTGAACCTCTGAGGTCCCTACTTGCTTGAGTCTGTGGAATTTATGGTTCTCTGGCCTCCAAGGTCCCTCCCAAATCCATGATTCTCTGCTCTCCACTGTCTGCCTCATCTCTGGCCTCTCCCACCTCTGACCCTGCTTCTCTCCAGCCGTCTTTGTCTAGCTTGCCTTGGTGAATGGCCGAGTTTCACAAAGGAAGGGGTGTTTTCCCCTTGCCTGTCATCTGCAGGTCAGAGAGAAGGATGGGTGGTGGTGAGGTGACTTTCAGGTGGTGCCATGAGCAGGGCACATTTCCTTTTATGTTCCTGAGATTCTCAGAAGAATGACCCTTAACTTTGTTCCATGCTGATAAACAGAGTTTTTTCCAAATTAAAGCCAAACACTTTAGGTCTTTCTGGCAGAAGAATTGCTTCCCCCCCACCCCCACCCCCCAACCTTGGGAGTTTGATTCCTCCTGGCCATTTCTAGGGTTAGCTTTTAGCTTCCATTGAGCTGGCGGCCTGCTGTTCTGGGAACCCATGGAGCCCGATGCCCTCTGGGTGAGGAGGGGAATCCTAGCTACCTTCACAGAGGGCCTGCAGCTTCTCAAAGTGCATCCCTCATGATAGCTTGGAGCACAAATGTTACCTTCCCCATTTTCTAGGTAAGGAAAGCTGAGTGTCCAGTGACTTCCCTGTGGTCTCAAAGCTAGAACAGGGCAAACAGCCAAGATCCCACAGCTGAGTCCCTTTGTTCAGTGGAGCTAAACGGTGCCTCCACCCACCCAGGTTTACAGAACCTTTTTGGCAGAGGGAACTAGAGGAGGGGTCATTCATCTCTATAAGCTGGGACCTTGGGCTCTTAGTTTTCATTCATCAGTTCTAAGGACCCAGAAGATCTGTCACTTATCATTCTTTATCTAACCTGGCCTTGATCCAGGGCACTCAAAGATTGGTCTTTGCCTCTTTAGAGGGGAAGCTGGGTGGCACAGGGACTCAAGTGCTAAACTTAGGAAGACCTTAGTTCAGATCCTGCCTCCAACACTCTTCACCTCTCCCTGCCTCAGTTTCCCCATCTACAAAATGAAGGTAATAGAACTTGACTTCCAGGGTTGTCATGAATATAAAATGTGTAAAGAACTTTGCAGGCCTTGAAGGGCTGTTGTTACTCTTAGCTTAGATCTGAGGTTTGCTTCCTTTGGTTTCAGAGAAATGGCTCTAGCAGCACAATTCCAGACCCTTTGGCCCAGGAGGAGGCAGTCCCTTTGAGTCCCCTCCCCTCCCCCATAGGCAGTCACCTATTCCATCCACTGGCTCGATGGGTAAGTGGCTGGGTCCACACAACTGCCCAGTCTAGCACCACCCCTTCAGAACCAAGAGAGGTCCCCTCCAGGACCGTGTTACCTGTCACTGGCTATTCTGCTGAGGAGGGGCTCGAGCCAGCCCTTGTGGCACTCACAGTGGGAGTCCATGAAGACCAGCACGTCCCCGGCGGCCCGGGCAGCCCCCAGCATGCGGCCCTTGATGACTCCCACCCTCTTGCTGCTCCTGAGTAATTTTACACCATCCAGCTGGGCCACGTGGTCACTAAGCGCAGACTTGAGGTGGCCTGGAATGAAGGGAATTATTATCAGCGGATTCCATGGAGAGCTCACTAGGAGCTGGGAGGTGCCTCCCTCATCCATAAAATGGGGATCATAATAGCACCCACCTTATGGAGTGTGTAAAATACTTCACAAGCCTTATATAAACACTAGCTATTATTACTAGTAGTAATAGGGATAGCTGGTGATTAATTAATAATAGTCATACGTTAACAGTTTATTTCTTAATAGTGATAAATGTTGATTGATTGATTAACTGTTTCTATTATGAAGAATGTAACTAATTAGGCTCATTCACTGTGAACAGTTTTGGCCTCGTGGTCAAGAACATTATTATGTCCGGACTTCAAGGATCCATCATTTCCTGAGTATCCTAAATACTAATTAGCAGTTTTGGCACCCAGGGCAAGCAGCACAGAGTAGCATCAAAGGCTGGCAGGACAGTACCCTCATATCAACTTTGTCATTTGTGGTGTAAAAATTGTACTGAAGTAATTAAGACAATTCCAGTTGGGTTGGAAGGAAAATGAATGGCGATTGTAGCATAGAAAAGTTGAAGGACACTGCCCGCTACATCTCTGTGCCCTCAGCCCGGCTCACCCCCCTCTAGTGATGGCTCAGGGGGCTCCCTCCACTAATAGGGGCCTATGGAATGTGCTGGCAACCTTCCTCTAAGGCTTTGTTTGCATTTTGTGGATATTTTCATACCTAAAAATTCTAGGTTCAGTACCAAAGGAATGACTCTATGATGGTGGAAATGTAGGCCCTTTGATTGGGAATGAGTTACCCTTATAATATATGCCCTAGGGCCTTCCTACCTAGGGCCTTCAGAAGTTGCTGGGGCTGCAAAGTCTTTACTTGGGGATGAGGCTATGGTGAGCCAAGCCTGGGGGCAGGGGCAAACATTTCCTCTGTTTCTGGGCCTAGATTTAGAGTCCTAGGGAATCAGAGTAGACTCCAGACTAATTCTTAATGCTTTGTAATACAATATAATGGCACAAATGCATGTTAAGTACCATGTTGTGCCCTGGGGACAGAGAAAAACATAACAGCCCCTGACCCCTCCAGGACCTTCTGTGCCTTGGGGGAAGGTGGGGGGGAGCAAAACAGAGATAGAGAAGAGAAGAGGACAACACAGGACAGGACAGGACAGGAGAGGAAAGAGAAGAGGAGAGGAGAAGAGAGGACAGGACAGGACAGGATAGGACAGGAGATGAGAGGAGAGGAGAGGACAGGAGAAG
>CM053597.1:29158523-29190421 GCA_028646575.1 Pseudocheirus occidentalis | reverse complement strand
AAAAACTAGCCGTGTGACCTTGGGCAAGTCACTTAACCCCAATTGCCCTCCAAAAAAATTAAAAAAAAAAAAAGATTCCCGTTACAGGAACAGAATAAGTGAATTAATTCATTTTTATTATATTGTCTCTGCCTACCCATGAGCAGTTGATATTTTTCCAGTTGTTTAGATCTGACTTTATTTGTGTGAAAAGTGTTTTGTAATTATATTCATATAGTTCCTGGGTTTGTCTTAGCAAGTAGACTTCCTAGTATTTTATATTATCTACAGTTATTTTAAATGAAATCTCTCTATTTCTTGCTGCTGGACTTTGTTGGCAATATATAGAAATGCTGATGATTTGTGTATGTTTATTTTATAGCCTGAAATTTTGCTGAAGTTGTAAATGATTTCAACTAGTTTTAGTTGATTCTCTAGGATTCTTTATGTATGCCATCATATCATCTGCAGAGTGACAGTTTTGTTTTCTCATTGCCTATTCCAGTTCCTTCCATTTCTTTTTCTTTTCCTATTGCTATAAGTAACATTTCTAGTACAATATTGGGTAGTAGTGGTGGTAATTGGCATCAAAGACATCTTACTTGCTTACTGGGAAGTTTATCCCTATTACAGATGCTTGCTGATGATTTTAGATAGATACTGTCTATCATTTTAAGGAAAACTGTTTATTCCTCTGCTCTCTAGTGTTTTTAATAGGAATGGGAACTGTATTTTGTCAAAAGTTTTTTCTGTTTCTGTTGAGATAATCGTGATTTCTGTTGGTTTTGTTAGTTAGATATGGTCAATTATGCCAATAGTTTTCCTCATATAGAACCAGTCCTATGTTCCTGGTATAAATCCCACTGAGTCAGCGTAAGATCCTTGTGATATATTGCTGTAAACCCCTTGCTGGTACTTTATTTAAAAATTTTGCATTATTATTCATGAGGGAAATTGAGCTATACTTTTCTTTCTCTGTTTTGCCTCTTCCTAGTTTGGCTATTAGCACCTTATTTGTGTGATAAATGGAATTTAGTAGAACACTTTCACCATTATTTTCCAAAATTGTTTGTATGGTATTAGAATTAATTGTTCTTTAAATGTTTGGTAGAATTCACTTGTGAGTCTGTCTGGCCCTGGGTTGTTTTTTTTTTCCCCTAGGGGGTTCATTGATAGCTTCAGTTTCTTTTTGTGAGATGGGATTATTTAAGAATTCTATATTCCTCTTTTGCTAATCTGGGCAATTTATAGTTGTGTAAATACTCATCCATTTCACTTAGATTGTCAGGTTTATTGGCATATAATTGGGCAAAATAGCTCTTGATAATTGCTTTTATATTAATTGGTGGTGAATTTACTTTTTTCATTTTTGATATTGGTAATTTTTTTCTTCTTTTCAAAAATCAAATTAACCAGTAATTTAATCTATTTTATTGTTGTTGTTATTGTTGTTGTTTCTCATACAGCCAGCTCCTAGTTTTATTCAGTGGTTTTCTTGCTTTCAATTTTATATTAATCTGTCCTTTGATATTCAGGATTTGCAATTCGGTGTTTAATTGGGAATTTTTAATTTGTTCTTTTTCTAGTTTTCTTTTGGTTTTATGCCCAGTTCATTTATTTGCTCTTTATTTTATTGATGTAAGAGTTTAGAGATATAAATTTTCCCCTAAAGTACTGCTTTGACTGGATCCCATAAATTTTAGTATGTTATCTCATTGTTGTCATTCTTTTTAATAAAATTATTTATTTTTGTGATTTGTTCTTTTACCCACTTATTCTTTAAGATTAAATTATTTAGTTTCCAATTAATGTATTCTATCTTTCCATGACCCTTTATTGAATGTAATTTGTATTTCATGATCTGAAAGGATCCATTTAATATTTCTGCCTTTCTGCACTTGGTTATGAGGTTTTTATGTCCTAATACATAGTCAGTTTTTGTATAAGTGCCATGCATTGCTGAGAAATGGGTATATTCCTTTCTGTTCCTATTCAGCTTTCTCCAGAGGTCTTTCATATCTAACTTTTCTAAAATTCTATTCACTTAACTTCTTTCTTGTTTATTTTGTGGTTAGATTTATCTATTTCTCAGAGGGAAAAGTTGAGGGTTCCCCACTTGTATAGTTTTTCTGCCTATTTCCTCCTGCAACTCATTTAACTGCTTTAAAAATTTGGATGCTATACCATTTGGTGTTTATGTATTTAGTATTGATATTACTTCAATATCTATGGTACCGTTTTTCAAGTTGTAGTTTCTTGCCTTATCTCTTTTAGTTAGAACCATTTTTTTCTTTTGCTTTGTCTGAGATCTTGATTGCTAATCCTGCTGAAGCATAATAAATTCTTTTCCAACCCCTTACCCTTTACTTTGTGTGTGTCTCTGCTTCAAGTGTGTTTCTTGTAAATAGCATATTATAGGATTCTAATTTTTAATCCATTCTGCTGTCTGCTTCTGTTTTATGAGTGAGTTTATAATGTTCACTTTCACAGTTATGTTTACTGTATATTTACCTCCATCCTATTTTCTTGTTCTTCTCGCTCTGTCTCTGTCTCTCCCTCTCCATTCTTCCCTCCCTCTCCCTTTTCTTTTACCCTTCCTGCCCTTACCAGTCTTTTGCTTCTGACCACTGCCTCCCCAATCTGCCCTCCCTTCTATCAGTCCCATCCTCCTCTTTTCCTACTTCCCTGGAGGGTAAGATACCCAACTAAATGTGTGTGCTATTTCTTCTTTGGGCTAATTCTGATGAGAATAAGGTTTAAGTGATTCTTACCCTACCCCACCCACCACCCCCAGACACATATCTTTCCTTCCACTATAATAGGTCTTTAGTGCCTCTTTATGTGAAATAATTTACTCTGTTCTACCTCTGTCTTTCTTCTCTCCGATGAAATACTGTTTCTCATCCCTTTAATTTTGTTTTTTGAATATCATCCCATCAAACTCGATTTATATTCTCACCCTCTGTCTATGTAGACTCTAACTGCCCTAAGAGTGATAGAGTTCTTGGGAGTTTATCATCTTCCTACATAGCGATATAAATGGTTTAACCTTAATGGATCCCTTATGTTTTCCCTTTCCCGTTTACCTTTTTATGCTTCTCTAAAGTGAAATTTTCTGTTCAGCTCTGGTCTTTTCATCAAGAATGCTTGAAAGTCCTCTATTTCATTGGATGACCATTTACCATCCTGAAGGATTATACTCAGTTTTGCTAGGTAGGTGACTCTTGGTTGTAATACAAGCTCCTTTACCTTGCAGAATATCATATTCCAAGCCCTCCAGTCCTTTGATGTAGAACATGGTAAAACTTGTGTAATCCTAACTATGGCTACATGATATTTGAATTGTTTCTTTCTGGCTACGTGCAGTATTTTCTCCTTGACCTGGGAGTTCTAGAACTTGGCTATAATATTTCTGGGAATTTTCATTTAGCAATCTCAGGAGATGATTGGTAGATTCTTTCAGTTTCTTCTTTTTTTTTTTTTCTGTCTTCTGGTTCTAGGATATCAGAGCAGTTTTCCTTGATAATTTTTTGAAATATAACGTCCAGGCTATCTTTTTTATTGTTGCTTTCAGGTAGTCTTAAAAATTCTTAAATTATCTCTTCTGGATCCATTTTCTAGGTCAGTTGTTTTTCCAGCGATGCATTTCACATTTTCTTTTATTTTTTCATTCTTTTGATTTTGTTTGATTGAGTCTTGATGTTTCTTGGAATCATTGGCTTCCATTTGAATAATTTTCTTCAGTTAATTTTTGTTCCTCCTTTTCCCTTTGACTAATTCTTCTTTGACCAATTCTTTTACCAATTCTTCAAGTTTAAAATTACTTTTTAAGGAGTTGTTTTCTTTGATGGATTTTTGTGCTTCTCCAGATAACATTCTCAAGGAGTTTAACCACAACTGGGAGGAAAAATGTGGAACAGTAGCTAGTGGATATGGATGGATCAAGGGAGGGTTTTTTGAGGATGAAAAGAGACATAGGCATGTTTGTAGGCCATAGGGAAGCAGTCAGTGTACAGGAGGAGGTTTAAAATAAGTGAAAGTGAGGGTGATAGAGAAAGGGAGGGAGGGGGCAAATTGGTGGAGAAGATAGGACAGAGTGGGACCACTTGTGCATGTAGAAGGGTTGACCTTGGCAAGGAGGCAGGGCCACCTCATTGTGTGAGACAGGGGTGAAGGAGGAGATTGTGGCAGAAGGCATATGGGTAATGAAAATGAGGAGGAGGAGGAGCTCTTAGCAAATAATGTTAGTTTTTTTTTTTTTTTCATCAAAACACTAGGCAAGGTTCTTAGCTGACAGGGTGCCTTGGGAGCCAGGAGAGGCTTGAGGAGATATGAAGAGGTTTGGAAGAGTAGCTTTAGAGGGTGGGAGAGGGAGTCAATTAGGGAAGTGTAAAAGGATTGCCTGGTAGCAATCCAATTAAAGTTGTGTGACATAAACTTGCCAGGCACTGGTCCACCGTGGTTTTCTTCAGCTTCCATTAGCATCATGTGGAGAGGAATGAAAGCAGGGGATTGTGGGAATCATCCCAGGCAGAGATTTGACAGGGCCTCAAGAGAACAGTGAAGAGCTGAAATAGTTCAACAGGTGGTCATGGTACTGAAGGGAGGAGGAGTATAGTTAGTGTAGTAGTTTCAGTCGTGTCTGACTCTTTGTGACCCCATTTGGAGTTTTCTTGGCAAAGATACTAGAGTGATTTGCCATTTCCTCCTCTAGCTCATTTTACAGATGAGGAAATTGAGGCCAACAGGGTTAAGTGACTTCCTCAGAGTCACACAGCTAGTAAGTGTCTGAGGCTGGATTTGAACTCAGGAAGATGAATCTTTCTGATTCCAAATCCAGTGCTCTAACCACTGGGTCACCTAGCTGCCTCCTAGTTCAGGAGTAATGGCCTGAGAAAGAACTAAGCAGGGGTCAAGAGACTGGAGGTCATAGTGTTAAAAGAACAGGCTTTGGCAGTTGCCAGGCAGTGGGAGAGGTGAAATGACAACAGATTGGGATCCATCAGAGTTTGTAGATATGGAAGTGGTGCATTTATATGGATGGTGGCAGAATCAAGTCTTATGATCGCCTTTTGGGGGGCTGAGGTAAGATAGAGGAGCAGGTCACATGAAATGAGGAAGTGTGAGATTTGAATGTTTTGGGAGGGAATATCAATGTGTATGTTAAAGTCCTCTAGTAGGAAAACAGGAGTTGAGTAGGAGAGAAAGACTTGTGAGCCAGGCACAGAATTCATTGAGGAAAAGAAGGAAGGCGTCCTGGAGGCTATAGATAGCAGCTACCAGTATTTTAATTGGATGATAGAGATGAATTTAGTGAATTAAAGACCTGGCAGAATGGAATGGCATTTCCTATTTAAATTCTCTATTTAATGTTCTGTGAATCAGGGTATTTTATGTTTTTGCAAATTTTTGTTGACAGCTAAAGAGGTGCAGTGGATAAAGCTCTGGACCTGGAGTGAGGAAGACCTGAGTTCATACTCTGCTTCAGGTACTTACTGGCTATGTGATCCTCACTTTGCCTTGGTTTCCTCTTCTGTAAAACGGGTATAAATATAGGCCCAACCTCCCGGGGTTGTTGTGAAGATCAGATGAGATAATACTTGCAAAATGCTGTATGAATGACAGCCGTTATTGTCACACAGTTGAGCAAAATAGCTTCTAATTGTCTTCTTTATTCGTTGGAAATGTTCTGTTTTCGTTTTTTATGTTGGCAGTTTGGTTTTCTTCTCTTTTTTTTTGATCAAGTTAACTAATGGTTCTTTCTTTTCAGTGTTTCAGAAGAACCACCAACTTTACTTACTTGTGTGATATATTATATCCCCTAGGGATTCATACTCATCCCCACCTTTAAAGATAACATTTGAAACCAAGTTTCAATTAAGGACAAAAGTTTAAAATTAACAACTGAAAGTCAAGGGAGAGAAAACAGTTCCTGGCTCCACCGTAGGGCTTGCTCTTTTGCTTTGCCCCTTCTGCTCGCCCTTGCCACCCTTAACAGCACTAGTTAAATTAGGGCCCCTCGCTGCCAGAATTGGAGCGAGGGCTCCTGGAGCTAGAGCAGGGATTCTTACAAAGAGGACACTCAGTCAGTTTCTCCAGCCCTTTAAAAGTTCTTCATTTGCCGTCATGCCACTCTCCAGATGAGTGTGTCGGTTCTCAGAAGGAAAAAGAGGCTGCCTGCACAGGACTTACACTTTGGGCAGATATATCCTTATCAAAGGGCACTCTTTACAGCTGGCTATAGACAGCAGCATCTGTAGTCCTACAGATCTCCATATATGAGTCTAAAATGAGATGATGAAGTGACAGGTACCCACATGGGGCTGCTGTGGCAGCTGCAAAAAGTGGTTTCTCGGCTTTCCATTTTTGTATAGCTAAGAAAAGTTCCCTCTTTCGTGTGTGCTAAGTATTCTGCTTCCTTTGGGGGACATTTTAGAATAGTGATTGAGGGGAGTGCCTGCTTCTGGGTCTACACTTTGGGATATTTAAGCATAGTATCTACTTGAGGGTTAGAGTGTGGCAGGTGAATGTTTCCTGTTTTACTCAAGGTGACTAAACCTGAAATGAGCTATCTGGGCTCTGATGGATGGATACTTTATCTGTAAGGTTTGTGGGTGGAAGCTAGACTTCGGAGTAGAAACAGAAAGCAAGGGACACTTCTAGAAAAGCTGCCAGTTATCCGGAAAGTACCAGGAGAATGGCATCGGGTGTCTCTCATATAAGAAGTCAGAGGCCTCATAAAGGTGTCAATGGTTTCCCTTCCCCAGGGGCTAATTGTGATAACTTAGGTTCCTAAAGGCAGGGAGAATAAAATTCCAATATACAGTGAACCAAACAAGACCCTATTTATTCATATAGTTCCGTATAAATGTGTGTGCCCTTATACCATATAGCAAACCACTGATTCATTTACACTCCTCTTAGGACAGAGCTTGTTACAGAATCCTGAAAAGCAAAATGATAACCTTCTATCCATACTAAGGTAGTAGAAACTTCAGAGACCAGATGTTATGGGAAGCATTGCGGCAGTTAAAGGTTTGTTGGCTCTGTCACACAGCTCAGATTCAAAAGCATTGGGGCTGAAGAAGATGAAACCCAGTAGGAATAAAAAACCTCCCCCCAGAAAGCTGTTCGCCAGTACAGAGAAATGTAGTATGGTATGTCTTACACCAGTGCAGCGGAAGAGTCATGATTAGAGAGCAGTTTTTAAAAAGATCTGAGGATTTTAGTGTATTGCAAGCTCAAAATGAATCAGCAGTGTGATGTGGCAAGCCCCCAAAATCCTAATTTAATCAGAAAAGCAGCCTGGTGTAGTGGATAGGGCACCGGATGTGGAGCCAGGAAGAGTAAAATCTCCCATTAGACACTCTGTGCTTCAGGTTCCTCACCTGCAGAATGGTCAGGGGTGGAGTGGATTCAGTGACCTTGAAGGCCTCTAAATTAATGGCCTTAGTCTGGGTTTCGTTAAGAGAGACAGAGTTTCCAGGAAATCACGATTGGTGTGATCCTTGCCTGTACTTTGCCTTCATCAGAACTCACCTGGGTCCTGTATTCAGTTGTGAAGCTCACAGTTTAAGGAGAAGGCTGATAAATTGGAGTGTGCCTAGAGGAGGGGTGCCAGGACAGTGTGGGAATGACTTGAATCTGTATCATATGAAGATTTGTTGTACAAAGAAGGCTCAGGGGAGAATGATAACCTGGGTCAAATGTTCGCAGAGCTGTCATGATGAGGGGAAATCCTCCTTTGTTTGACTTGAGCCCAGCCTAGACTGGATGTCAGGAAAAATGGCCTCCCACTTGGAGCTCTCATGAAGTTGGGTGGGCCACCTGGATCCATGCTGCTGGGGTGCCCGTCTCCTTGTCTCCTCGGCAGCAGTGAGGAACAGAGAAGCTAGATGCCCGTTGTAGATAATGTTAGAGTGGTCCCTGGGGTCCCTTCCTGGAACATGGATGTGATACACACACATACACACACACACACACACACACACACAATTTACAAGTGTCTGGGTTTATAATTTACAAACGTGCCTGGGACCAGGCCTGGCCCTGTAATTTCCATACAAGCTCAGTGTAACCCAAGATCCTCACTTGCCTTCACCTCCCCTTAGGTATACTGTACAATCTGTTAGCAGTCTTGTTGTTTTCTGCCTTCAGAGCACCTCTCATATGCAGCCAGTGCCCTAGTTAAAGCCCCCATTACCTCTTGTCTGGAGGACTGTGGCCTTGTAATTACCCTGTCTCCACTTTCCAGTCAGTCCATCCCCACTCAGATGCCAAAGTGATTTTCCTAATGTATAGGCAGGTCTCTTCTCCCCCAACCCCTAACACATGCTCCATATACTCCATTGGGCCCCTTTTACCTCCAGAATCAAATAGAAAGACCTCAGCCGTTTAAAACCCTTCACAATCCGCCTCTTTCCTGCCTTCTTTCTTTTTCCTGGGCTCTACGCATCACCTGGCCATCTCCTGCCGCCCTGCCTTTGCACTGCCCTCCCATACATGGAATGCCTTTTTCCTTCTCCAGCCCTGGGTTAGAACTCAGCTCACACTCCACCTCTGCTGCACTCCGAGGTCACCGCTCCCTTCCCCCTTCCCTTCATTGTGTGTACACTGTCTGTCGGGACTGTCACTTTTTAGCGTGTCAGCCTCTCCTGGGCAGGGGGACTGCCTTTTTGTCTTTCTTTGTATCCTCGCCCATAGTATAATACCTGCACGTAGTAAGTGCTTAATAAACAGTTATTGACTGATTGGTTGCCTGTATGGGTGTGGAAAATCTAGGCAGGCTCTTGGATGCCTGTGGTGAGTGTCTGGACGCCTTTTAAGTGTGTAGAGCGAGCTACATAAGACTGCAAAGGAAGCCAGTGATATTGCAGTACAATTTTTAAAAAGTTCAGGGATCCCAGGTCCGGAGAGTCTGCGTGGACACTGAGGGGTTAACGCCCGGCCCGGCCCGGCCCTGAGCGGGTTCTGGAGTCTGGCGGAGACTGAGGCTGGGGAAGAGGCCCGGGGCCGCCGGGGCAGGGGTGCTGATGCAGAGCCTTCTCCCGCCAGGCGGCTGCCATGGCAACCGCCCTGGCGGCGGCGGCGCGGCAGCAGACGCGCATGCGCAGAGGCGCTGGCAGGGGCAGGCTTGGGCAGGCTGGGGAGGCTTTGACGCAGTGCGGAGGTGGGCGGTTTGGCGCCAGGCTGCTCTCGCTTCTGCTCCGCCGTACTGAGCTCTACTCTACGCGGGAGTAGGGAAGTTACTATTATTTGGTTTTGTCATAGGAGGATTTGGAGAACGGGGAAGAGGTGGCCACCTGTCCCAGCTGCTCCCTCGTAATCAAGGTGATCTATGACCGAGTAAGTGCCTCTGGCTCCTGGGCTGGGTGGGGCTGGGGGAGCCAGGAGGGAGAGAGGGAGAAAGAAAGCCCCCCCGGGAAGTCCCGGTGCTGCAAACTTGGGCTCGTAGTAAAATCTGCAGCGCTCTGGCTTGTCGCACTTAGCCCGGGGGTGGGGGGGGGGGAGCAGAGCGGAGAACTTGGTCTCCATCCTCTGGGGAGCCTGGTCTGCGTTCCCTGGCAGAGCCGAGGGAAGGGTGGCCGGCTGCTCCCTTGTCTCTTAGCCTGCAATCAGGACGTTCAGAATCCGGCCGTTCTCTCAGGAGGGAAAAGCAGAATTCTGTACAGCTCCCTGCCCAGCTTGGGGCCGAAACCCAGCTCTGCCTTAGCCACTTTTTCATTGGGAAAGGTTACACTCGCATGATTAATGGAAACGCATAGGTGGGAAAGGTCATTTGTTTAGCTGTCAGAATAAAATAGGAACCAGCCAGAGCTGTTAACACTTAACAAAAAAGCGATTATTTGCATTTTCTTTTTCTGCCTTTAAAACATTTGTTCAATTTCTGACAGAAAAAAATTTTTTGGTGTGTAATTAATCTTTTGTATCATTAAAAATATTATCAGAAAGCAAAAAAATATATAAAAGCTAGGGGCTGGGGTTTGAAGCAAAATGGGTAACTACAAATTGCAGAATCAGAATATGACGTTTAGATTCCGCCATAGCCAGCCTAACAACAGGCTAGATTGACGTACTGGAATATTGAACTAATGGGGCTTTACTATAAATAAAATTAAATTTAAGCCATTTTTAACTAAGATTCGAGAAATTTGGGAGGTAGTTGCACACATTTTAATTCTGTAGATGTTTTAAATGGCTTCCCATAATTTACAGCTTTTATTGTAAAAATACGTACAAAAAGTAAAGGAAGGGAACCTTTTAAATTCATTTCAACAAATATTAGCATCGTATGCCAAGCGAGGCATGGGTGGTATCAAGACAAAAACACCAGTCTCTGGGCTCAGGGAGCTTACATTCTATTGCATGACGTATGCATATATCTAAGAGTGGTGGTTTGGAAATAAAAGATGCAGATGTTTAGTTTTTCTTTGTTTTCTTTTTTTAAAATCAAACATGCATTAAAATTTGGAAACTGATGACTTCTTGAACATGGATTTAAATTTTAATGGGTGTTACAATGTGATTAATGAATAGAAAACATTTTTAAAAACCCAAGTTGATAGTATTGAAAAATGTAACTTTAATATATTATTGAACAAAAAGTGGTTTAAATACTTATTGGTTAATGCTATTGTCTCTCTTTCTTAGGATCAATTTATGTGTGGGGAAACAGTCTCTGTACCTTCGACCAGCAAAGAGTTAGTTAAATGCTGAAGAAAGCTTTGAAAACCTAATTTATACCAAATAACCAAAGGATGTGCCCAGGTGGATATTAAATGTGAAACTGAAAACTTCTGAATAACAAGAGGGGCTTTGGGGGGTTTTGTTTTTGCTTGCTTGCAGTGTATTGCAAAGCATAGCTTCTTTACATCAATTGCCACATTAATCTTGAAAATAAAGAACTGAATTGACAGAGAGGACAAACCTAGATTTTTATAATTGAACTTGAGTCTTAGGTTCAGTCAAAATTTTTCATTTTCCAGAATTCAAAAGAAGAATTTCAAATCAGCATTAGATCTTAGAGTTTAATCATTTATATCATAACACCTGTTAACTTTGGTATTTGTTCTTTGCAAAGTATCATCTACCTCCGTAATCAGTGGTAGTCACTGATGCTCATTTAATTGGCTTCAGCAACAGAAACCTTGTCAGTAGCTGGATTGTGATAGTGCTGGGTGTGTGCATCGTCATCTTGTTTTCCGTCATATCCAGACCTCATTAAGTGAAAGCAATGGATATGAAGAGGAAAATAAGTGACCTCTATCCTCAGAGGATAAAGGTCTTCTGTGTCTTGGATACCAGAAACAAGACTCAATGTGAAATTGCGAGAGACCTTGGAATTCTCATGTCATGCTTTCTCAAAACTAAGAGGAGCATTAAAAGGCAAGCGTTAGGGCTTGATGATAAGAATAAAGTGGTGACCAAAGGGAAAAAGATGAAAGGTGCAAACCCTGTTGAGTCAGCAAGTGAACCAGTTGATTATTCCAAACCAGAGCCAATGGTGTCCCTCTGTCTGATCATTTTCTAAAAGTAAAAGCTAGTGTAATTGCACCAAGGAAGGTGGCTTTGTGTATTTTGGTACCATTACAACATTGTGTCCACTGCATGTAAAAAAGGTGAAGCATCTCCATTAACCATACCCATTGCTGAAGATCATCTTTAAACTGTGAGTGAGGCCCATTCTGGATGACAGCACTAGTAAGGACACATTTGAGGCAGGTGTCATTTATATGATTTACAATCAAGTCAGATCCTAGTAGCCCCAAAGGAGGAAGCTTGCTGTGGAGGGACGGGGAAGAAAAGACATGTGGACAGTCTTTGCTGTTGTGATGATAGTAGTGAGAAATTAGAGCTGTTTGTGGGGAAATTGGAAAATCCACAGCTCATAAAAGGCGTGAATCATCTTCCCTGTGAATACTAAGTTAGCAAACATGCATTGATGACTAAAAAGTTATTTTGGTGTGACTTCTGCAATTAGAAAAAGTGGTTTGCCAAAGTAGATATTTTGTTACTGTTAAATGTGCTGTGCATACCCATATTTAAATTAAAACAAGTGCACGTTCCTTTTCTGCCTGTCAGTCCTAAAAGGTGTATTGAACTTAATAGACCAAGGGATGATGAACTGAAAGTTGAGTATCGGAAGCACTTTGCACATGGAGTGCACAGGAATGTAGCTGTTCTAGCAATATGGAGATGGCATTTGATGCAGTGAGGAGCCCCCTGCCTGCATGGGACACAGTCTCATACAGAAGCAAAGCCAGCCTTGAACACCAGTGATGGCTTGGACAGGAGTGTCCACACTGACTCAGACTAGAATGGGCTGCAAAGAGAAATGGATCGTCTGATCAGTGTCGATGTTTGTGTAAATGTTTGCTACCTCTGCTGTTATTGAATCAACGACAGGCACCTTTAATGTGAAATTTGTAGCGAGTATAAAGGAAGAAGAGAAAGAAGCTGCTTGAGCCCATGAATCCTGCAAGAAGAGAAGCTCGGACAGTATGAACAGTGACTGACAGGAAAAAGTCCAAGTTCTGGGTTGTGTTGCTGACATGTAACTGGTTTCCAGTCACCTAAAAACAAGAAATTTCTCTTTCATTTTCGTCTTAGACTCCCTCCTAGTAGACTTCTTGTTTATTGTGTTTGAGCATTAACCAAACTGCTGCCAGCCCAAGCTCTGCTCCCTGGTGCTGGCCTGCCATGGCCACCCGTTGTGGGATTTGGAGAAATTCTGCAGATGAGATGTGTAGAAGCTGACTGGGGCCTGACTAGTGCTAGGGACAGGGTGAGGCCACTGCAAGTTCTGTGTCCAGATTGGCATGAGAGCGTGGTTGCTCCAAAAATGGCTTCCTAGCTTTCCCTTTTTTTGCACAGAAAAATGTCCCATCTCTGGCATGAGTCAAGGATCCTTCCTCCTTCCCGTGATTCCCAGGAAGGTTATTGTTTGGGGGCAGGTGGGGGTAGGGAGATGTTATCTGTTGCCTCTGCTTCCCTATGGGATCTTTGGTCAAGAGGGATGAGGATCATGGGATTGGAATGGCCTCCCCCTCACAAAGGGGATGTGGTGGCTCTTTCCTATGATTCTAGATGCTCTGGGGTCTTTTAGGCTGAGTTGGACATTTCCTGCCAAGCTGTGATTGGAGAGACTTTTTTGACTGGTTTTAGAGGGTAAAACAAAAAAGTGAGAAGCAGTTACTAGGTAAATACAGAATAGTAGACAATATGGGCTTGTGTCTTTCCCTGGAAGACCTGCCCCTGAATTGCCAGACAGTTACTAGAAGGACAGCTTTGGGCAGTGAGGATTAAAGGCTCTCTTATGCACGTACTAGGAATCTCAGGTTTGCGACAGGGGAAATCTGTGCTATTATATATTCTGTAGGGTAGGGGAAAAGTGATTCCTAATACACAAAGACCCTAACAAGGGAGGTGGGGGGAGGCCTAAATTATGAATTCATCAATGCATATGTATAAATGTGTATGCATATATATTCTGTAGCAGCAATATCAATTCATCTACATTCCCCAGAGGTAGGGTGGCACTTGGTAGTTACAAAATTTTTTTAACATCTTTATAGTTATTATAAGAAAGGTCATAAAAACCACAAACTATTATGGAATGAATCATTCAGTGTGTGAAACTAAGGAGAGGCCCATTGTTGTCATTTCTGAGTGGCAGTTGGGTTTTACCTCTATTTGAGAGTTAAGCCAGAATAGTACAGTAAAAGTTGAGTGATGTGAACTTTGGAATTTACTTCACAGGCTCTGTAATAACCATAACAACTCACATTGTGTAACACTTGGTAGTTTGCAAAGGACTTTTCCTCACGATGTTTTCTTAATACTGTCACTGATGTGTTCTATTCTTCTGTACCTGTGTCAATATGAGCATCTTTATAAAACTAAATGTAAGTAGACTTAGACATTTTGAATCTCCAAAACAAGTTCAGAGTGCTCTGCTCTTTCTAACCTTTTGTATCCTTACGTGTGGGGAGCTTCAGGTTTTAGGATTGGTATTTCTAAAGAGGGATTTGGGGAAGCAGGGTGGTATGTTACATTGTCCAATTAAGAGACCTGGATTTGAGTTACAGCTTTGTGACTAATTCGCTCTGTGACATTTGGGTAACTCTTAGAACACGTGGAAGCTCCAGATTCTTCATCTGTAAAAGGAGTGGGTTAGTTTAGATGGGTTCTCACCTCCCATCCAGCTCATAACAATCCATGATTCTGTGTCTGCAAACTTAGGGTGAATGACAGTGCATTTGCTGCCCTGAACCAAACAACTCAAATATTCATGTTTTCTTTCATGGCAAATTAAGTTTATTTTTTTTAAGTGGTTTGGTTTGAGAAATTAAATTTTTTAAAATTCCTTAAGTAATTTCAGTAAACATGATTGTATTTAATCGAATGTACTAGATGAACGTGGGGATACCAGTTCCAGTGCCCATGAGGTATCATCAGTGTGAGACTTCACTAAGGTGATTTACTTCTTAAGTCTAATTTCTTTTATCACCATATAAACTCATGGGTTTTTGTTATCCTCTCATTCTCCATGCCCTTGCCCAGAAGTCAGGAAATAATGCGTTTCCAACTAAACTTAGTGGTCTATGTTGTTTTTTAAAAATTAGATTGGATTGGTAGTCTCTATATTAATAATAACTGATATTTATGTAGCACTCGAAAGTGTGGCATAGTGGACAAAAAGCTGGCTTTGGGGTGGATCATCAGGGTTTAAGTCTCTGATATTGGTTGTGTGGCTCTGGGCAGGGCCCAAGCCCGCTGGAGTTTGTAAAATAATGGTAGAGTTTGGACTTGAATTCTGTTTGAATTTGAGTCCTGGCTATTCAAATGAAATCTAATTGAGTGTCAGAATGTTCTTTTGAATGGAATGAGAGTGCTTAATGTGTCTTATGTGTCATTTCTCTTTTTAGAATTGAACCTTTTCATCAACACTCAAGATAATAAGAGCGAATTTAAAATGTTGTGCATTGTAGGACCCACCAATGCCTGTCTCCCTTCAGTAGCCTCTGTCAGGTCATTGATCTGTCTGGTCCCTAGTATATGTGGTTGCCTGGTGCCAGTATTTTGCTCACTATGACTTAACCTGTAAAGCAGTTGTTGTTGTCTCAGCTCCAATATTATACCAAAACTGTATTGTGCAATAAAAGTACATGTGTCTAAATGCAAAATCATGTGATTGTTTTCATTGACCTTAAAACCAAGCTTTACAGATGTCTCTTTAGAACATACCTTTTCTTGCCCCTCTCCTGAACCATCTCTCACAGAAAGGAAGAAGAGTGAAGCAAAAATCCACAAAATAGGAACCTTGTCTGATAAAGCAGACAGCCTTTTTTATATCTGGGGCAGTCTGCTGCTGCGGAGAGGAAGGTAGAAAGCTGTTTGCAAGGGGGTGGGCGTTGTAGTTACTAGGGGACTCTTTACACTTCTCTTGTTTTTAACATATCTATGATTCTGCTGCTTACCTTATCGCATTCCAGTGTTTCTCTGAATTCTGCATAGTCATTTCTTGCTGTATAATATTTCTTTATATTTTATCACAACCATTTTCCAATTAATGGGCACCAATTTCACTGGTTTTTTTTCAGAAGTGTTGTAAATCAAATGAAAGGGCCTCGATTGCGGTCCCGTTGCAGTGTGACATCTCTTAATCTCTGGGCTTAGATTTCCTTATCTTTAAAATGAGAGGATGGAACCAAATGGTCTCTCAGGTCCCTTCCAAGCTCTGAATCTGTGATGAAATGTTTATTTCATCAAACGAATTGTTCTAGTGATTGTATAGCCTTTGTCTATAGTGGTTTTTCTTTGATTACAGAGCCTTTTGTTCTCCCCACTAAGACAAACCCATTTGAGATGTTAGACAGGAATTTACAATTGTTGTTGCCTGTCCCAAACTAAGGAAAGATTTGAGTCCCATCAGTTTGGTGTTCATGTACTCCCACACCTGAACCATGGAAGAATAAGGATGGGCCAGTAGTGGTACATGGGAAGAAAAACTCCCACCTGGACCTCATTTGGGGTGTGGCCTGTAAGCAGGTAGTTGAATTTTCCAGCTTTTCCAGGCTGCCAGTTTTATAGCTCACACTAAGTGACAGCATCTGCAGGTGTGAGTAATTAGAGGACTTTTTTTTTGTTTTTGTTTTTTTGTAACTTAAAATTCATCACTATTTCCCACAAAGTAAATTACTCGTAATTACATATTTGACTAGGAAATAATTTTCAAAATCATTTCTTAGTAAAAGTATATAAAAAGGGACTTTTAAAAGAAAATCAGTTTAAAATGTTCCCAATCCATGCAAACTGTTTTAAATCTCCATTTTGCTTGCACAATTTTGTTGAATATCAGAGCATAGTACGGGTTGTTACCATAGAGAACACTGGAGAAATTCTTAGCAGAACAGTGACACAAACGTCAGTTCCAGGGAAGCAGATCAGTTTTGTCCTGAGACCACAGAGTTTCCAACTGCTGGTCAAGGCAACTGGCATTTTTGTTACATGCTTGCTCTTTCCTATGGAGAAAATAAGACTGAACTTGTTGAATTATTACAAATCCAATCTAGGAAATTGTGAAGTTTTAGGGTTTGATTCAGTGAGTGTGATGTCATTGGAAAGCGGAAGCACCTGGAAGACATTTCAGGTAGAAGAAACCCCTTTTTCATTTGGACTGGGTGCTGGACATACTCCGGGAAGCTGGTGAACACCCTTGGTGACCATAGGAGCCCTTGCTCTTTGCCTTGACGATGTTAATGATCAGAACACAGGGTAAACAGGTATAAAAATGAAAAATAGGACGCAGCCCAGGGATGTCAACATTTAGTACTCTGCAGAGGATCTGCTCCAAAGCTGGGAGACACCTCAGAAGTGCTCCAGTATAGGCTAGTAAGAAAACACCATAAAATAAGGGATGTGCCAGTCTTAAGTAAATCGGGTAAGGATGTACACCTGGGTTGGAGGTGTACCCTTTGGCACCTTCATAGTTACGCCTTAGAGATTCGCCAGCCATTCTAGCTATTTCCCTCAGCTCCCTTACTGATGAGAAGGGCCTAGCAGACTACCTTCAATAACTTGGTAAGCACTTTTCATTGAAATATATATTTTATGTGTTTGCTCCCTAGGTACACTATGTATAGTCTTTTTGGGGGCCAGAACATGGCTTCTCTTCCTTTATGACATTCCACTCCCTCAGACCAGGATTGGATGGTGCCCTTCACACAACAAGCCCTCCATAAATGTTGACAGACTGCTGGGAACCCCATAGCGTCACTCCCCACAAATTTAGGAATAGAAACAATACTGAATCCAGTAACAACTGCAAGGAAATTACCAGGGGGGTGGACAGATGGTTAATGACTAGTTTGGAGTGTTAACAATTACCAAATTTAGATTGTCAAGCCTTCTTTATAGAAAACAAATCAGATTCATGCTTGTGTGGGCAAATAACTCTACCACAAAGAAACCACACGCCATGTGGGGAGGCTACAATCAGAGCTCAGACTACTCGGGCCAAGAACACCAGGCTTTCCACACACCCATTGTAGGGTATGTGCCACAACTCCCTCCTCCCCAGCTTCTGAGCTGCGATCCTCACTTCACCACACTTTGTATTATGGGTGCCTGTGTCTATGTCATATCCCTGCCAGCAAAATTAAGTCCCCTGAAGACAAGGGCTGCATTTATGAGGTCTTTGTCTGGCCTAGTGCACAGCCTTTCTGACTCCCCCACCCCCACCTTGTTGTTGAAGCTTCAGCAGAGACAGGACTACCTTCTTCCATTTGCTGCTGGGTATTGCCAATAAGCAAACAACCTCTCCAAAATACTGAAGAGTCCTCCCTCCGTATAGTGTGGCAATTTTTATCTTGCAGGTGCATTGAGTCAGCCAGTGTTATATAGACTTGGACTTTTCAGGACAATCTTGTACTTCCATATTACCACTCACCGTTCCACCTGAAGATCTTCCATGGCTCCCTATTGCATTGCCTCCAGGATAAAATCCAAACCAGCAGGCCAGCCCCTCCCAGATCGCTATACAACCAACCTCTCTGGCCTAATTTCACATTCTTCCTCTTTGGACAAACAGGAATGCTGTGATTGACCTTCGTGCTTTTCCTCAGGGAACTCACATTTTAGCTTAAAGCAGTAAGTTCAGGAGTTTGGCAGGCCTTGGTTAGAGGTTCAGTCAAGAGAATGGAGACACATTCCATTGGATGGACATGGATCCTTGAGAAAGGAAGCTGCTTGCTTCAGTCTGTTCACTCTTGGGCTCCTTCCCTCATTGTGTTTGCTGAGAGACCAGAGGACCTTCTCCCCTTTGAGGTCATGTGGCCTAGAGTAACAGGCCTCACTCTTTGACCTCTGCATTTGTTCTGTTGTAGGTGAGTTTTGAAAGGTCAGGAGGGCATCCTGTCATCCTGGTGTTTCAGTCCATCCAGGTTTGCAGCCAGTACAGCTTCAATGTCCCAACGAGCAGAGTGTGACCAGGACCCAGACCAGCAGTGGCTGAGGTGGATTCATCTAGCTGTTATGCAGCATCCAGATGTAAACTTAGTGGGACCACGTGTTATTTAAGAATTGTGTTAAGTTTTGAGCCTGCTCTCCCACAGTGGTATAGGGGAGAGTATAGAGGTCTTGGGGACAGATACTTGTATTTTTTTTCCTTGATATGTCTTTGAAGTAAATAACCTCATAAAAGCTAGAAAAAAGATAAAAAAGAAAAAGCACGTTTGAGAAAATAGTCTTAGTGGAAGAGATGCTGAGGTCATATGCTCAGCGGGAAGAGATGTAGGGGGTTCGTGCTGAGTAAGGAAAGAGGAGAAGGTTTGTAACAATTTCTTCAGGAAGCGTGATAGAGGTAGAAAGAATTGAATAAAAGAATTTCTCCATAGTACTGAGGGTCCAGTTGTAGATGTCATGAACACGTGACACGAAGGTGACTTTTTCAATGGCACCATGAAAATGGAGCTATCTTGGTGCTGCGTCAAGAGGAGAGAGGACCAAAGCTTATGGCAGTGAGAGGAGGGTCCTGTTACAGGGTAAAGAGCAAAAAATTAATCAGTCTGAAGTGTAAATCTTAGAAGAGGAGTAAGAAGATACTGGACAGACTTTCCAGGAACATCCAGGTTTGACAGATTAGCGTCATTGCTATGAAATCAGAACGACCCTAAGCATTGACACTGGCTCCTTTGTGGTTATACCACTTGCTCATGACCTCTGAGTCCCTAGCCCCCGATGTCTCTTCCTTTCTCCTTGTCTGTCTCTCTTCTGATCTTTTCCCACACTCCCCAGCACTTGTCTCTCTCCATCAACATCATCATCTTTCTGTTATGTTCCCTCAATACTTGCTCTTCCTTTATACCAAAATTTTGCATAAAACTAACTAGCTGTATGAAAACCATGTTTTCATGGTCTAAATAAACCACATGTTTAAAGGACCGCTTAGATACGTACCTTGGATTGTGATTGACATTTGCAGAGATGTGGCAATTGGAATTTGTGTGACTCCCTTTCCTAAATTTTGGAAACTGGCCAATGGACTTTCTTGAGGCCTTCTGAGTGATAAAGGGAGCTAAGCAAAGAAAAGACTAACTTATTGACAAACTGAGAGGAGCCCAGGTCAAAGCTAATAGAAACAACAAACCAGAAAACCCTCTAGAGTAGATCAGAAGTTTGGTTTGTTTTTTTTTTCAAGGGGTGCTATATACACCTATCATGTTCTGAACTGAAGATGATTTCTGTTTTAAAGTAATGTCAAAGAGTTAAGCAGAGCGGACCATGAAGCGCTCCATTCTTTACCAAATAAACCACTGGTATCCTCTTAATGACTATTAACCACAAAAGATACAGTTGAAATAAACTTTTTTATTTCATTATATTAATTTAACCCAGTATTTATGGTCCAAACACATAAAATATCAATCATAAATTCATGTAAAAATTAGAAATCTTTTCTTTTTTCTTTTTCTATTCTTTACCTTTGGCTATCTCCTGCATTGTAGTTGTGACAGAATTTTTCATGCCATCTTTCAAAACTCAGTTTTTGAAATGTTGTTGAGAATTTCAGGATTGCTTTTAAACCAAGACAGACCTAAAGCCAAGAAAAGGCATTTGTTGTGCACTGATTTTTCCTTTGAAGATAAAGCGAGGTCATCTGGAGCATAATACAAGGAAGAAGAAATGGATTGAATATTTACCATGTATTGGGAAAGTAATGTGCCCACATGACAGAAGCCGAGAGTAGCGCATCCCTTCAAGCCCATAACATCCATTTGGTTTTATTCATTTGAAATACATTAAATTCATTCACTTCTTGCAGAAGATGGACTTCTTTGGAGGGAAGTTTCCAAACTCAGACATTCATGCTCTGGAAATGGGGTGGGTGCTCCATTTTAGGGAGAGAGGGATCATTTCATTCATGTTAAACATAATGCTTCTGAAGGAGCAGGATAATCTAGCAATGTATTTAAGCAAAACTTGTACATTGTCATGTGGACGAGGGATTTCCCAGTGAAGTCAAATCAACAAACATTTATTAGAAGCCTTCTATTTACCAACCACATTCTAGTCCAGTGGTTCTGAAGACGTGCTAAATATGTTTAACTTCCTGCCCATATTGGGGGATCTACCCACTCCTTCTTTTGATCTACCCATCTCTGCTCCCCCCTTGATAGAATAACCTCCTTCCTACTCTGCAACCCAAATCCTCAAGAGTCCCTTTCTTGTTAAGGAGAATGAATCAGTGCTTGGCCAGCTCTTCTCTGTATATGTATTCATTGAACCCAAAAGAATAGGAGTTAGAACTTTGTAGCCAGCTATACTTTTTTTTGAGGGGGGTGGGGTGGGGGATTCAGACATGATTTCATTGAAATAGAGAACTCCGGGTGAGAAATCTGCCTTTATGAAGGCAGATCAGCAGCTGTTCAGACACTTGTAGGCATAGAAGTGTCTCTTGGAGGCACTGACAGGTTAAAGAACTTGTCCTAATATGTGTTAGCTTTAACCCAGGTCTTTCTGCCATTTATCCATTACACCTGGCTGCCAGTGTCCATATATATGCACACAGACATGCCATCATGTGTATATAAGTACTAGTCTTGGGGAGAGAGTTGTGTGGGGCCCTGGGGGGGGGGGTTAAGGGATTTGCATATATGTCAAAAGCAGGCCTTGAGCCACATTCTTGGCTGTCCTATGACTATACATATATGTGTGTGTATATATGTAGTATGTATGTGTAAGTACACACATGTATGTGTGTGTGTGTGTGTATATATATATATATATATATATATATAAAAGATTCATTACTCTCAAGAGTCGTATGTATAACAGTATTAGAAACAGTATTGTTTCATGGTTTGCTTTGGCTGCCTAGCTCTGCTTTCTACTTTCAGTCATAAGGGTTAAAGGTGGAATAACAAACAACATCTGATTCATTCACATGGGCCAGGGCAAGGCAAAGAGATGGAAACTTAGGCACGGGAGAAGAGAGAGGAGATAGAGACAGAGACAGTCTGAAGCAGCCGCAGAGTTTGGTCAAGATGACATTGGATGAGCAGTCAGAGATGTTGGTTTTCTGCCACCACATCATGTGGG
This sequence comes from Pseudocheirus occidentalis, assembly GCA_028646575.1. Taxonomy (NCBI): domain Eukaryota; kingdom Metazoa; phylum Chordata; class Mammalia; order Diprotodontia; family Pseudocheiridae; genus Pseudocheirus; species Pseudocheirus occidentalis. The sequence goes on along the minus strand of CM053597.1, from coordinate 29,168,842 downwards.
ACCCTGATTAACAGCCCCTGCCTGTGTAATATCTCCTCTGCCTCCTTCACAAGGTGGTAGTGATCCGGCTGGGAGACAGTGAATGGGAAAGCACTAGAAATGTACTAGCTGTTATCTTTTTTGTGAAAGGAGGTTTCATGGATTTGAATCAGCCGTGTCCTACATCCATCTCATGATTCCCTTCAGGTTTGATTACTCAGCTAAGCCAGACACTTACTTTGAGGCTTGGCTGACTCCTGCCTACCTCCTCTCACACCCGTTCCACAGCTCCTCTTCCCTCTGTGCATGAACCTTTGAATGTTTCTTCCCAAGGACTTGACTGGAGTATCCTAAATTTGCAGGCTTTGAGCTAGAAGGGGCCTCAGAGGTCTCGTAAGTCCAAACCTCCCCCCGCCCCCCATTTTACAGTAATCTAAAGCCAAAAGAGGTGAAGGGATTTACTCAGGGTCACACAGGTGGCCATATTTGACCAGGAAGGGGACTCACTGGACAAAACACATTTTCTCTTTTACTTCATTCTGTCATTATTATTGTTGTCTGTCCTTCATTCTCAAAGAGGATCCAGGTGCCATAACTTGCAAGTGAATTGGATTTAAGTGAGGTAGGGCTGTGCAGTCACTAGCCTCACTCTCTCCCCTGGAGCCATCTGGGTCCAGTGATCAGATCAGGATGACTGGAGATGGTCTTGGATGCAGTGGGAGACCTTTCAAAGATATTCAGGTTTTTTTCTCAAGTCAGATATGAAGAATGTGGTTTTAAGACAGGACGATCTTTTCATCCTGACAGTTGAAGTACCTGTCCATACATTCATTTTCTCACAGTAGTGAAGAATATTGATCATCTTATGCAGCTAGAACTGATGTTAGATAAACAACCAGAGATTTTGGACATTTCCTGGACATCTCATAGGTTTATAGGATTGTAGACTTAGGGCTGAAAGGGACCCCAGATGCTGTGTTCTCCAACCCTCTCATTTTACAGTTGAGGAGACTGAGTCCCAAAGAAGGAAGTGCCATGGTCAAGGTCCCATGGGCAGGAGATGGTAGAGCTGGGATGTAAACCTAGACCTGTGACTCCGAGCTCTTTTCACTGCATCTTGCTGTGGCTTGCTCCAAGCTGCCAAAAAGCTCAAGCAAAGGTACCTTTTCTTCTAAAGTGTTGGGCTGTTTTGAGGCCCTTGGAGACCTTGGATGAGGACAAGCTTCTGTCTGGTGTTTCTGGTCCTCATCGTTGATCCACGGCAAGGATTTGGTCAAACCTCCATACCTGGTTGGCTTTCCCATCACACAGCTGCAAGGACAAATTCTTCTCATGGTCGCTCTCTACAGCTTCTATGCATTTCCCAGAAAGAATGTGGACAATCATTCCGTTCTAGAAAAAAAAGAAAGTATTCCCACCTCATGTATCCATTCAGTAAGCATGTATTAAGAATCTGCTCTATGCTGGGTGCCAGGGATCCAAAGACCAAAATAGCCCCTGTCTCCCAAAATATTCTATTATCAGTTATCTGTTAGCCTCCATTATCTAATCAGTCAATAAACACGAAGCACTACGTGCCAGGCATGGTGTTAAACATTGGGGAAACAGGCATGTTCAACTGAGGGGGAACCATGTATTCAGACAAGTAAATATAAAAATTTGTGAAGCCCGTATTTTGTGGCCTTGATTTTTTCTCTCGGGATTTTTTTTAAACCATCCAGTGTGATTTCATTTGTCACATGTCAAATTATCATCATAGTTTCAGAGACCTTAGATGTCATTGTATTCAATGTCCACACTTTATAGATGAGGAAACAGGCAGGTAGAGATTAAAGTGACTTGCTTAGGGTCACATAGCTTTTAAGTATCTGAGGCAGGATTTGAACCCAAGTATTCTGATTCCAAACTACCCATTCTGCTATACTGCCTTGTAATCAAAGAGAAAAAAAAAAGATTCACAACAATTATACTGACTATGAACAAAAGAATAAATGCAGTAAACTCTGATTTGACCTGGTCAGTGTTGGGGTTAATAGAAGATTCTGGTCCCACAAACAAGACACTCCATCTGCAGGCTGGGTATTTTTTCTGCCTGTCCACTATGTCTAGAACACTCCCCCTCATCCACTCTGCCTACTGCCTTCCCTGGAGCCTCCATATACTCCTCAGGAGCCCAGGATCTTTCACTTTTGTAGACTGAAATGTTACCGAGCCTAATGAATCCTCCTTCCATGACTCAGAAAGCTCTTCAGGATTAGAGGGGGCCCATTATGGATATTGTCATGGTTGCACGGCACTAGTTAATGGAGATTTCCAGCTAAGTAGAGATTCAGACAAGACACTTGCTCTTACCACAGCCAAACTACTCTTTATTATACTCATGGTGACTTTTGCTTCATTTCCTTTCATTTAGCCGATTCAGCCTCTAAAAGAGGTTTATTCATTTCTTGGAAAACAGAAGCAACAATAGCTTGTTTGCCTAAGATTCTAAATTGATGCAGAACCACCAGATTTCCAGTAGAATTTCCCACTTATTAAAAAAAAAATCAAAATTCCTTATTAAAGGGGAGGCTAGGTGGCACAGTGAATAGAGCACCAGCGCTGGAGTCAGGAAGACCTGAGTTAAAATCCGACCTCAGACACTTAACACTTACTAGCCATGTGACCTTGGGCAAGTCACTCAACCTCAATTTTCCCTCCAAAAAGCAAAAAAAAAAAATTTCCTTATTAAACCTTTTGTTTTCCCTCCTTGTCTCTGCCTCTACCTTGTGGCTCCTGGCTTCCTTAGGTCCCAGCTGACCTTTTATGAGGAGCCTTTCCCTGTCCATCCCCTCGGTTTCCCCACCCCCATTGCTAATGCTTTTTCTCAGAAACTAGCTCCAGTTAGCCTGTATGTGTCTTATATGTACATGAGAGCTTTCGTGTGTCCCTATTATAGGATCTGGCCACTTTGGGGTCAGGGTATGTTTTTTGTCTGGCACATAGTATATGCTTAATGCAGGCCTGTTGACTTGTTATTAAATCAGGGGAGGATATTGCTTGCCTTCTTAATGGGTGGGGGAGAAACTGGAGGAAGGGAGAGAATTTGGAACTCAAATTTTTTTTTAATGTTAAAAATTATTTTTTTAGAAAAAAGAAAGAAAATCAGAGGAAGAACAATAGAGCTCACCTCCAATAATAACGGGCTAGTCACTGTTGTGTAGCTTTGTAGCAGTCGTGATTGCTTTCAGGGAGCGATTCAGACGGTAAGAATAATGATGAGCATTTATACAACACCTGCTGTTACTTTCAGGGAGCAGTTCAGACAGCAGTAATAACAAGCATTTATATAGCACCTGCTACGTTCCAGGCTGTGCCGAGCACTTTAAAAACACTAGCCTGTTTGATTCTCACAGCCCCCCTAGGGGGTGAGTGCATTATTATCTCCATTTCATAGTTGAGGAATCTCAAGCAAATAGGGGTTAAGTGACTTGAAGACAGCCCATTCAGGCAGAAGGTGGCAAAGGCCATGATTTGAACCCAGGTCCTAAGATTCCAAACTGTGTTCATTATACCACCCTGGCTCTTGATTGAAGATAACTTAGCATTTGGGAAGGGCATTATGGCCGAAGGGGTAGTTTTTCATGCATTTTAAGAAAACATTTTGGAAATAGTACCTGTAATTCATCCGTGTCTTGGCAGAATTCAAGAGTAGGTGAAATCTGTTCTAAAGATGCTATCTCCCTTTTCTTCCCGTGGTACCTCTAGTCGGGACCCATTATAACCTAAGCCCCCTTCCCCCTAGTGAGGACTGATCTCAGGAAGAGATCTGGAATTCAGTGTAAATGACTGGTCACAGCAGAAAGGGTTCCCTTTTCATGAGTACTTGTCTTTGATCGATGATCAGAGCTTTAGATGAAAAGAATGAACCTCGAATTTTAGGTGGGAAGGAGCAGGTGGGCTGTCTGGTACATAGAGAGTTGTAGTGAGGGTCAGTGGGAAGGCTGACCTGCAGAGTATTAGAGGAGAGAAATGCCCAGTGAGGCCAGAAAGGGAGTTGTGAAGGATTTTCAAAACTAACTGGAGGAATTTGCATTTGATACTGGCAACATTAGGGAGCACTGAAGTTTATTTGTAGATGAGGGAAGGTACGCGGTCAGATGAGCACTGTGGAGGATGGACTAGGGTTGGGGGATGGGGAGGAACCTTCAAGCAGGATGACCACTCAGAAAGCAATAGCAATAATGAAAGCAAAAGGGAAGAAGAGCTGAACCAAGGTGGCAACTATGAGATGGGAAGTTGGAGAAATAGCAACAGTGAGCAGCAGCTCGTTAAATACGTGGCACGAAGACTGGACAGCTGTACAGTCAAAAAGCATTTAAGTGCTAAGTCAGCGGTTCTCAATCTGTGGGTTATGTTCAGTTAGTAACAATAAAAATACATCCTGCATATAAGATATTTACATTACGATTCATAACAGTAGCAAAATTACAGTTATGAAGTAGCAATGAAAATAATTTTATGGTTGGGTGTCACCACAACATGAGGAACTGTATTAAAGGGTCGCAGCATTAGGAAGGTTGAGAACCACTGAGCTAAGTGCTCAGGTACAAAACCCCAGCCCTGCCTTCAAAGAGTTACGTTCTAATTGGGTAGGTGCTACAGTTGAGGAAACCGAGAGGAGCAGAGGCTAAGTGACTTGCTCAGGATCACAAAGCTAGAAGTATCTGAAGGTGGATTTGAACTCAGATCTTCCTGACTGCAAGCCCAGCACTCTATCCATTGTTCCACCTAGCTGGGCCGAGGACAGAGCTGTTGGGGACACCCGCAGTCAGGTATGACACCGATAAAGGGCCAGCAAAGGAGACTGAGGGGTGCTCAGATAGATGAGAGGTAAGCAGCGTCACCAAAACTAAAGAACACAACGTGATTGACAGTCAGATGTGTCAGAGGGGTCGAGAAGATTTGGTCCGTTGTCATGTCACGGGTGTCATTGGAGAGAGTCAGTATTGGTAATACTTGTCACCACTTTGTTGAATGGTGAGAGCAGAAGCCAGGTGACAGAGATAATCTAGATCATTTTAGGGAAAAAATATCCTTCCCTGTGCCCCTAAACTCCTATGCCATCATTCAATTCCACTCTCCTCAACCACTCATTCTCAGGATCAGAGCGTTCTTAAGTATCAAGATTCCAACAAGCTAGTGCCTTGCTTCCACAAAGTCAAGGTTATTTGCATTTACCAAGAACATTCACTACCTTTTGACTGGGTAACTTAACCTGGTGAACAAAAAGCAGAGAACTCAGCCACCGAGATTCTACATCCCCCGAAGCCTCCGGGCTAGCTCTTAGCCACATCTCTGCAGCCTCTCCCCAGGTTCACTCCTTACCTCCTGGACATCCCAGTGCTGCTTCTGGAAGGAGAGAGTCTCCTCTGTACAGTTCCCAAGAATCACCTGTCCTTCTTGACTCACATCAAAGCAGAATATGGAGTCCTTTCCACAGCTGATTCGCTTCTTGCTGCTATACTCCAGGTGCTATGAGGTAGAGCATATTCGTTAGCAGCGCTGCCCAGATGAGGTGTTCAGTAGTTTCGCTACACTGCTTTTTTTCTCTTCTTTTTTGTCCTTTCTTATAGAAAATGGCTTCCTGGGTTAGAGAGCTAGATGGTGCCAGTGGGTAGAGCACTGGGCCTGGAGTCAGGAAGACTTGAGTTCAAATCTAGCCTCAGATACTTACTAACTTGTTATTAATTATGACCCTGCATGACTCAGTTAACCCTGTTGACCGAGGTATCTGTATAAGTGCACTGGAGAAGGAAATGGTAAACCAGTATCTTTGCCAGGAGAACCCCACATGGGGTCACAAAGATGTGACTGGATGCAGCTGAACATCAACTGCTGGGCTGGGGAACAGGGAGGAGAACGTTCAGGAATAAGAAAGGATATCTGTGTCTACCTATCTCTAGCTGTAGGTCTCTATCTTTGTCTGTCTGCTTATCTATGAAAGCTTGGCTGCTGAGACTACCTCCAAATCTCTTCATTTTCCCGGTGGATTGTCCATGCTTCATGAGATGCAACTCCATGTGACTGACTGAGGAATCCTATTTTGTCCTACAGATGTAGAGCTGGGCAGGACCCCCGTGACCATTGGCTGCCATTCCCTCCTTTTGCAGAGGAGGAAGCCGAGGTCCAGAAGAGGGGAGTGGATGGCCAAAGGTCACGTGGCCACAATTCAGACGCTGCTTGGGGGGTGTGCTTTCAGTCCTTCTGAGCCTCAGTTTCCTCACCCAGAAAGTGGAGATAATAGTGACCCGCCCTCCCCACCCCCCCCAGAGAGTTTGTGAGAGTCTGCTGTGATAATGCATTGAAGAACTCTGAAATGCTGTCTAGAGGTCAGGCTTTATCATCTCAGCACCTCCCTTTGTTGCCTTGCCTGACCGTTGGAAAGGAGTCCAGTGATCTAAGACGAGTGAATGAAGCCTGGATCAAGAGTGAGGAGGTTTGGACACAAGTGACAGGCTCGGAGCCCACCTGGAACCTCGTTTTACAGGGGGCCCACAGAAGTTCAGTTACTCAAGTTCACAATGGGTGATGAGTGACAGGTGGGCTTTGAACCCAGCCACAGGTTCATTTCTCCTCTACCCACTGTACTCACTGTGGGTCTGCTGTTTCATGGAAGTGTGTTTTGGGGTGAGTTACTTCATTTCTTAATTCAGTCTTAATTTACTCATCTGTCAAATGAGGACAGTCAAACATTCCTGACCTCTGTGAGTGGAATGGGGTGGGGGGTATCGTGGGCTGTGAGAATTAAAGACAGTGTTTGTAAAGGGGCTTTGTAGCTCTCAAGAGTTCAATTCACATGAAAGATGTCATTGTTATTCTTGGTGCTGGAGCCCAGACGTAGGAAGAAGGTCTAGCCTTGGGGCACTGCTGAGGAGGACCAATCACTTGGGGCATTATTGTGCAGGGGAGCAGATATTCAGTCTGCGTTATAAAGCCCAAGGACTCTGAATATGTGTATAGATGAGAGGGAGAGCAGAGCTGGCCAAAAGAGAGAGCCCCTGTGCTGTAATGGGGGAGGAAATGAGCCAAGTACTCAGAAGACTTTAGCTGGAATTCCTGCTCAGCTACCTCCTGTGGGACCAGGGACACATTCCAGCCCCTATCTGAGCCTCCATCTCATCACTAAAATGAGGGCGTTGGGCCACACAGTCCCTATGATCTTCAGTCAATGATGGGGCACCAAAGACAAGGTTCAGCCACTTGACCATTTGGCCTTGGGTCAGCTTCCATGACCCCCCTCACCTGTTGCTGCCAGCTGTCACTGCAGGGAGAGAGAGTCACCAGACTTCCTAGAAGTGCCCCTCCAAGAACACAATCTGCACAGGAGCCAACTCCAGAATTGTAGAGCTGAAAACAGTCATTGAGAAGGGAATGACACCCAAGCCAATAATGACCCAGAAACTCCCTTGTTCTAATGTGTAAATTCTGGGCTACAAAATCCAGCTCACAAACACAAAGCCAAAGACCTAGGGTCGAGGAGCTGAGAGAAGGAATTTACCTGGGCTCTCCCCAGCATAGATAGGGCTCATCTGGATAATTAAACTGAGCACAGAGCTGCTGGATTGGAATGTGGTGGTTCTTTGTTGGCTCCCTGAGGCCAAACTGATAAGAGATTCTGCATCAATGGCTAGGCTTTCTTAAGACTCCTATTTGCATATGACCTTGTTTTAATTAATGTCTTGCCCCAGAATGCTGCAAAGTAAAAACTTTGCAATGGAACCCCCAGTAAAATTAAAGAGATTGGTCTAACCATCTGCCTCCCAAAACAAAGTGGATGAAAAATGCACACTGTTCAAATTATATGTAGCTGAATAGCCTATAAATTTAGTCTGCTTATATCTCTAGATGTCCATCTAGCCTTGGACAGTCATAGCAGCTAGGAAATGAGCTGAGCCCACAGTTATGGCAGAACTTCAGAAGAACCTTCAGAAGAACACAGTGATTGTATTGTGCTGTGGTTGGGAAATTATGCTGGCTTTCAAACATTCTAGGTTTTGTGATGATTGGGTCAAAATCCTCTTAACATTAATATTCTGGTGATTCAAATAGTCTCAGATCAATTAAGAAGCACCTACTATTTGCCAGGCACAGGGAATCCGAAGACAACAGTTAAATGTACAAATCATGAAACACCAATATCTCAGAAGAATACAAATGATAAGTAGCCAAAAACAATAGAAAGACGCATGATGAGGGTAAATTGGCTACAGCATGTTACTAATATAGACTTGCATGCTAGCAATTATGTAAAGACACTGTAAAGTCTGGATGGCCAGAAAGAGGCACACCTTTCAGGTAGTGAGGAGGAGAGGTACCTGATGTTCACCCTGGCAGTTACTGTAGTACTCCTGAGGTGTCAAAACAAAATGGAGGAAAGCCTCCCAAGTCTTAGGTGACTCCTCTAGGATGGACTCATGGAAAGACAGACATAGAAAGAACTCTACAGAGTGGAAAAGCTTGGAGAGGCTTCCTTCTGAATTTGTTGTGGGTTTCTTGCTCTGATTGAAACACTGAGCCCCCAGAGTATCTAGGACTGGAGCCAGAGCTCTGTGAAAACTCACACCAGGGTCTCTGGTATAGTCCTGAAAGGAATCAGGAGAATGGACTACATGGCTTCTGAGATGCCTTCTAGCCCCTTGGCCCAGAATTGTATGATTGCAGACCAAAAGAAACACTGTGGTTCCATTCTTGTACATCAGCTTGGAAAGCTCTCCCTCCCCTTTTGGAGTGTTGGCCTCTCTCCAAGGCTTTGTTCAGAGACGCCCTTTTTAATGAGGTCTTTCCTTATTCCTCCAGTTGTTAGCCAGCTCCCCTCCCCATAGCATAGTGTTTTCTGTACGCATGCTGTATTTTATTTACTCATTAACATATCTCCCCCAGGAGATTGTAAGGCCCTTGAGAGTAGAGATTGCTTCATTCTTTGATTCTGTATCCCCAGCACCTAGGACAGCGCCAGACACATAGCAGCCACTTAAGGATGAGTGGAATGAGTGCATGCTCCAATATTTCTGGCCTTCCTCCCTCCCTGGGGTCAACTCTTACCTTTCCAGAGAATCCTGGCTTGTGTTCAGAGGGGTACAACTCCGGGGAGAGATTGGACAGAAACCAGTGGAATGTCCTGCAGCCCAATCTTTTTTGCAGCTGAAGCCGTTCACTGCAGTCCTGTTTCTCAGCCTGGAGGGGAAAACAGAAAACAAAGTTAATGCTGGATGAATTAGCAGTACTGTGGAAAGGCAGAAACCTTGTTTTTACTGTTCTCTGTATCCCTGGTGCTTAGCCCAGTGCCTGACATACAGCAGGTGCTTAATTGTTGGCTTACAGAATAATCGACTAGTTCAAGGCCTCTTTCAGAGCATCTTGCTGTACCCTTAGACTAGGCTTTTAAAGGGAGGAGTGAGCCAGAGATGGAAATGAGACCTGAGACAAAAAGAGATGCTAGTCAAAAATAAAGAGACCCCTGTTCTTTAGGGGCAGCCTTGGGAATCGACTAACAAGTTATCTGGCCTTAGGAGAGAAAGAGTACCTGAACCAGGTTGGAGCTAGCATCAAGAACCCCAAACCCTACCTTTTACTGATACTTCATGGACTGTGGATTTCCGGGGAAGGAGATGAACTCTGAACCCTGAGTTCTTTCTCCTTTTGGGGAATTTCAAACTAGAGTAATGTTATAAGTACTATGGAGGTCCATGGATTGGTGGTTCTCACTAGAGGGGAAGAAGATGACTTTCCATGAGTCAAGAGCATTTTCCCCTTGGAGGTAGGAGATGGCCTCACCCCAAGGAAAGTTCTACGTGTTTACAGCGCTGGATGGAGCTAGATTGAAAGGAGTTAGAAGCAGGGGTTAGATATGGATCAAGGTTAGGGTTAGCTACAGAATTAGGCACAAGCCCCTGGGGATGATGGGGGCCTACTAGAAGGGAAGGATGTTATATTGGGGGTTAGATTTCATTCTCTACTTGATGTCTTGTTAATCTGTTTGCATGGGAGCTGAGGGCCTTTTCCCTTTTGCCATTGAATTCTAAACACGAGATAAATACTGAGGTTCTTAAGGGACATCCCGGGTGGGGCACTGATGTGAAAAAACATGACTATTGATAGTCCCCCCAAGACTGAATCCAGTCTGTGTAAATTAATCCAAAGCTGTAGGACTGGGCCATGGGTACTGCTGCTGCTGCTGCTACTACTGGTGGTGATGATTATGATTATTATATTATAAAGTGCTACATGTACACCATATAGCACTTTAGTGAAAGCAAAAGTAAGAGTAAAATTAAGACAAACACGATCAGGCTGTATGA
>CM053597.1:29139634-29158023 GCA_028646575.1 Pseudocheirus occidentalis | reverse complement strand
CAAATGTTAAAAATATATATGTATACATATATAATAATTATTATTAACTACATGCAACTCGGAATTGAGATATACAGGCACTGGGGTAGGGAGACCCATCCTGCTCTACTGGAAAGTCAGAGGGGCAATGGGGGAGGACATAGGAGAGAGCAGATTGGGGGAGGGGCTATACAGTAGGATCACTTTTGGGGTGGTGGGTAGGGGAAAGATGGGGAGAAAATTTGTAAGTCAAAATCTCATGGAAATGAGTGATGTAAACAAGAAAATAAATTAATTAAATTTTTTTAAAAAGTAAAAAAGAAAAATGATATTGAGGGGAGGGAGAAGGGATTTTGATTTCATCAGTGTAACTATGTCAGAGGCAGAACCTGAACCATGTCTTTTTGACTTCAAGGCCAGTCTTCTATCCACTACAATCATACTGTCTTTCAGACTATTACTGTGCAAAAATATAAGGAATTCCAAGAAATATGGGGAGATTTGCATGGAAGGATGAAGACTGAAATATGAAAAAGCAGAATACTATATACTCCAAAGTTCTCTCCTCTGACTGCTTACCTCCACACCTGGGGCTTTGTGTAGAACTAAATAATGATGACTATATTCTGATACCAACTCAATAATTGGCAAGTCTGAGCCCAGACCCAACATATCTCAAGAATCCCCAACCAAATTAATCACTTCATTTGCAGCTCACTCTATGTCTATTCCACCTCCTAACTTAGTCGTCTTGACTCTAATTGTTAGGTCTCCATAAAAATCTTCCCTATCCAGTCCTATCACCTCCCTCGTGCAGATGATATACCTCCTTCTCTTATGTCCATCTAACTCTGAACACGAAAGTCCTCAATTTCCCCTTCACAAACCACTTCTCTATGTCTACAACCCATTCTCTTTTCTCCGCCATGGATGAAATAAAACTCTCCTTTCCTCATCTAGTAAAATGAAATTCCAAGGTACAGAGGTAGTAGGCAAGCAGCAAAGCCAGGATCTGAATCGAGATATTCTATAATTTCTAATCAAGTGCTCTTTCTACCATACTGGGGGTCAGAAAACTAGATCCTCACCAGCTTTTGTATGGTTAGTGAGCTAAGGATAGTTTCTATATTTTAAAATAAAAGTTTTATTGTGTTTTAAAATCTAAAAAGCATTTTTAATTCTGATTTTACAATAGCAGAGGAGAAAACAGTGGTCCTCAGGCCATACTTTGCCCACTTCTCTACAAAGTCCCTATAGCTTTTTTGGACCCCAAATCTATCTGCAGGTTTGTTAGCTATCCTACCCGCACTGCATCATCCATAAGTTTAATAAAGCATGCCTTCTAGGTCTTTATTCAAGTCATTAAATACACTGATAAAGGGCCCATAATGGAACTATAGTGTTAAATTTATTATTTTGTTTTTGAAAATTCCCAAGCTATACATGATTGAGATTCAATTTTATATGAATAACTTTTCTCTTTTGTTCGTACAAGGAAATGGTATTTGTTGATGGTTGTAGGATTTCACGATAAATATCAGTGTCACTACATCAAAATCTCTGTAATATGTTTGGAGTCTGGAAGAACAGAGTTCAGAACAGGCCTCAGACACTTACTAGCTGCATGACTGTGGACAAGTCACTTAACCTTTTATTTTCCTCAGTTTCCTTATCTTTAAAAGGAGGATAATGGGAGCCCCTATATAATGGCCCTATGGGGCAGGGAGGTGGCACAATGGAAAGAGTACTAGGCTTAGAATCAGGAAAACGTGAGTTCAAACCCCACTTCAGAGATCATATAGTTCAACCAGCTCATTTAAAAGACAAACATAAAAGGCTGACCTGACAAAAAAGGAAAATTAAAGCCTTCAAATTCAAATTAAAAGATAAAGAATGCAACCAATTCAAATGTAGATCAACAACGAAAGATGAGTTATAAGGAAGTCACACAGCAGAAACAGTTCTTTGATAGATCCTAAATCAGCTTTAAAACAGTCAACAAGCATTTAAGTACTTTTATGTAATGGGCAACATACTGGATGGTAGGAACAAAATGAAACAAAGAACAGTCCCTGCCCTCAAGGAGTTCACATTCTAAATAAGAGGTAGATAACACACAATAACTATGCTCAAATATAGGCTATATAGAGAAAAAGGAAGGTAATCTCAAAGAGATGAGGGAATGGTGAGACCAGGAAATAGGATTTGAGTTGACACTTAAAAGAAGCAGGAGGAGGAGGTGAGGAGGAAGGATATTCTAGGAGATGGCCAATAAAAAGGCACAGAGAAAACACACAAGCAAGAGTCTTACAAAGGAATAGGAAGAATAGCTGGATTGTAGAATATGTTGAGGATATATGTAAATATGAGGATAAAGTGTAAGAAAACTGGAACAGAGGTTTTCATATTCGATCCTGAAGGTAGTAAGAAAGCCACTACAGTCTACTGAGTAAGGTCAGACATGTACTTTAGGAAAACTAGCAGCTGAGCAATGAATGGATTTGGAATGAGCAATAAATTTCAAAGGAGAAGAGATTACTGTGTAATGATAGTAGAGGAAAAATCTGGAATTGCAGGGAGTAGGGGAGGGGGGAAGGGAAGCAAGAAGAATTCTAATTTCCTCACTATAATTAATCTGGGGTATAAGTTAAATATGCAACCAGTCCTGGAAAGGCACAGAGAATCATTGAGAGACCCATATCTCACTGAGTGCCAGAAAACACAAGGATCAAGAGAGGAAAAGGTTTAGTATGAAAACAAGCTTGTTAATTATGGAACATTCCAGGGAAGACAGTGAAAAGGTGAGAGAGATGTGGAGTGGAATGAGATACTGAAAGGAGCTAAGGTTAAGGGGGAAGAGAGCAGAAGTTATGAATAGGGAGTGAATGAGGTTTATACCTGGGCAGCCAAGGGCTAAAAATCACTAAGATGGGAAGAATACAAGGCAGTGGGAATGTGCTAACTATAAAGGAATAAGTTCAGATACAGCAGCTGTGGTTTAAGAAATCTGTAGAGGGAAGCAGATGATTAAATTGTTCAAGGTCCTCCCTTTAAGATTCAACCTCATCAAAGGTGGTAATGTGTGCTTCAAGGCCCAGGAGGCCCACTTTACAATAAACATGCGAAGGAGATGGTATGGCATGGAAGAGGTCAACGAGGAGACAAGAGGTGGCAGTTGGAGAACAGAAAGTGTGTGACCAGATGCAGGCTACAGGTAGACTTGAATTTGTCAAAAGTTTTAGCAGTTTTAAAATAAATACACTTCTTAAACCAAACCATGTCACTCTGATTAATACAAGTAGTAGTTATAGACATATTTTCCTTCATTACGGTAGTGCTAAACTTTAAAAAAAAATTTTAATCAATTTTCATTTTTTGCGAATCACAAATCTGCTGTTTCTATTCTTCCTAAGGATTCGTGTTTTTTCCCACTCAAAAAACACTCACAGGTCCATGAAAATGTCCAGCATAGCAACATTTACATTAACAAATGTTATTCTTAAAGGAAAAGGCAAACAAACTCTAATACTTCAAAAAGGCATATTTGGATACGAAAGAAAATGTTGAATAAACCTACCTTAAGACTGCCTAGAGCAGATTTAAGCATCTAGTTCTTAAATAAAAGCAAACATATCAAATGTGGCAGATGCTGACAAAGGTAGGTTTTTCTTTGCTAAAGGAAAAGTTAGAAGGTGGTGCTATAGAGGAAAGTGAATGTGATGTTAAATAATAAAGTAAATTAGTAAATTAATAATAATAATAAAGTAAAAATAGACTACTGATGATATTTATATAATGCTTTTAAGGGTTTGCAAAGTGCTTTACATAGAATATCAACTTAATAATGAAGTAGTTATAAAAAGAGACTAGGCAGTCAGTTCTGTTTAAGCAGTTATTACAATTAAATGACAATGGATCAATAACCTGGTACCCTTTGGGAAGAGATTTTTGGACTCAGATATGGGTCTCTAAATAGTATCACAAATAAGTGTGGGTGAACGAAGTGAAAATTCTACACTGATAGATCTCAATGTGAGTCCTTTACACAGAGGGCGACCCATCTAACGTCTTTTCATCCTGTTCAATCCTTGACCCTAATCCTTCCATAAATTCTCCAATCCAGTTTCCATGGAGCTCCTGAAGGTCTGATGTGGTCTCCCCACCAGAAGCAACAGTGGTTACCTACTCCCTCTACAATAAAACACAAAATATTTAGAATCCCAGATCTGCCACTTTATGTGATTTTGGGTAAATAACTTATTCTCTGGACCTCAGTTTCTTCAACTGTAATATAAGTAAATTAGTTACTCAGATGACTTCTAACAGCTCTTCCTAACTCTTAAGTTCCCACAGAACTTCTATAAACACATTAAAGAGAACTTAGCATTTAAAGTATTTTTACTACTTAATTTTATGCCAAACTGACTTAAATTGATAACTCATGAACTTAGAACATGAGATTAATTCCATTGAATTAGATCCTTATTCAAATGAATAGTCCTCTAGTACAAGGAATTATTTAGTATCCTCCCTACAACAATAGTAGTAACTTCATTCCTTTTTTTGATTCATCAAAGTTCATATGATGGTAATCAATACTAAGAGGGGAAAAGTTAAGTAAAAAAAGACAGCTTTTTTAAAAAAAAATCAACTAAGAAAATAAATGATTTCTAAATAAACTGCCCCCCCCCAACTTAATATGATTGATAATCTCGTGCACCAGGGTTAAAGGTTGCCTGCTCTCCAAAACGACTGCTAAATTTTCCCTGGCTGGAGGAATTTCTAAAAATCTGTTTGAAATATATCAACCAAAATAGACGCATCTAATTTTTGCTATCTGAAGACCCACTTTACAAAAGCAACTTTTTTTCCTCTAAATCTTTTTTTTTTTGGAGGGCAATTGGGGTTAAGCGACTTGCCCAAAGACACAGCTAGTAAGTATGTCGGGTGTCTGAGATAGGATTTGAACTCAGGTCCTCCTGACTCCAGGGCCACCTAGCCACCCCTCTAAATCTCTTAACAAGGACTAAAGGGAATGAGCTTAAATTGCAACTGGGAGTATATAGGTATAAAGATAAAATCCCTTTATAACAAGCACAGGATTGCTAAAATATGATGATTTCCAGTCTTGAGAACACTTAAGCAGCACCTCTATGATGCACCTTGGCTATTAGAAAAGAGGCAACTATGAAGTTAGTAAGGGAATGCAGAAGGTCTGTGACAATCTCCAACACATCTCTTTCTTAGCTCCTGCAAAATTAGTGCCTACTATGTGCCAAGCTATGCTGAGCACTGGGGATACAAAAAAAGGCAAAAACAGTCCACAGTCTATTAAGGTGTTTTGTAGAGCAGTTTGAGAGTTTAGATGTCTTCTGGTTAAAATGGCTAAGTTTGTAAGAAGCAAGACCACCAGCTAAAAAAAGTTGAGGAAAAAATTTCAAAAAAGCCAAAAGATTGAAAGCCTGTGTCATTCTCCCCCCTGACGCTGACTACACAAACAGCATGCATTATTTCACTTTAATTACCAGCAGTATGACCATTTCATGGATTTAGACTAGAGAAAGCACTTGGGAATTGCACAGGGCTTGGTCACAGAGAATTTGGTAACAAAAGATAGAGAGAGAAGGAACCTCCAGGGTCCATCCCCCCTCCCTTATTTCACAATTTAGGAAATGTAGAAGCTGCATTTATAAGAAGAGTTATCATACAGAACCTTGCTGGGTAGTAGTATCTTCTAGACTACTATACAGATAATTCTGTTTTATTCATCTGAGAAAAAGCTTCATGATGCCGCCAAAAACCAATCAATAAGTACTTACCTAACAATTTATTGTGTGCTCAGCATTGTGCTAGACACATGGAGTAGAAAGGGAAAGAAAAGCATACTTTTTAAAATTAATTTTTAAAAAATATCTATGTTTACTTTGCAACATGACTAATATGTAAATAAATTTTGCGTAACTTCATCTTTATAACTGATATCAAAATGCTTGACTTTTCAAGGAGGGGGAAGCGGTAGATGAGAAAATTTTTAAAACATGAATGTTAGAAATTTCACTTAATCCACAACCCTGGGAAATAGGTGCTATATTATCCCCATTTTACAGTTGTGGAAACCAAGGCAGATAGCGATAGAGGTTAAGTGGCTTGCTCAAAGTCACACAGCTAGTAAGTATCTGAGGCTGGGTTTGAACTCAAATCTGACATCAGGACCATCAGTGCTCTATACACTGTACCACTTAGGTACATCAAGACAAGTCTGTATGTTCCCTGCCCTTGAATGGCTTACAACCTTCTTGAGGAAACAAGAACAATGTGCATTTAACTACTAGAGAAAAATTAAAAGTTTAAGGACTGAACCTATGATTTCATTGTTAGAATGATCTCCTTTTACCAATACAAGTCAGCACCTCTACAACCGATAGTCTGTCTAAAGCACTGAAAAGTTATAACTTACCCAGGGATATTGGGTCAGTATGTCAGACCAGGCTAGAACACAGGCCTCCTGTCTCCAAGACCAGATATGCCAAACAGCCTCTCACAGAAAGAGAAAAATTAAGAAGATATAATTACATTCTAAATTGTATACATTTTAGGACATTAAAAGCTAAAGAACTTCAGAGAAGGACTAAAATAAACACGTATGATAATTTAGTGGAAAAGGTAGTGCCTGACATAGGCCTTAAGCAGCTACCATGTGCAAAGAGTGCATTAAGCTACACAAGAGTGAAGAAACAAAGCAAAAATCACACCTGGTCCCTACCCTTCATCTAGAAGAGGTGACAAACACATCCAGAAATAACTAGAACATAAATGTCTAAGACAAGGACAAAATACTGTATGAAACCAGAAGGAGGAAGGTAGATAGAGGCCACTTAAAGACACAAAGGGCCTAAAGACAAAGATGGAAAGGGGCAGGAAAGGTCTGGATGGGGAGGCTTTGCTGTGAGTAGTGAGAAATAAGATCAGACAAGTAGGATGTAGATTAGGTAAGAAAAGGTTAGACTGGATATGAGCTGGGGAATAACATAAGAGATGCTTTTTA
Source organism: Pseudocheirus occidentalis (assembly GCA_028646575.1). Classification (NCBI taxonomy): domain Eukaryota; kingdom Metazoa; phylum Chordata; class Mammalia; order Diprotodontia; family Pseudocheiridae; genus Pseudocheirus; species Pseudocheirus occidentalis. The sequence goes on along the minus strand of CM053597.1, from coordinate 29,150,999 downwards.
AGGATTAATTAGGTTGTAATATATATATATATCTACCCTTATATATATAAGGGTAGATTAGGGAAGAAAGAAAGGAGACAGGAAGTTTAAGGAACAGTTTTAGAGTGACCCAGGCTTACTGCATTGAGGTAATGAAGGCCTGGACTACAACAATGGTCAGAGAAGTGAAGATCAGCAGCAAAATAGAGGCATCCTTCAAACAAACATGTCCTAAGGTCCTACTATGTGCAGAGAACTATGGTAGGCACTGGGAAAAATAAATGGCTTAAGTAAGACACAGTCCTTGTTCTCATGGAGTATTTAGTAAAAGGGGCTTAAAATAAATCGGAAAAAAGGAGCTAAGGGGATAAATGGGTTCAAAGATAACTCCAAGACTGAGCTTAGTTGACTGAAGGAATAGTAATTTTTGTGACGGAAACAAGGAAATCAGTTTCAGGTAGAAATATAATAGATTTAGCTTTAAGCATGTTAAATCTGTTCTTTATAGCAGAATGTCCTAGAGAAAACATCAAAAAGGAAGTTGTGGATAAGATTAAAGTTTAAGCCTAAAACTGAGAATCACATAAGTAACAAAGGAAGAAAATGGCAGCACTTCACAGAAACGCTTTGCCCAGTCAATCCACCATCCTTCCTCCCAGGCACCCAGGCTCAAACCTCGGTGTCATCTCTGGTTGCTCATTCTCACCTCAGTGTCTGTTGGCAAGGCATGCTCAGTTTACCTTCCTAACACACCTCTCACAGACACCTCTCTTCTGACATCTCCCCACCCCCACCCCTACCCCCAGTCCAAGCCCTTATTACTTTATTACTTCATGCCTACTGGTGGGTCTACCTGGCCCCAATCTCCATTCCAGTTGATCCTTCACTCAGCTTGCCAAAGCAATCTTCCTAAAGTGCAGATCTGATCAGGTCAAACCCAATCCCACCACTCCATCCATTAAACCACAAAGGTCCCTTTTCATCCCCAGGATCAAATAAAAAATCCTCTATTTGGAGTTCAAAGCCCTTCATAATCAATTCCACTCCCCCCCCCCAAAAAACCCTTTCCAGTCTCTCCATGCCTTATTCATCCCCTCTCCCCAACCTTGTACTCTGGTCCAGTGACACCAGATTCCTTGGTGCTCCTCATAGCACTTTCAAGGCACTTTCAGAGGTTTTCCTCCTCCTCCTCTTCCCCCCATGCCTGGAATTCCCTCCCTGCTCCTCTGAGATTCTTGGCTTTCTCCAAGTCCCAAGTAAGATCTCACCTTTTTCCATTCCCCCTTAATTCTAATGCCTTCCTGCTAATTCTCTAATTTAGTCTGTACACAGTGTGCTTGTACTCAGTGGTTTGCACGATGTCCCTCCCATTTTACTGTGAGCACTTTAAGAGCAAGGACTGTCTTTTGCCCTATTTTGTATCCCCCAAACTCAGCACAGTACCTACAAGGTATATGGATTTATGGATTGTCCATCTTGTATGCACATCCTTATTCCCACCCCCTAGCCTTTGTCCATGCTGTCCCCCGAGAATGCTTCAGCCCAGTAGAATGCTTCTACTCAAACCCTACCCAAGTGACCTTGATAGTCTATACCCACTTATGTGACCTTGGACAAAGTCATTTCACCCCTCCATAAAATGAGAACTTCACTTTCTGCTCTAAACCGGTAATCTATTATTCTATTCTGTGACCCTAAACCCTAAGTACAATTACATAAAGATTTTATCAGTTCTGAACTAATTTGGAATTAGTGCCCATACAAACAGGACCTGTGCTCAAGTTTTCACTTTCTCACTGTGAAAAATTCAATTCATAAAATATTTTAAAAGAAATAAATGGGGGTACCTAGGTGATACAGCGAATACAGCACTGGTCCTGGAGTCAAGAGTTCAAATCAGCCCTCAGACACTTAATACTTACTAGCTGTGTGACCTTGGGCAAATCACTTAACCCCAACTGTCCTGCCTTCCTCACCCCCCCCCCAAAAAAAGGACATTATCTTTGAGTTCATAATCATCCAAAGCCATAGTTAAAAACATTATCAGAGGCCTGTTCAAGCTTGAGTTGATGAAATGAGAAGAATGATCTATAAATAGAATAATTTGCAAAAAGTAGTATCATTTTAAGTGATTTTTGTATTTAGACCTTCTTTTTAAAAGTAGCTTTAACATTACCCCTACAATTTTGTTTACTAATTATGTGTTAATGATAGATAGAAGCAGCAAGGCTTAGTGGATCAACTGGCTTCAAGAGTCTTAAATATGCAACATATTGGTTTATATGACCAAGGCAAGTAAATTAAATTCTCTATACCACAGGTATAGGAGGAAGGACAGCTAGGTGGTACACTGGATAGTGTTGGCCCTGGAATCAGGAGGACCTGAGTTCAAATCCAGCATAAGATACTAGTTTTGTGACCCTGGGCAAGTCACTTAACCCTGTTTGCCTCAGTTCCTCATCTGTAAAATGTTGTGTGATCTTGGGCAAGTCACTTAACTGATGACTTCTCCATCAGTTCTGTCCCCTGCTTCCCCCCCCCCCCACCAAAAAAAAGAGCTGGAGAAGGAAATGCAAATCACCCGTGTATCTTTGCCAAGAAAACCCCAAATGGGGTCAGGGAGAATTAGACATAACTGAAGTGACTCAACAACTTAAGAGGACAGGCTGAAAAAGTAGCACCCTCATTTGGAGGAGTAAGTTCCTCACCAAGAGCTCCCTACACCAATGAAATCACAAGTCTAGTAAAAAAAAAATAAAAATAAAATTATAAATTTGAAGTTTTTGCTGTAGTCAATTCTTAATTATCCACATATGAATCATTCACATTATATCTTACTTTTCTAATGTGCTTACTCTAATCTGAATTAGTTATCTATTCATCTATCTTATCTCTGCCTCCTAGAAAATAACTCTGAGATCATAAACTGGCTTATGTATGTTCTACCTTACACCAGTGCCTAGCTATCAGAGTGAACTGTATCTGTTGTTTCATCCTTTCAGTTGCATCCAATTCTTCGGGACCACATTTGGCATTTTCTTGATAGAGATACTAGAGCAGTTTGCAATTTCCTTCTCCAGCTCATTTTACAGATGAGGAAACTGAGGTCAAAACCAGAGTTAAGTGACTTGCCCAGGGTCCACAAAGTTTGTTAAGTGTCTGAAGGCAGATTTGAATTCACAAAGATGAGTCTTCTTGACTTCAGGCCTGGCACTTTACCCACTGCGCCACCTAACCACCTGAAATGTACCTAGCAGATATTAAAAGCTGAGTAAAATCCACCATAATTTAAAAACCCAAACCAGCTTCTTTCCCTACAACCCATGTACTCAGCAGAAACTGTTTTGCTCAGGTTACTATAAAAATTAAAGAGGGCAAATCTGCTGGGAGAAAAAAGTCATAATACACACCAAATCCAAATGCGTATCCACTGCTCCCAGTACAGGTCATGGTGACATCAGTATGATTCCTGGGTATACATTTGCATCATTAATTTCAATTCTAGAAGCATCATTAAGTGCCTAAATAGAAGGCACAGTGCTAGATGCTATGTATACAAAGAAAAAAACAAAGTACGCCCTGCCCTCAAGGAACTTACATTATAAATAAACTAGTATTACCAAATATTCAAATGGATCTATCATTTCATAAATATGGACCTCCTCTCCAACAGTGCAGATCACCCTAATAAACTGTGGGTGTAGGGGGAAAAGAAAAGGACGATTCATCTAGCATCTGAATCAAATCCCTTCAACTAATTACCAGCCTACTTTACTTCCTCCCCTTTTATTCCTCAATCCATAGTCATCTACAACCTCACTACTCAACCCAAATATCTCTTTCCAAAATTGCCAGTGACCTTTTAACTGCCAACTCTGATGTTTTTCATTCAGTTCTCATCCTTCTCAGTCATATCAGTAGCATCTGACACCACTGACCACACTCTCCCCATCCTGGATACTCTGGGCTTTTGTGAGACTACTCTCTTCTTGTTCTCTCCTCTTGCCCAACTGCACTTTATCAGTCTCCTCTCCTGGCTCATCATCTGTATCATACCCATAACCATGTGTATCCCTAAGTTCTGTCCCAGGCCCTCTTTCCTTTCCCTCTCTACTCTCAGTAAATGTCATCTCTATGCAAATGACTCCTCATTTTCAGTCCAAATGCCTATGGGACATTTCAAACTGGGTTTCTCAGACACCTGAAACTCAACTCCAAAACTAAACTCACTATCGAAACCCTTTCCTTTTCCAAACTCTCCTATTTGTCAAAGAAACACAATTCTTCCAGTCTCGCTGGTTTGTCACCTCAAATTATCCTTCATTCCTCAAGCTTACTATTCCTCTAGTATCCAATCAGTTGCCAAAACTTGTCCTCTGGGTCTCCACATCACAAAATCTATCCCTTCTCTCTACTCATATAGCAACCTCAATTTAGGCCTTCTTCATTTCTCAATTGGATTATTACAAGGTCTTAAGACCTCAAGTCCCCTCACTACCAGACCATCCTCCTCACAGCTATCCAAGTGATTTTCCTTAAACCCAGATTAAGGATAAGATCAACTCCCCTACTCAAGCAATTCCAGTCGCTTCCTAATGACTAAAGGATAAAATATAAACTTCTCTCTTTAGCTTTTAAATCCCTTCACAACTTGGCTTCAACCTATCTTTTTAGCCTTACTGGATATTACAGCTAATACTCCCCTCATCTCTCATCCCTGAACTTCAGTCCATCCAAACTGACCTTCTCTCTGTTCCCCACAAAAAAACATACAATCTCTGCCTTGGCACTGGTCATCCAGTCCTACATGCCTGAAATGCACACCTTCCTAATCTACACCCCAGAATCCCCTTTCTTCCTTCAAGAAAAAACTCAAGTTCCATCTTCTACATAATGCCTTTCTTGATCTTCTCAAATGCTACTGTCCTCTCTCTCAAATTACTTTTTAACTACTTTATATTTTCTTTATATTTATTCAGTATATATTTATATGTGTCCCTTATCTCCCCCATTAGAACAAACATCCTTATGAGTAGGGGTAGTTTCAGTTACTGTATTTGGATCTTCAGTGCCTGAAATGTAACAGGTATTTAATGCATGCTTGTTGCTTCCAGGCATTTGGCATAGCCAGTGCAAAGGCACAGAATCGGGAGATGGAAAGGAACAGAAAAAAGGCTAGTAAATCAGTTAGATTACGGAGTGTGGGAGGGGGGAGAAATGTACAATGTGGTTGAAAAATGAAGGGAGAGCCATCAATCGGAGAAAGGCTGAATAAACTGTAGTATATGAAGGCAAAAGGAATGTTACCATGATGTAAGAAATAAGGAAAAAGATAAATTCAAAGAGACACTGAAAGACTTATATAAACTGAAGGAAGAATGGAGTGAGCAGAACCAGGAAGAATAACTTATACTACAACATCAATACTATTCATTTTTTTTAGGTGGGCGGGGCAATTGAGGTTTAGTGATTCGCCCAGGGACACATAGCTAGTAAGTGTCTGATTTGGACTCAGCTTCAACCTGACTCCAGGAACCAAGTGCTCTGCTCTATCCACAGTGCCACCTTGTTTTCCCTATAACTTCAATATTATTAAAAAAATTTTTTTTGAAGACTTCTATGAACTGAAAAAGAATGAAGAGAAATAGAACAATTTTATACAGAAACAACAAAAACTATGAAAGCTCTAAGAATCCTGATCAATACAATGACCATCTGTGATTCTAGTAGAACTGATAACAGAATGAGACATCTATTTTTGGACAGAGCCAATGAGGGAATTTGTTTTGTACATATATTACAAGGGTTTTGGATTGGGTTTTCTTTTCCAACTGGGGTGACAGGTAGGAGGAGAAAATTGTTTTGTCATCTATTACCAATGAAATCCTAAGTCCTGAAACTTTCCACCACCTCTCTCCCCTCTCCTTCTACAAATTTAAAGTGTGAATGATATTGGAAAAATAGTTGTGGCACAGCTGTGAATGGCTTTAAAAGAATGTGGTGCAGAAACAGAGAAGGTAAAAGAAGTGGTAAGAAATAGTAAGATAATGAAATCTGCTTTCAGAATGCTGCATTAAAGACGACTATAGGACATCTGTTCAAAAAATAGGCCTGGTTGACTGGATACAGAGAAAGCAAAATTGCATGAAAAAAGGATGGAAAGACAGGTGGGATCCAGGCAGTGGGCAGCCCTTTAAGGTCTTTCCTTAGGGGTGTGACACAATCAGACCTGTGCCTTGGAAAGATGATTTTTGGCAGCTCTATGAGGATGGACTGGACAGGGGTAAGAATGGAAAGTGGGAAACCAAGCAGAAAACTGTTAAGGCCACTCAACTATCCATGCAAATTAAGTGAATAATCCACATTAATGAAGTTGACCATGAGTTCACTCCTACTCAAGACATTCCTCCTACATTTACTCTGCTCAGTATGTTAATTTGTGCCATGTGGATATAAGCCACCTACCTAATCTCATAGTTTCAAGTCTTTCCTTTCCTCAATATTCTCTCCTGCACAAACTAATCTTTAAAACTCATGATTCTCTCTCCTGCCTTCCATACAAAAGTCCACTTTCCTGAGCACAGTAATCAAGATCTGGAACCACTTATGCTAACCAATCTACTTCCTATTACTATTCAGATGCCCACCACCTCTCAAAGCAGTCTCCTCACAGACAGTTTTCATCCCCACTCCTCTCTTTCTTACTATCACCAGCTCCCTTTCTCACTTCTCTATAGTTCTAAATTTGCTTCTCTATCAATCTGAATTGTACGAATCCTATTAGTTCTTCAAGTCCCAGTTCAAAACCTATCTGGCTCAGTCTTCCCAAACATTTCAGCCCATATTAATCTCTCTTTGATTAATTTCTACAGGATCTGAAGCAGATGCCCCCAACCTTTTTTTTTTCCCTCTAAGAGGAGCTATACTTTTAATTTTACGAAGCTTTGAGACAGTAGGGAAAGAAAAGGGTTGAAGCCAGTGAAGTCTATGAATGGAGACATAAAAACGCCAGCCACACCAGTCCCCCTTGCTGGGAATATCCTGGGATATGGCAGTGGGCATTCTAGCAGCAAAAACTGTCTAATCATCTTCAGTATCTACTAGGTAGGGATTCAGCACCTAACAAAGTATGAAACCACTTCCTTATATACCCTCTTGTATCATTCTCTAGTACTCTGGTGTATGTTATCTTAAAATGAAGCTTTTAACAAGGCAGGACTCTTACCTTTTCTTTTATGTTCCAAGAGCGCTGGGTCCATAATAAGTGAGAAAATAAACACCTGGTGACACCTTTTATAAACATGTTCTTCAGTTGTTTTCTATGCACTTTCTAAAAATTGAAAGGAGATCCCTTGATTTAAAGAATCATCCTCTTTTTTTTTTTTTAATCTTCCTAAAGTGCCTAACATGGTGCCATGGACACATTAAAGTACTCTTCATTCCAGCTAAAGCAGTGACTAAGTTGCTACCACCCCCACTGGAACCCATTCCCCAAGACCCATGACACTACCTGTGCTCAAAAGCAGCACAATTACACCCAAACCCCAACCCAGGAAAGTAGAACAAAACAGCTGAGAATATAAAAGACATAAATGAGCATATATGTCATCAACTCACAGGTATAAAAAACAAAATTACTGATCTTTTATTACTGTAACATAAAAAATGCTAACTCTCCCAAAGCAAACGTTCTGAAATGAAATCACTGATGCCAAAGTGGGACAGCAAGAGATAATGGCTAGAACAGTGGCCTCTCTATCTCTCAGCAAGATCTAGGCTTAAGTGCCACCCCTGACACATACTGTATGATGTGTTACCTGGGACTGGGGTCATAACCTCTCAGTGCCCCAGACTTTTGTTGCACAACAGATGCCTATTTGCACTAGTAGAGGGAGTGTCCTCAATGGGAGTTCCCTACACCAATGAAATTACAGGATTCAACCCCACCCTCACCTAAGTATAGAAATACATGGTCTAGTAATCAGTTAAGCAACAGCACTCTAGGTCTACCTGTGGGACCCTCAAAACATATTTAAAGAGATACAAAATCAAAATAACTTACTTTTAAAATGCAGAGAATGCTATAAAATAAGGTAAACACAGGTTTATATAAATTAAACTTCTCTTTAATGAGGGTGTGCTTTATGAATCATGGCTAACAAACTTAAGTGACCTAGTATTACAAACAGAATCATTTCACTAAATGGTGTAACCAGAAAGCATGTAGGTGGCATCAATGACACCTGTTAGGTAAAACTTTGTCTCCTTTGTTCCTAGCAAATTCTATACACAAACTGTAAACTCCTTCCAAACAAGAACCGCCATTCTGTTGCCAGTTTCAGTAGGGGAGGAGGGGAGGCCCATGCCCTGGCTCAAGGTAAAGGCTCAGTGAAGTGACTTTATTTCACTCTTTGTAGTTGTGTGATTTTGATCAAGTCACCTGAACCTTTGAGGATCTGCTCTCATCTACCAAAAAAAAAAAAAAGGGAATTGGAGCAGATGACCTTGAAGGTCCTAGAGCAGCGATTCTCAACCTGTGGGTTATGTTCAATTTAAATACATCCTGCGTATCAGATATTTACATTATGATTCGTAACAGCAGCAAAATTACAGTTACGAAGTAGCAACGAAAATAATTTTATGATTGGGGGGTCACCACAACATAAGGAACTGTATTAAAGGGTCACGGCATTAGGAAGGTTGAGAACCACTGTCCTAGAGGAATGAGAGCACATCTAAATGAAATTGAACCTTGACATTCTTACTTCTCCAAAAGATGAGAAATTAAAATAAGATGTAGTACAAGGTGGAAGCACTTTTATATTCATCTAACCACTTATGAAAAATAAGTACCATATTCTGATGCTTCCCACCCCATGCTTGCAATAAGTCAAGGAGGGATGTTTTATTCCAAAGATTATTTTGATATTTGTTGGAAGATACTACCTCTGGTAGGATAGGACCTAAAGCTGGACGTGTGATTTCACTGATATTTGTGAGGCAATTTTCTCTATACCTTCTCTGCAACTTAATAGTCAGGGAAAGAGTTGCCTAGGGCACCAAAAGGTCAAGGGCCAACTATCCCAGGGTAACATACACAACAGGTGTAAGGGGTAGGACTTGAATCTAGATCTTCCTGGATCCAAGGCCAGCTATCTAACCACAATGCCGACTTGCCTTTTCCATCTTCAGCTGGTCTACAATATTGCCGGTGTTAACACTACACTACAGCCTAGGAGGCAGCAAAGCCAGGTGTTCACTAGCTGCATGACTGGTTCTTAAGCTCTCTCTTGAGCCTTGATTTCCTCAACTATAAAATGAGGGGTTTAGACTCCTAAAAGGGTCTCTTAAGGAACCTTCCAGCTCTACATTTGTGATCTCATGATCTCTGTATTCCAGAAGTTTGTATAAATAGCAGTTTTTATAGAATACAGAAATGCCATCAACTTCAGGACTATTCTTTAAGTCAACTGGTCAGACAAAAAGTCCAGAAAAATCAAGAAGCCTAAGCCTACTTCTTACTTCTAGTACTTTTTGTTTTTTTACCTGTGAAATGAAGTTTTATATTCACTAGGAGACTCATCTGAATTTCTAAGGGCCCTTCCCACTATAAAATCTTACATCCGCATGTTTTTATATAAGGTGTCCCAAAAGCCTAGTACAGTTTTTAGCTTTACTAGTTTAAAACAAGAGGCTGGCTTGAATGAGTCATTTCATTCTCAGTATCCCTTCTAACTACTAATCTATTATTAGTAGTAATAACAGTTTATTATAGAGATTTAAGGTTTGCAAAGCACTGCACAGGTTAACTCATTTGATCCTCACCAACAGTCTTGTGAAGTAGATGTCACTATTATTCCCATTTCACAGATGAGGAAAGTGAGGATGACAGTTAAATAGCTTGCCCAGAGTCACATTGCTAGTGTTTGAGGTAGAATTTAAACTCAGGTCTTCCTGACTCCACATCTAGTACTCTTAGTCACTACACCGGCCATATTATATATTGCAGCAGGTAAAATGACTCAAGGAAACAGCTATCCACTAAAAATTTAAATGAAATCATTAAATTATTTTCTCAAAAACCACTAAAAGTCTAACAGCAGTTTACCAAATTCACACTAGTGACTGTGGGATGAAGTATTGTAACAATATATGTATTAATCCCTCTTCTGAACCATGTAATTGCATTTGTGCCTTAATTTCATTTATTTTGGTAACTTTAGTATTTAAAAACCCTATAATGTCACTTAGTATGTTAAGCTAAAATAATAGATTCAGCCATTAATGCTTTATTATTTTTTTCAGTTTCACTAATACAATGTGCTGGTACAACTGGCTTTTTTTTTTTATTAAAATCCAGGGAGGTTCTAGATGTACAGAATGACAGGAATGAAATCCAGCTTCTTTCCTCACATTTTAAGAGCAATACCCTACTTCGTTAATTACTTAGGGGGCAGTATTAGTGAGACAGTCCAGCCGGACTGGACTGCTGGAGAACAGCAGAAAATCTGGCTACTTGAGTTCCACAATGTTACATAGTGTGATGCACATTCAACTGAACAGAAGATGGTAGAAACAGACTAATTTAAACCGAAATGTACCTGCATGTGATTTAAAATGTTTTTCATTTGACATAAACGAGATTACATCTCTTTTGACAAACACACACCACAAGCCAAGACAGCAGGCAGTTTTTTTAGTGTCATGCCCTGATGATGTCAACACCAGCTGGTACCCTGTTGCTACCAAAGGACAGATACATAATTTCAGGCAGTTATCAATGGAAACTAAGCTAGATATAAAACAGATTCATAAACTCGATGCAACAATTTTCAGCACTCAATATCTGGATGTAGAGATTCTCAGAGGCAGAACTTCAAAAAGTAGGCTGATCCACAAACCGCCCCCCAGCCCACACTTTGAAAAACAGCACGGCATCCTACATGTCAACCACACTCAAGTCCAATTTTCAATCCCTTTAAAATCTGTTTCGAAGCTTTTGTTTAGAAAAGCACGCCGAGCCCCGGCAGAAGCAGCTTTCTTGGCTGCAAGCTACTGCCAAAAACAAGAACCAAACACGGGAGTAAACTGAGGCACAAGCGGAGATCTGGGGATTCGCTGGGACCTCACACCTCGTGGGTCTCGGACCAGAACCGGACCGCCCTCTTCCCCCCCGCCCCTCGAGCAGCAAAGCCCGAGCCTGCACCAGGCTTCGCGGGGCATTCACGGGAGCCGGCGCCGCTGCCGACTCTGTCCCCGGACTGGCTCCGAGTCTCATTCAAAGTTCACAAAGAAAACGTGTTCCCGGCAAACCGAAGAGGGAGGGCTGCCCGCCCGCCTCCCCGCCCCACCCCCCGTGACAGGTCTCCTCGGGCCCCGGGCCCTC
>CM053597.1:29117080-29139134 GCA_028646575.1 Pseudocheirus occidentalis | reverse complement strand
CCCCCCCCGCCCCCCGCCCTCCTTCTGCCCTTCACCCACCTGGTCCCGGAGTTTGAGGAACACCATGGCGGGCGCCGCCGCCAGCGCGCACCATCCAGCGCCCGCCTCCACGCCCCGCGCCAGCCTGGGCAGGGGGCGCGGCCCGGCCGCCCAGGGGCAAGCGGGGCGAGCGTCCGGCGAGGGCGGCCGAGGGGCGCGGGGCCGGGGGCGGCGGCCGAGGGGCGCGGGTGCCGCCTGCTGCTGCTGCTCCGCCCGCCGCCGCTGCCCCGGTCCTGCCTTCCTTCCTCCCTGCCTCCCTTCCTCCGCCGCCGCTGCCGCCGCCTCGGCCGCCCGCCCTGCCCCTAATGCCCCGGCCCCGGCGGCAGCATCCCAACTCCACTCCACAACATTACCGCCACCGCCACTCACCACCACCGCCCGCCCCGATTGGCCCCGGCGCGGGGGACAGGCCCAGAGTAAGCGGCGCCCGGATTGGCCGCGCCGCCTCCGGGCCCGCCCTCCCGCTCCCTTTCTCTCTCACCTTCTTCCCCCTCCCCCGCCACCCCCAGCGAGGGGCCGGAGCCCGGGGGGAGGGGTTAGGGGAGGGGGCCTGCGCGCGCGCGCGCGCCCCCGCGCCAGGACCACCGGGGCGGGCCTGGGAGCAGAGGGGGCGAGCGGGTGGAGGAGGGAGGACGGGGACGCAGGGGTGTGCCCCGGCATCGCACGTGGAGGTGGAGAAGGGAGGCGGGACGCGCCCCCTCTTTATGGAGGGCCGGAGCGCGCGCTCGTGTCACCTGCGGGGAGAGGACCCGGGACACGCGCAAGAAGGCAGCGGGGGAAGGGTCTCCTTTGTGCCGGGCCGCAGGTGCCGTCCACGCCATGCTTCGCTGCTGCCGGGCGCGCCCGTCCTCCCGGAGGATGCGGGGAAAGGGCGTGGGGCTTCTCCACGCGCGGGCGTGTCTCCTGCTCGCCGGTACAGAAGACCTCGGACGTGCAGCTCAATAAATCATACCCAGCCATCCCCAGAAACCCACAGCGTTTCCTTTAGTTCTGCCCCCGTTGCTGGCGTGGGGGAAGGGGCGGTGGATGGGCTCTTTCCTGCATCTGTGCTCGCCCCCTCCCCTCCTGCCCCCAGTCAAGAAAAGATACAGATGGTTTAGAACACAAATGTGTGACGTCATGCTCGGTTCTGAAATGCTCCCCCACGTCTCTTCTCATCAGCTATGTCTCCAAGGACAGATTTTTATAGAGAAAATATTGATTTGAGGCCGGTGGGAGCTAGTCTTCAACAGGAACCTGGAAGAAATTCTGCCTTCCTAAGAGAATCTGCCAGTTCATAATAGCACTAGAGATTCTAGATGACTGTACACAAAGACCCCTCCAACCCCCAAAAGAAAGGAAAATAGGATTTCATATTCACAATAACAGGATAATTTAATAACTCTAAGGCTGCTCACTAATTTCACAACAGGTAATTAATTCTGTATAAAAGTTTCTCAGGTCTTCCACCCTACAAACGTTTATAGCTACAGATATTAAAACTGAATCCAAAATAACATTCAAGTTATCCTAAAGCTAACAATGAAAGACTCTTTCGATGTTAATGGGACTGAACCTCAGCCGAGCTAGATTCTGTTATGCCGAACATTATCTTGACCAAATCATTGTTTCTGCACATCTCATTGTCTCCATCCATCAAAAAGGGGAGTGGGTCTTACCAATTCAGTGAGGATGAGTGGATGCATTTTAAATTGCACAAAGCTAGAACAATAATAAATGAGTGTTGAATTGAAGCTATCCAAAACACAGGCCGTTAATAATGCTACTATGCTTGGTGGTTACAAAGTACCTTGTAATCTTACCTTTGTAAATACTTACCATAGACTAGGTAGGGCATAGTTATATTGTAGGCAAGGTGTGGAGGAGTTTAACTGCATTCATTCATTCTAGGGCAGTACACTACAGCACCATGAACTTGGTCCTTGGTTTATAAATTTGCTGGATATTCTCACTATTAGCTCAAAGTTCCTGAAATGTACAATGAGTGAGTAATTGCTGGGGAAGAATTTTTTTTAGACTGTGAATGCTACAAAAATTTGAATCTTAATTACAGTTTTGGTTTTAATAGTCCTGAGATTGAGATGATGAAACTTTATAGTTCATTTTCTTAAGTTTCTCTTAAAAAATAATGAAAGACAACCCCCTATAAAACATCCACAATACCCCTCTAGACATTGCTCTGTTAGTCAGCATTCTGGAAGATTTGGCTTCCATGTTCCTGACCTTAAAGAACTTTGCAAATGAATTGGATTTAAGTGAGGGAGGGTTGTACAAAGTAATCAGCCCCACTTTCTCCTCTGCAACCATCTGGATCCAGTGGCAAGATAGAGGACTACTGGAGATGGCCCTTGATGCAGTGGGAGACCTTGGTCTTTTTAAGCTAAAGAACTTACAGTCTAATTGCAAACATACAAACACACACACAAAATGATATTGTATATTACTGTGGCAGCTGACATATAGAGAGCCATTTAAAACTAGGTTTAAATATGACCTGATCCTCCTTTCTTATTGTTGTTTAGTCCTGTCTGACCCTTTGTGATCCCATTTGCGGTTTTCTTGGCAAAGATACTGGACCGGTTTTGCCATTGTCTTCTCTAGCTCATTTTACAGATGAGGAAATTGAAGGTAAATGGTGGAAATGACTTGCCCAGAGTCACACAGTAAGTGTCTGAGACCAGATTTGAATTTAGAAAAATGAATCTTCTGAGTCCAGACCAGGAGATCTATCCACTGTGTCACTCAACCCTCACTAGTTGTGTGAAACTGGGACAATCTCTTAACTTTTCTGTGTTTTAGGCAACTCCCAAACACATATCTAAATCATGTAATCTAGACTTGGCTAAACTACCTCCAACAGGAAGGCATTTGTGAGTGCCCCAGATCTTTCACCCTGATACTTTTTGTTCTATATGTTTATATTCGCACACACATACATATATATGTATTTACTGCCTATACCTGTCTACATATTGCTTCCCTCCACCAAAATGTAAGCTCCTTCAGGACATAAAGTGTTATTTTTTTTTCCTTTTCCATTTTTGTGTTGTTAACCCCTACCAGTATCAGGCACATAGCAGGTTTTTGATAAATCCTTATTGAATTAAGTTCCTTGAACTTATCTACTTAGTCTGCTAAATAAAGAGAATTCTCAGCTCCCGTTCCCTATGCTGAAATAATCACAACTCTTTTGTGTGTATATTAAGACAATATAAGATCAAGTTCTAGGTTGTATGAAAATGTCCATAGGATATATCGAAGAATATATATATCCATAGAACACATAAAAGAAAGTCAGTGAGGGCTGGAGTAATGAAAAAATCAATTAGGCTATGTTTGATAGCTACTGTGGGTCAGGCAGATAGATGCTTTGGCTATAAAGACAAACATAAGAGTCACTGTCCTCAAGTAGCTTATATTTATAAACATGTTCTATACCCTTCCCTCAGTAGAATGTAAGTTGTTCCTACCCTCCCCCAATAGAATGTATATTCCGTGATAGCAAAGACTGTTTCGTATCGGTCTTTATCTCTAGTACCTGATATTGGCTAGTAATAATAATTAACATTTATACATTTGTGTGCCAGATGTTTTACAAATAATTTCTCCTTTGATTCTCACAACCATCATAGGTGATAGATGCTATTATCACCCCCCTTCCAAACTAAGACAAATAGAGGTTAAGTGACTTGTCCAAGGTCACACAACTAATAAATATCTGGGGCTTAATTTGAACTCAGGTCTTCCTGATTCCAGGCACATTGCTCTATCAACTGTACCATCAAGCTGCCTTTGTAAAGTAAAAGCAATAAGCTCTTACTTGTTGTTTGTCCTTTGTTCTCAAAGAGGATCTTGGGGGGGGGGGGAGGAGGCAGTTGCCATGATAAAAGGGATGTGCAAAGTCACCAGACCTGCTTTCTCCACTGGAGTCATCTGGATTCAGTGGCAAGATAGAGGATTAGTGGAAATGGCCCTTGATGCAGTGGAAGACCTTGGTCTCTTTAAGCTAAAGTCTTTAACCAGTCTTATTTTTGACTGAGGCAAAGCCCAATCAGTGATTAAGATTAGGTAAGAAATGAGGCAGAGAATGACCTCTTTTACCTATTTTTTTAAAAAATAAAATTGATTTGGGAGGAGAAGACCCTTAGGGTTTCCTGGCCAAAATAGAAACAATTGTTATGTACATTTATTCTGAGCCAATCAGGGTCCAAACAATGACCAACTAGGGCTTGGCTGGGACCTGTTGTTGGCCAATCAATGAGAGTCGGAGTGATTTGGGTTTAAGGTATGGTCCTTAGGAAAGAAATCTAGTCCATAAACCCTAAGATATCTTTTGAGGTTTCAGTGGTCAAAATTTAGATTCCTTTTGAGCAGAGCACTCACAGGTAACATGGTGTGATACCATATGTCAACAAAAGGAAGGGAAGGGAAGGAGGAAGGAGAAAGGGGAAGGGGGAAGGGAAGGAAAGAAGGAAGGAAAGAAGGAAGGAAGGAAGGAAGGAAGGAAGGAAGGAAGGAAGGAAGGAAGGAAGGAAAGAAGGAAGGAAGATAGCTGTGTTGTCCAACTAACTAGTTCATGTTGGGCCCCCAGTGGGGGCATCTCCTACTACTACTCACAGAGGTTGTTGTTTGTCTTTCATTCTCATAGAGGACCAAGACATTGGGGAGGCTCTTAGTAGGTGCTTAAGGAAGGAGGGAGGAAAGGAGAGAAGGAAGAAAAGAGGGAGGGAGAGGAGGAAGGATGGGAAGAAGAGGGAGGGAGGAAGGAAAGGAAGAAAGGAAGGGAGGAAGGAACCAAGCAAGGAAAGGAGGAAGGGAAGAAGTTAAGAAAGAAAGAACATGGGAATCCATGATTAATTTGCAGCCCCCAGTTTGGGTAGAAGTCTTCTACCATCATCAACATCCTATTAAGCCCAGCTTTGAGTCTCAAGGAGGCATCTCTAATAAGGGATGCCAAAGTCCATAGCTCCATTGCCTTCAGCTTAGTGGACAAGGGGGCATGGTTGGTATGTGATGTCTTCCTGACCTGGCTCCTTGGGACTTTGGTTGTTTTTCCAATGAGGTATTTTACATTCTCTTCTATTTTTTTTTTCATTCTTTTGATTTATTTTGACTGGTTCTTGATGTCTCATAGAGCCATTAGCTTCTACTGCCCAATTCTAATTTTTAAGGAATTCTTTTCTTCAGTTAGATTTTGTGCCTTCTTTTCCATTTGGTAAATTCTATTTTTTAAAGGAGTTTTTTTTTCTTCAGTGGATTCCCACCCCCATCCCCAATTTGGCCAATTGTATTTTTTAAAGAATTGTTTTCTTCATTCAATTTTTGCCCTTCTTTTTCCAAGTTGTTGGCTCTCTCCTGCATTCCTCTTATTTCTTTTCTTAATTTTTCTTCTACATCTCTTATTTGACTTTTAATATCTTTTTGAGCACTTCCAAGAAGACTTTTGGGGCTTGAGACCAATTCATATTCCCTTTTGAGGTTTCAGTTGACAATATTGTTCTCCTCTGAGTTCTTGTTTTGATCATCCCTGTCACCATAGTAATTTTCTTTCTTTCTTTTTTTGGAAGGGGGAGTTGAAGCAATCTGGATGAAGTGATTTTCCCAAGGTCACACTGCTAGTAAATGACAAGTGTCTGAGATCACATTTGAACCCAAGACTCCAGAGGATGATGCTCTATTCACTGTGTCACCTAGCTGCTCCACCATAGTACACAGGGAGCACTGTCCTAAGCTTCTTGTGCTGGGGACCAAGGGCTGGGTCACTGTCTTTGTGTGCCAGGGCCTCAGGTGCTAGTGGTTTGCTCCCTGTACTGGAGTGGCCTGGCCTAGTTGCAACTGTTGTTTCTTAGCCTGGCAACTTGCCTTCTGTGCTGGGGGTGGAGGACTCACAGCTGGCCTGCTCCACCACTGGCCTGCTGAGCCAGGAATGAGGGGCTTCGGTTGCTGATCTGTGTTGTGGCTAAGAGCCTCATTCTGGCTTGCCCAGGCACCATCTGACCTGGGCTCCTCTTCCCTTTTACCCAAGTGAGAAAGACCTTTCTTTCCTGAAGTCACTTTAAATTAATCTTAAGCTGAAAAAAAATGTTTCATTCCATCTTTTTGTACATTCTGTCACTCCAGAATCTGTTTAGAGGTTTAACATTATTTCTTGGGGGAAATTAGGGAGAGCTCAGGAACTTCCAGGAGCCGTCAAAGACTCTTTGGGTCTTTGAGTCTGTGGTTCCTAGATTCAGACCACTTTCTCTGGCTCAGTCTAATGGACTTGCTTCTTGTATTGTTGTTTTTTTTTTCCTCTACTACTTAGTAAAAAGCTTACTGGTTATTCTTTGAACTCTGGAACAGGGCCATCTGTTTGACCCCCTTCTTTTGCTCTCTAAGCTTTCTCCTTACCAGTGAAACACAATCTAATCTCCAGTGAGGGGAAACCTCATTGCCCCTCCTAGTGGGTGGAGACCTGAGCCACCATGAAACAAAGAGAAATAGAGAAGCAGGAATGGAAGTGAGCCGCCTGCAGCAATACCTCAATGGATCTGTGTCCCTCCACCCATTCCAACCCCATCTCATCCTTACCTTCTCAAATTGCATCATCTTTGTCCAAGTTCTTCCATTTCTGGAAGAGAATTTCTGCCACAAATCTCGTTTTAGCGACCTGCATCTCATTTAGCTTGTCCCTATTGTCTGTGGTCCCGGGATCTCACAATATGCATCCCTTTTCTGATCATACATTTCCTCAATGAGGTATATCCCTTATACACCTTTATGAACATTTGCGGTAGCCTACTTGCTCTTCCTCCTAATACCTTTCCCATTAGCAACTTGAGGGAAGAGATTGTCTTTTGCCTCTTTTTGTATCCCCAGCACTTAGCACAGGACCTGGTACATAGTAGATGCTGAATAAATATTGATTGATTGATTTATTGATTGTCTTCTCACCCTTAACTCCCCTCCACGTGACCCAGAGATACCCATTCACACGTGTTCTCTCTTATACCTTATACCTTCTCCTGGCCTTGGCACTGGTTCTCTTCCAGGCCTAAAATTCTTTCCCTCTTCACCTCTACCTCTGTATCTCTGGCTTCTTCAAACTCAGCTCAAATCCTTCTGTAGGAAGCTTTCCCAATTTCTCCATCTGCTAGTTCTTTTCCCTCTGAGATCACCACCCATCTAGTCTGTATATATCACGGATATCCCTATTTATTTATATGTTGTCTTACATTCTTATGGAAGCTCCTTGAGGTAATGGGCTATTTTTGTGTTTTAGCTTTTCTTTATATCCTTAATGTTTATTACAATGACTAACACAAATCCAGCATTCAATAAATATTGATCAATCTGAGTGACAGGTAAAATCAAGTTTCTGAATCTGTCAAAGTGAGGATCGTACCCTAGAGTCTAGTCTAGGGCTTAGACCCTTGGTGACCATCAACATATAGATACCCAATGGGGCCAAGCTAAGTCCAGTGTTTCTTCCTTTAACACTGTCTTTCACACTAACCAGAGGTTCCTAACCACTTTTGTGTTATGGACTTGTGAATCTTCTGAACCCCTTCTCAGAATAATGTTTTTAAAGTTCACAGGAAAGAAACGAATTACATTGTGATATAGTTAACAAAGTATTTTTTTTAAAACCACAAGTTCCCATGCCTCAGGTTAAGAACTCCTGTTTTAAAAGCTTAACAAGATTTTTTAAAAAAATAAACTGCAACAAGGTTTTTAAAGAATTCTTGTAACTTTGTATCTCCCCCATATTTGTTATTTTTATCTCTTTGCCAAGGGTTGTGTGGTTACTGAGGCGTAGGAGAAGCTGGGAGCCTGCCTCCTGTTTCAAAGTGGGCTTAGGAAAAGAACCCTGGTTGGAAGAGTTGTTACTGACATCAGAACAAAGACAAAGAGAGACCAGTCAGCTGGTAATGTGTCACATATCTCTACATATCATCTATTACCATATTGCATGTAGTTAGTTATAGATAAATACTAGTGCTTTGGTTGACTGCTCACTCCTGTTGGACTCTCATATCTGCCTTCCTGACTATTCTCACGATTGGTATAATTGAAAGGGCACTGAATTTGTAGTCAGAAGAAATCTACTTAAGTCTCAGTTATGGCATGGTTGTGTAGACATGGCCAAGTCAATTAACTTCTTTGAAACTCATTTTCATTCTTCTTTGACTTCCTGATTTCTTTTCCCCTCTCCCTCCATTCATCCTGATTAACCCCAGCTTCCTTGACACAGCTTCCTGGCTGGGGAGCAGAAAAGGTCCCAGTCAAGTGTAGTCAAACTTGGTGGGCACCTGAGATCATGTAAGTCACACAAACCCTCATTATACACTCCCCAGACACATTTGCCATTGTATCCTTACTATGTACTCTTGCCGTGTTTGGGCAAAGTAAACCTCCTGTGTTCAATGACTCTTGAGTATCTCATTTAGTCCTAACATCAGACCTGAACTAAGAGGGTTTGAAGGTTAGAGTCACGTCTGCAACACAACGGGGAGAGTAGAGCATTCCCCAAATGATTTCATGCAAACTAGTTGTATTATCCTTCAGAGAGGTAGTGTGACAGTGAACACGGCTTCATATCTTGTCTTTGCCACTGGATGTCAACGATCCAGAGCAAAACCACTTTACCTCTTAGTTTCCTCATCTGTAAAGTGAGAGTTAGACTAGATAATCTCTTAAGGCGCTTCCATCTCTTAATCTATGATTCCTCAATTCTTACAGGAACATTTTGAGGGTCAATTCAGCATCAAGTCTTTGCCAGGCACATAGTATAATAATAAAATATAGTAATATAATAATTATGATAATAGATATAAAATAATAATAATAAAGTTATAATCAACAATATTTACATTATATATCATACACATTATATGTGTCAATATATAATAATAATATAGAATATAATATAATAACATATATACCTATATAATAATATAACATAATAACTAATAATAAAAGCTAGCATTTAGTACCTTAACATTTGCCAAGATCTTCATATATTTTGTGTCATTTGATCCTCATAACCTGGGAGACAGGTGCTTTTATTATCCCTATTTTATAGATGAGAGAACTGAAGTTAAGTGACTTGCCCAGGGTCACACAGTTAATAAATGTCTGAGGCAGAATTTGAACTCATGTCTTCCTAAGTCTAGGTTCAGTGCTCTAGTCACTGCTCTACCTAGCTGCCTAATCAAATAACATGATAGATAATAATATAATAAGATAATGTATGTGAAGTTGTTTATTATGATTGAGTGCTATGGGTAGTTTTTGTATGATACATTTGGGGTAAGAAGACCTGAGGAGAGACCTGGATTACCACTTCACCAATTAAGTAACATTAGGTAAATTACTTAACCCACCAACCCCCAGCCTCAGTTTCCTCACCTGTAAAATGAGATTGGGCTAGGTCTTCTCTAAGGTGCCTTCCATCTCTTTGAATAAGAAATAATACATTCCTATAATCAATGTGAGCTTTTCTTATAGTTAGCCTATACTTTTTTAGTATTTCACTATCCAATGTAACCTAATAAAGACCTAGACTTTGTATTATCTTTACCTGTTCTCCACAGGTCATAGAATCATAGGATCACAAATTAAGAGTTACCAGGGACCTTTCTTAAAATGTACATAGTCCAACCTACTCATTTTTCAGATGGGAAAACTGAGGCCCAGAGGGATTGAATGACTTATCCACAGTCATATCGTTAATCCATATAAGAGGCAGGATTGAGCCCTGTTCCTAACTTTGAGTTCCACTCTATTCATCATACCATTCTGCTTCTCACACTCTATAGAACATCCTATATAGAAATGTGTTGTTCCCTAAAACAGTGACTCCCTGGTGGACACTGAAGCCTGATTCTTGAGCCAGGAAAAGTTGTACACTCTCTAGCCTTTATAAGGGAGATAGCATCTGCTATCTCTCTCTCTTGTTTCTGGGACATGTAGTTCTTTCTGGGCCTGACATGATGTCCCTGAGCCCAGCGCCTGTGACCTAGGTGAACTAGAAACTGAATTTCAAAGCTTCAGGAAATATCTTTACTGAACATAGTGATCAAATAATGATCCTGAGATAGACATTTCCAACTTTGAAGCCAACCTGAAAAGTTTGAGAAGTTCAGAATTCTAGGACTTTCATTGGTGCCAACTGCACTTGGTGGTGGTGTGGTGCCTGGTAACTACTATAGTACTTCTTGAAAAGAATGATTACTAGCAGGAAGAGGTGCCCACCCCCCCCCCATTCTACCTTGGCAGAAGACATGAACCAGGTAGAAATTGTTTGGGGTGAAAGTAAAATACCAATTTAGTATTCCTACAATATTCTTCATGCTTTGAGGTCTCAAGTATCTAACTCCCAGAGAGTATAACAATAGTTTTAAGTTAATTCTGATGTTGCCATAAATTTGTGCGTTTTTTTGTTTTCAGCATTTCTTTTATGTGGAGAAAATAAATAGCTGTCCTTTATCTAATTTAAGTAAGTTTTCTTGAGACTTTGGTGAAGAGGCATAAACAGAAAGAAAAAAAAGAGCCTGACAATCCCTGCCTTCAGGGACCACGCTTCACTGAAAATGAACCTGTTCCATTTGTGAGGGTCCTGAGCTGAGAGGTAACCTGTGGGAGAGAGAAGGAGAGAGAAGGCAAGCATGCCAGCCTCAACACATAATGACATGGTGTGTGTGTGTGTGTGTGTGTGTGTGTGTGTGTGTATGTGTGTGTGTGTGTGTGTGTGTGTGTGTATGGAGACTTGAAGAAATGGGCTTTGGTACAATGGAAGGAACGCTGGATTTGTAAATAGCCATCCTAGTTCTACCATTCCTTGGCTATGTAACACTGGGTAAATGTAAACGACTTATTTGGGCCTCAAGCTACTCCTCTGTAAAATGGAAGGGTTCTACTAGAGTGAAAGCTCCCTGAAGGAAGGGACTGTTTCATTTTTGTGTTTGCATCCTGAGGAGACTCAAGGGATAGAGCCTAAGTCTGCTCAGTAAGACTGCCTCAGACACTTGCCAGCTGGGCAAGTGCCTTTACTCTGTTTGCTTCGGTTCCTCATCTGTAAAGTGAGCTGGACAAGGGAATGGCAACCTATTTCAGTATCTCTGCCAAGAAATCTCCAAAAGCCTTGGCAAAGAGTCAGCAGAAGATACAACAACAATAATAACAAATCCTGAGTACATGATTTTGGGAACTGAATGTTTGTTGAATTGAAATGATCATTAAACTGAATTGAAATGAGCTTTAAGATCCATTCCAGATTTAATGGCTATGAACCTTTGAGTCTAAAAATTAGTTAAAACTATGGGAATAGTTTATGTAAGAGAAAGGAATTTCAGAATTTTTGATGAGTTCTCCCAGGGGCAGAGACTTTCCCAACTCCAGGTCACAGTTGTCTAGGAAATGGTTTGACTGAAAGTCCTATTACCCTCCTCACTGCTCCCACGTAGACACACCATGATCTAGGGTGATCAGAAGGGTTTGTTCTTTAACAATCTGACTAATGCTAGGAAAAGAACAAAAGTAGGATTTATTTGGCATAGGTTGAAGGGCAGATGTAGGTTCCAGGAGAAAAAGGAGACAGGTAACTGGCCAGGAGAAGAGGGAATATTATAGAGACCTAATCTAAGGAAGGAAATTGAGTTTTCTACAACAAGAACTAGCAATAAAAGGTGACCATTTCTTACAAAAACCTTCTTTCTTGTTCCACATATATTGAAAAATTTGCATCAATAGTTATTAAATTGGGAATGCAAAGTAAAATTTACTTTAATAAAAGCTTTTCATCTGAAGAAAAATTTACTTGTGGGTTATGGGAAATTTTTGAGGAACTCCAAGGCAGTTAATTTGCTTGACTTGACTCAGTGTCTGCCAAAACCTTAATTTCCTTGAAAGAAACTCTAGTAAATACCACCTTCTTTCTGCACAGTCCAGCCTTAGAAATACAAGCCCAAATTAGAGACACCAACAGAGTCTCTGCCCAGGTGAGAAACAGCACTAGGGAGTTTTCCCTGGGGTATGCCTTGTCAGATGACCACTATGAGAATGGAGTTGGTTCTTGGACCAACCCAAAGGCTTACTATTGGATACACCTATGAGTTACTACAGAACAGGTAGGAATCTCACCTCAGAAGCAGCCCAAATTGAGTGAATGCGAGGGTGGCATATGGAAAGAAGTTCTCTATTTCTAGAGCAGATAGCTCCAGAGATTTACAGCCTAATTCTCCCTTTTTCCAATGGGATCCATGATTAGAGAACCAGACCCAGGAGTCTCTAACAAGGAAGCTTCACCATTTATTAGTGCTTAGTGGTAGAGTTCTTTCACTATCACATTTCTAGATTCAACAGCATGCTTGCCTCTGCTGACACAGGCCTATTATGAAAGCTGGCAAGAGGCCCATCAATATTACAACATCATTCTAAATCTTATCTAACCTTAGGCATAGAACTCCAAGAACAGTTCTGTGCAGGTCTGTCTTTTACAAGGTCTTTCAAATGGTCTTGTGTACTTTTGGGTGGGGGGGGGGTTATACTTAAATATGCAGTATCTTTATTTTATTTATTCCTGCAACTTTCCACAAAGGGAGGCTGTAAAAATCAACAAATGTAACAGCCCACCATTGAAAATATTTCCCATGTTCCTTTTCCCATGAGAGGAATTCACATTGAGTTTGTGTGATTTTTATTGTAGTTGAAGATTATAGAAGGAAATTTGACTTTTGAGAAGAAAAAATTTCAATTTTCCCCATAAAAATACTTTAATAGCTTACATATATAGTTAAAGTCACATGGAAACATGAGTCAAACAAATAGTTTTGTCATCTTAAAAGATGAAGAGGCTGGGGGAGAACCAAGGCTCTTAGAAGTGCATGAAAGAAAGGATTGTCTTTGTCAACTTGGGGGAGTGTGATGATTTTCTGAAAAGATAAAAAGCATTTCTTTGACAGCAAAGAATGTGAAACAGATAGTTTGTATTGATTCTACATCATGATAAACAATTTTATGCCTGCAGATTCTTGTATTTTTTTCTTTTCTCATGAAAAACAAAATCTGTTTAAATGAAATATCCGTGAGGAAAAATCTCAGGTCAGATGAGGTCAGCCCACTTTGATTGTTAATTAATTGTTTGACCAACATGTATGTATCATTTTTATTTATGTTCCAATTCTATAGGAGGCTAAAAGAAATTAATTTTGCATTTAACTTTTTTTTTTTGCAAATATCACCATATAGCTAAAGCTTTTCACTTATTTCTCAGAATCATAGATTTTCCAAGTTAGAGGAAACCACAGAGGTCATCTAGTCTAACCCACACATGAATAGTAATCCCTCCTACAATATCCTCAACAAATGGGAAAACTCCAGTGATGGGGAATTCACTCCCTTACAAAACAGTCCATTCCAATTTTGGACAGGAATAATTGGAAGGAAGTTCATCTTTACACTGACCCTTCTAAAACCTCCTTCTTCCCCTGGGACCAAACAGAACAAATCTGATCCCTCTTGCACATGCCAGCCCTTAGAATGCTTAAGTATAAGTACCATGTCTCCATTACATATTCTCTTCTCCAAGCTAAACATCCCCAGTTCCTCCAACTGGCCTTTGTATGACATGGTTTTCAGTGTGTTCAACATTCTAGTAACCTGCTTCTGGACACACTCCTGTTTTTCAATACTCTTCCTAAAGTGTAAAGCTCAGAACTGACCATGGTCCATCCAATGCCATCTGATCAGGACAAAGTATGGTGGAACCATGACTTTGTTGTCACTGGGTATCTGCAACAGCAACCCAGTACTGCTTTCACAGCTTTGGCAAATGTTATACTCTTGAATCACATTGTGTTTACAATCCATTAAAAAACCCCAAATCTCTTTCACAAGAACTCTTATCTGGTTGTTTCTCCCTGACTTGGTACATGTGAAGTTTATGGGAGAAGCCACCATGGACTCTAGGGGTGCACTCCATTCACAAACACTTCCTCCCATCTTCCACTACTAGCTCCTCTGTGTGTGTGGTCTTCCTTCATTAGAATGTAAGCTCCTTTAGTGAAGGGACTATCTTGTTGGCATCTCCAGAGTTTATCACTACTTGGGACATAGTAAGAGCTTTGTTGTTGTTGTTGTTGTGTCATTTCAGTTATGTCTGACTCTCCATGACCCCATTTTGGGGATTTTTTTGGCAAACATACTAGAGTGATTTGCCATTTCTTCCCCAGTGCTCTCTTTTTATAGATGAATGAATGAATGAATGAAAAAAAGCATAGTAAGTCCTTAATCATTGCTTTTTCATTCATTAACTCATCTATAAAATGAGGGCATTGGACCAAAATGCCTTTTTTTATGATTCAAAAAACCATGAAACACATTGACAGCATTTCCCATTGGGTGATTAGGCTAGACTTCATTCTTCCAGATTTTCTCTAACTTGACTATGCCCTTCCTAACAGAATTGAATACAATCTCCATATGGGGACTTATTTCAATGGAATATAGTAGGGCTATCACCTCCCTTATTCTAGATACTGTTTCTCCTTTAATACCACCTTGGACCAAATTATTATTTTTTTTTTTACTTTCCTCATTTTCTTGTTGATTCATTGAGTTTACAATCTATTAAATCCCTCAAATCTGTTGAGATGACTAGTCCCTGAAAGAAGGGCAGCTCAATTCTCATCTATTTCCTTTAGATTATGTTCTAGAACAGTGGTTCCATCCTTTAATAGTCATATGTGGGTGTGTCTGCATGTGGTCAGAACCACCTGGAGACGGAGAGAGGAGGTTTTTAAGACCATCAGAAATATGTGTTTTCCAATGGTCTTGGGTGACCCTGTGACCCCTGTGAAAGGGTCATTCAACCCCAAAGGGGTAGCAACCCACAGTTTGAGAACCACTGTTATAGAAGGTTACAAGTTTGGAGGACATTTCTGGGTCCTAATATTGCTCAGAAATGAACTGACTTCTTTAGGTGGAAATCTTAAACACTTTCTCCCTCTCCCTCTCCATCCCTCTGTGAAATGAAGGGACTGGACTAAATGGTCTTTAAATGTATTTCCAGTTATGAGATCATATCCTATATTGTCGCATTTATTGTAATATGGAGACCAGCATTCAATTAAAATTGAAATTCAAAGTGACTTACATTTGAGTAATATAAATTGGTTTCAAAGTGTTATTGGAATGTGGAAAACATTAGAGAGGTAATGATTTTGGAGGCACGAATGAGATACTGAATTACCCCTGCCTAACCATTTTAACGGTGTATGCTTGACTGGAAGCAGAGATTATCTGGATAAGAACAATACTAACTAATTTATTTTAAAATATCTCTTCATTTGTCTGTTCATCAACAGAGAATCTGCTTGGTTTTGTCTCTATAAACATCATGCCTCCCTTAAGATAAGCTGCTCGCCTGAAATCTCATCAAAAGTATGAAAAATGACTCAGGTTTTGATACTTCACATTTTTAAAACTCACTCTCCTTTGCCTCTTCTTTCAGACTGGAGGGCTGGAGGGTGGCTCCCAAAGCTCCAGCCTTCCTGGTAACTCCATTTTTCATCAACTGCTCTACTCCAAGGAAGAACATGCCCTTCTGCACTGTCCACTTCCCCCCAGGCAGGAGAGAAACTGATCACCTGAAATCTCCTTACCTCTGAATTGATTGACTCAGCATCTTTTTAACTAGGCTATGCTGGGCCTGGAGTCAGGAAGACCTGAGTTCAAATGTGACCTTAGATACTTACTAGCTATGTGACCCTGGGCAAGTCACTTAACTTTGTTTACCATAGTTTCCTCATCTGTAAAATGAGATGAAAATGACAAACCACTTCAATATCTCTGCCCAAAAAAACCCAAATGGGGTCAGGAAGAGTCAGACAGAGAGGCTGACTAATTTGCCCAAGCTCACAGAGCCTACAACTGTCAGAACTAGTCATCAAACCCACGGCTACTCATTCAGTGTCCAGAACTTTCTCCTATGTCACCTTGTATCTCAGCTGATAGTGAATATCTTGAACTTTTGAGTATTTCCCTTCTTCCTGCAATTCAAGCAGGTCATTGTGTTGTTGTAAGTGGGCCTTAGAGTTGACAAGATCTGAGTTTGAATTCTGTCTCTGTCCCCCTCCACTCTCTGTGTGACCTTGGGCAAGTCACTTAACTTCTCAGAGCTCTAACACAATTACTGTAGGTGGTAAGCACTTAATAAACGCTTATTGACTAACTTGACCCTAGGCAACTCTCCCAGATTATAATTTGCCAAGAAGGTAGCAACCAGTACTGGTAAAAGGAGTTTCCTTACCTGGAAGTTCCCTGTACGAATGACATCATAGGTCCAGTGTGTATTCTCTTTCTCCCATCCCAAATTTGATTTAATTCAGTTGAACAAGCCTTTATTAAACCCTTATCTTGGGACGGCTAGGTGGCGCAGTGAGTAGAGCACTGGCCCTGGAGTCAGGAGTACCTGAATTCAAATCTGGCCTCAGACACTTAACACACACACAAAAAAAGCTAGCCGTGTGACCTTGGGCAAGTCACTTAACCCCAACTGCCCTCCAAAAAAAAAACCAAACCCTTATCTTCACAGGTTGCCAGAGCTACAGGGAACCTTATAGGTCTTTTAATCCAAATTATGTGGCGTTATCTTCTAACACTGTACTTTCATTACAGATGACTACATTTGATGATAAAGTGTGTATACATTTTAGTTAAACATTTATAATGTTTCAAATGGGCATCTGTCATTTTACTTGCTAAATAAAATCTTCCTGATGTGCTTAAGTTTCAGAAGAACAGTAATTAAATCAAGATTGACTTCTAATTTGTACTGATTTATTCAGTAAAAACTTAAAACTCCTCTTGCAAATACTCTCCTGATATCAGACACTCACCCGCCTCCCCAAGATAACGACACTT
The DNA here is from genome assembly GCA_028646575.1 of Pseudocheirus occidentalis. Classification (NCBI taxonomy): domain Eukaryota; kingdom Metazoa; phylum Chordata; class Mammalia; order Diprotodontia; family Pseudocheiridae; genus Pseudocheirus; species Pseudocheirus occidentalis. The sequence goes on along the minus strand of CM053597.1, from coordinate 29,122,190 downwards.
TACTTGCTTCTCCCTTTAATACATCACTTTACACTTAGGATTTAATGAAACTACCTGCAGCCACAGCAAGGGTTTTTATCACATTGGACATTTCCCAGAAATCCAAAGCTGCACGATGACCTCTAAGTTTCCTTTTCCCTGGGATCATGCAGCCAAGCCAATCCCTTTCTAGGTGTGTCTGTGGCTGATACCTACAGGTACAATTCTTTGTCATATGTTGACCTCATAGTTTATGAAGCAGTTTAGGAACCTGTGAAAAGACAGGCATCATATAAATGTCAAGTGCTATCATTTTGGGGCCTCTCACAAGTGTAACATTCATATACTTGAGAAGGTGGGCTACAAAGGAACTTAAATTCTCTTTATGGGAATGACCGTACCAACTAAATTTGGGGGGACAACATGGAAAGTCACAATTCTGCAAGTGCTATCAAACAACTTTAGCAGGGCTTGCATTCTGACAGGGACCCTAAAACACACCATGTCTCTGTACCCCCTTATCTTCTCTAATGTGAATGTTGCATGTATATTTATAACTGCAGTGAAAGTAAATTTTAGTACCATGAACAACATTGTAATAATTCAGGACACTACATTTTATAGAGCAACTAGAAACTACAGGATTCAGCAAAATAAATTGTAACCTTTGCTATTGTGGCAAGAGTAAGCTATAAATCTAGAGCATAGATAAGTCCATGAAGAGAGGAGAGGCTTACCACATGGGTTTTCTTTACTATCAATGAGTGTGATTGTTGAGTCCTTTCTGCATTCTTCATTGGGTGCAAGAAACTTGTTCAATGTTCTATGCCTTGCTAGCTTGATGCTTGCAAGGGAACCAGGGGACCTATAGGAGAGCTAGACACAAGTTACATTGTGATGTTTTCAAGGCAATCCCTAGCTAAGGATATGAACCAAAGATTGGTTTCCAAGATTGAATTTGTGCCCAAGTTCTGGGTAATGGTTTCCACATATGTTTTCAATCAACAGGACAGAAATGAACAGCAGGGATGTTATTGAGATGTAAAAAAAGAAGAATACCTCAGATGTATTTCTGGTTGCAGAGTTGGAGACTGAGGCAGGGTGATAAAATGGTAAATACCCTGGATTTACAGTCAAAGGACCTGAGTATGAATCATGGCTCTGCCATTGACAATCTATGTAACTTTTTGGTCAGTCTTTTAAGATGAAAACAAATGATGCTCTCTAAGAAATATTTCAGTTCTAGTATTCAATGAAAACTTTATGTCTGAAGCAGCCTGGGGAAGTGTTAACACTGAAAATATTGAACATACTTCTTAGGATCTCAAGGGCTGCCATATACCCAAAGCCTTCCCTGAATCCCTTGTCCAAATCTAGTTACTAGTATTTCCTCCTCTCTGCCCAGGTGCAAAGAAGGACATGAGCACCCACTAAGACTGCTGTGTGCCAGGTAATGTGCTGTTTTACAAATATCATCTCATGTGAGAGGTGAGTGCCATTATTTTTTTTTTATTTTTATTTTTTTATTTTTTGCTTTTTGGAGGGCAGTTGGGGTTAAGTGACTTGCCCAAGGTCACACGGCTAGTTTTTGTGTTAAGTGTCTGAGGCCGGATTTGAACTCAGGTCCTCCTGACTCCAGGGCCGGTGCTCTATTCACTGCGCCACCTAGCCGCCCCTGGGTGCCATTATTATTCCCATTTTACAGTTGAGGAAACTGAGGCAGATAATGTAAGTGACTTGCCCAGAATCACATAGCCCATAAGTGTCTAAGGCCAAACGTGAATTCACTTGCCTTCTATCGACTTTGCATAATTTACATGATATACATATTATATAGGTATAAATGCATATATATACATTGTATACATGTGAATATGTATGTACTCATATGTGTATATATACATATATTGTATATGTGTATGTATGCCTATAACTACACATCTCTGTTGTCTATCTCCACTATTAGAATATAAATGGCAGAAACTATTTCACTTTTGTCATTATATCCCCAACTCCTGGCAATCTCCTGGATAGTACATAAAGATTTTTCTCATTAAGTACATAGTAGGTACTTCATTAAAAAATGTTTTTTGATTGATTGACTTTTGGGTATAGGCACCTGATACTTAAGTAATTGTGCTTTGAGTATGAGTATCCCTGGGTAAGGGTGCCTGATTAGCTTTCAGACTCACAGTTATGTGAATCAGAAGCCACATTTGAAATCCCTCTTGGCCTTTGGAGACATAAGCCCTGTACAGTTTAGTATAATATAATGTTCCCCTAGGAAAACTAGTCTTTTTTAGAGAATTTCCAGTAGCATGAAAGGACCACATACAGTTTTAGAGATGGCATCAGAGAACTAATTTGGATCAAAATTCTAGCTCTGATGTTTCAACATGTTTCTCTTTCTCTTTTCTCTACTACCCTCTTTCAGGTTACTTTGGGCATGACAGACACTCCCACTGGTCTTCTAAAGTACCCAATCATCCAAAAATTTGTTTCTCTCGACTTTGGAATGTATTTTTGTACCCAGATTGTGTTTGAGTATGTCTGGGTGTGTCCCATGTCCTGGGAATTCGAAACAAAACTTCAAACAAAATGTCAATGCCACACTGTGAAAACCCGATCAGGAAAAAGATGGAGAGCTATACAGTTTCTTCATATTGCCCACTGGCTCCTTTTTTCTTTTTTATTGTCTTGACATTTACATGAAATGTGAACTCTGCATCCTCATACCACGTTGGGGACAGACAGTGTGAACTCTCTGCTTGACTGATTGAAGAGCATTCAGGGCTCTGAGGGCAAATCTTTGCAAGCTCCCAGGCTAGTTGGTTCATGACTTCAGGAGAGGTGGGCAGAGAAGTAATTAAATGTTTGTGTTTAAAGGCAGTCTTTTCAGGTAGCTCAGCTGGAACTGGGGGGAGAGAGAGAGACTGTGTGTGACTCAGGAGGAAACCCCAAATTGCTGTTGGCTGGATTAAGAGTAAATCAGTAGGAGGTGAGAGAGTCAAATGGATGGCTTTCAAAAATGCCAGCAATCTACCAACTGGATGATCAAAAGTAGGTTATAAATATCTAAAGGAACAATGAATTCATTTAAGAAAGTTATTTTGGAGAAAAAAGATGAGTCATAGCATATGGAAAGCATGTTGGATTTGTAGCCAGAGGCTCTGGGTTTGAATCCTGGTACTACTTGCCAGTTAATTTTGGGCCAAGCCTCAGTTTACCCATCTGTAAAATGAAGGGGTGAAACTAGATGCCCTCTAAGGTCCCTCCCATCTCAAAATCTTTGACACTATGAACATTCTATTTGATTTCAGTAGGGAAAATAGAAACACAATAACATTATGGGGAAGTAAAATTTCTGAATGATAGGTGCTTATCCCTTTTAAATACTGATATTTTAATTTTTTTAACCATTCTTTGTAATGGAATACTATTGTTCCATAAGAAATTATGACCAGGCATACTTCAGAAAAGCCTAGAAAGACTTACATGAACTGATGCTGAGTGAAATGAGTAGAACCAGGAGAACATTGTACACAGCAAGACCAACATTGTATGACTAACTTTGACAGACCCATCACTGCTTAGCAATGCAAGGATCTAAGGCAACTCCAAATGATTCATGATGGAAAATGATATCCACATCCAGGGGGGGAAAAAATCCAACTATAGAATCTAAATGTAGGTTAAAGCATACTAGTTGCGCTCTCTCTCTCTCTCTCTCTCTCTCTCTCTTTCTCTGTTTCTTCTTTCTTGTGGTTTTTCCAATTGATTCTAATTCTTCTTTATAACATGACTAATGTGAAAATATATTTAATATGAATGTATACGGAGAGCATGTATCATATTGCATGCCATCTTGGGGAGACAGAGGAGAGGGAAGGGAGAACTTTTGGAACTCAAAATCTCATGGAAGTGAATAGTGAAAACGAAAACTAAATAAATAAATACTATATTAAAAATTATTCTTTTAATTCAATGAACTTTTGTGAAGTGCAAGAGATTGCACTAAGATAAATTAAATAGTACCTGTCCTCAAAAAATTCATATTCTACTGAAGCAATAGAAACCTTCCTAAAGTACCTTATTTACTTAGCAAACATAGTTGCCTGAGCATAATATAATCTTTCCTTGATAACTTGGAGTCATGGTAAACAACCATTATTGTGTCATGTTGTCATATAGTGATGCTCTCAGAGTCTCTCGTGGCATATGGGACTATCTACCTCTACACTTAATGTTTTCCAGCTGCTGGACTTTGGGAGCTTAATTTTTTTTTCTCATATTCTCCTTTGCCTTGAGCTTCTACTTCTTCTTGCATTATGCTTCACTGTGACACTCCAATCAGGAAAAAGATGGAACACTTCCTACATTGTGCCAATTTCTAGCAGTCTACTTTGCCCATTGTCTGATTTTTTTTTTTTTTGCCTTTTGGAGGGGGTATTCAGAAAAGTTGGGGTTAAGTGACTTGCCCAAGGTCACACAGCTAGTAAGTGTTAAGTATCTGAGGCCAGATGTGAATTCAGGTCCTTCAGACTCCAGGATTGGTGCTCTATTCACTGCACCACCTAGCCCTCCCCTCCACCCCCATACTTTTTAGATTCAAAGAAACAAGAAAACAGGTAATCAAGTTTTTCAGAACCATCTCTAAAATAAGAGGTAGTAGGTTCCACATGAGTGAAGAGGAGCCCAAAGAGGGTTAGGGCTGCCTGAGACCCCAAAATACCAACATGCCAGGTCCTGCTGAAAGAATTCCACTCAAGTCTTCTCAGCCAAGGAAAAAGTTAAGTTTATTGAAAGTTCAAGTTTGCCACGTCAGGTGCTAGGCCATTTAAAGGTGCTCTCATAGAGCAAGTCTCTGCTAAGGCATTCTAAGGCGCTCTCAGAAAGCAAAGTCTATCTATCCCATGGTGCTCTCACACCACATGGAGGGAAGATGGGGTTCTATATACAATAAGGTTGTGGGAGGAGTCTAGGGGTGGTCCAGAGGAGGAGATTGGGGAGGGTCTTCAGGAGGAGTCAGATGAGGTCAGACTCCAGTAATGAGTGGTTCAGGGTGGGAAGTTGCTGGAGGCTACCTGGAGACCATAGACAATGGTGGGCCAGGCCAATTCAAGGGTGGGAA
>CM053597.1:29099994-29116580 GCA_028646575.1 Pseudocheirus occidentalis | reverse complement strand
AATAAGGTTGTGGGAGGAGTCTAGGGGTGGTCCAGAGGAGGAGATTGGGGAGGGTCTTCAGGAGGAGTCAGATGAGGTCAGACTCCAGTAATGAGTGGTTCAGGGTGGGAAGTTGCTGGAGGCTACCTGGAGACCATAGACAATGGTGGGCCAGGCCAATTCAAGGGTGGGAAACTACTGGAACAAAGGGAGCTAAAGACTTGGGCAGAGCACATCTCAAGGCCCATGACCACAGGCAAATGTCTTCCCTGGGAAGGTTTACTTTTCCAGAGCCAAAGAATCAAGGAGAGCTCAAAAAGGGGGGAGGGGTCCCAGAGCCTATACCTCATCATTTCCCAGATTGAAATCCTATTATTTTCTTAATGTTCTGGGTTTCCAAAGAGTTTAGAATATTTATTCATAATTTCTTTGACCGTTTCTTCATAAAAAGTTCCCATATCTATAAAATCACAGGGCCAGTCTAAGAGAAAGAGGGAGAGAGAGAGAAAGAGAGAGAGAGAGAGAGAGAGAGAGAGAGAGAGAGACAAAAAGACAGAGACAGAGATTGAGAGGCAGATTGAGAGCCAGAGTGTGATTATGGAGTAACAAAATTTAAGTCTTGATGATTTCTTCAACTCCCATGGATTCAATGATCATTTCATATCATCTTCATCCCTCTCCTGAGTGTCAGTCTCACATAGCTCGACATTTCCAACTGGATGTCCCATACTCATCTCAAATTCAGCATGTCCAAAAATAACAATATCGCCACCCCTATCCTATCCTAAACTAACATATCTTTTTAACTTACCTTTTTTTGTCAGTGGCATACCACCCTTTCAGTCACTCAGGTTGATTAGAAACAGCGAGGTGGTACAGTGCTGAGTGCTGAACCTAGCATCAGGAAGACCTGACTTCAAATCCTGCCTTAAACACTAATTTGCTGGGTGATCCAGAGCAAGTCACTTAATCACCATCTGCCTCAGTTTTCTCAGCTATAAAATAGGGATAATAATAGTACCTATCTTCCAGGATTGTCATGAGAAGGAAATGAGGCAATATTCGTCAAGCACTTCACACAGTAGCTAAATACATAGCAGTCATTTCATAAATGCCTGCTTCCTCCCTATCCAGGTCCACAAACTTGGAGTATTCCTTAACAGTTAATTCTCTTCACCCATCTTAGATCTGAGAGAAATGATTAGGAATAATCAATGACTGGAGGAGATCCAGAGTTTCCCCCTTTTCTAAAATCCTCATTTTCTAATCTTATTCTCTGAAGGTTGAACTTTCTCCTCAATCCTACTCAGATGCAACCCAGGCTTACAAGGAATCTCTAATCTAAAGTGAATTCCTGCCCATTGTGTTCCACTGAAGCAAGTTTGGGTGGAGAGACACCCTTTGTCTATTGCCCAAGGATGGGGGTGGTCTGGGTATAGAGATAATATCTCTTGGTCCAAGAGTAACATAATGTCATTCCTTCAGCCCCTCATTGGAGTGAGCCCATTTCTCATTGCAATATTCCTTCTCTCCTTGTTAACCAATCAGAGTTGATTGCCACCCTCTGGAACACCAACTTTTCCAAGGGTATATAAGCTGTGAGCATGACTGTCTTTGGCAATCAAAAGTACCACTGAGCTCTTTTATTAATAAAATACTAGCATTATTAGCAAAATGATTAATTACTCAGAAATTATGTCTCTCAAACTTTTTAAACATCACAGATCCACTCAGTCACCAAGTCCTGTCAGTTCTCCCTCTATAACATCTCTCTCCTTCAACCCCAAATTTCCACTCACCTAGTTATCCCCTAGTTCAGAGCTTTATCACTTCTCTCTTGGATTATTACAATAGTTCCCTAACTAGTCTTCTTACCTCCAGCTACATCTCTCTCCAATTCATCCCTCATACATCTTCCTAAAGCATGGATCTGACCATGTCACTCTATTGCTATAGAAGCTTCAGTTGCTCCCTACTGCTTCCAGGATGAAATATAAACCCCTCTATTAAGTATTAAAAAAAAAAAAAACCTTTAATGATCTGGTGCCAACCAGATCTTCCTAGAATGATTTCACATTACCCCCACCTCACCCAATTTGTGTCATAGCCAAATCAGTCTGCTTGCTATATGCGACCTTCCATAGCCTCCCTCTTTTCAGAGACTTCCCCCTGCCTAGCATGTTTCCTTCCTCATTTCTGTCTCTTGGGGTTCCTGCCTCACTGCGATACTTGCCTCAACTGTCACTTCCTTTATAGGGTCTCTCCTGATCAATCAATAGGCACTTATTAAATGCCTGCTAAATCCTCAGTTGTCACTGCTCTCCTCTCAAAAATTACTTTGCAGTTCCTTTGTTTATTTTTTGCATTTATTTATTTGTGCACATGTCACATGTATCCAACAGGGCAGGGACTAAGGAACTATTGGTTTTTGTAACCCCCGTATTGAGTGCAATATTTGGAACATGATAATCACTTAATAAATACGTAATGAACTGAATTGCATTAACAGTTAGTTATACCTATTAATCCAATTTTCATCAGTGATTTTTTAAACTGTTTATTAAGTAATAAAAAATTAAGATTAACTATGGTGATCTTCTGCTTGACTCTTCCTGTAATGCTTCATTATGACTTGAATGAAGAGGTTCTTGAGTTCTCAAAGACCATAGAAGCAGCTTAAGCTCTAGGAGGTTATAGTACCAAGCTAGAAAATCTGGGATTGGGTCATCTGAGGAACAGCGTAACAACTTACAAATACTGCTAATTAGGCTATAGAAGCATTGTTTTGCATCAGTCACAGAGCCTTTGATGGACCGACCTAAATATTAGTGAGATCTTTATAATATTAACTTTAAGAAAAAATCATGAGGGGGATATTAACATTACTTTAGAGGATTGATGTTGTTCTGTCATTTTCAGTCATGCCTTACTCTTCATGATCCCATTTGAGGTTTTCTTGGCAAAGATACCAGAGCACCTTGCCTTTTTCTTCTCCAACTAATTTCATAGATGAAGCTTTAGAAGATGCAAAGTGTTAAATTAGAATATTAAGAGCGTGCAATTTAAGATTTTGCTTGCTTGTTTGTAAGTGTTACTGGTTAAAACACTAAGCTAATCTACTTGGGAAGAAAGCTGGATCCTGGATGGAATTTGAGAGGTCATGGAGACCAGTGGAATCAAGCCAAGTAGAGATGAACCCATGCTACACATATTGGCTCAGAAAACCAGAAATCAGTATTTTCTATGCTGTATTGTGTTTATTATTTATTTTGTTAAACATTTCCCAGTTACATTTTAATCTAGTTTGGGCACACTTAGGAATGCTGTGGATTTGCGTATTCTGATCAACCACTTCATATTATAAATAAGGAACTGAGTCACAGAGAGGTTGAATAATTTGCCCATGGTTACATAGTAAATAAGTGGCCAAGGTAGGATTCAAATACAGGTTCTCTGGCTCCAAACACAGCTTTATTTCCACAGCACCAGTGTTTCTCAAGGTTATAGGTAAGAGGTTCCTGACCAAATATGTCCAAAATTCTAATTTTGTTTGTTTTCTTGTTTTGTTTTGGGTTGGGGTTTTTTTTTGGGGGGGTTTTGGGTTCTTTTTTTCTTTTTGGAGGACAGGGTAATTGGGATTAAGTGATTCGCCCAAGGTCACATGGCTAGTAAGTGTTAAATATCTGAGGCTGGATTTGAACTCAGGTCTTCCCAACTCCAGGGCCAGTGCTCTATTCACTGCGCCACCTAGCCACCCCTTAAAAATCCTTATTTCAAAGTTATAGAATGAAGAGCTTAACAATAATTTTTAAAATTAGTAATTGATGATTATTGTAATCACAGTGCCTATTAACTTCATGTAAAATAAATTCAATCCTATTTCAACTGAAATATTTAACATTTAATTTGAAAATGTCTAGTGCCATATTTCATAAGTATGAAAGAAATACTGTGTGTGGAAAAATGTATTTGAAAATTAGTTAGTAGCTGTGTGACCCTAGGCAAGTCATTTCACCTCTATTGCCTCATCAAAAAAGAAAACCAGAGAGAGAGAGAGGGAGAGAGAGAGAAGAAAGAAAGAGAAAGGAAGGAAGGAAGGAAGGAAGGAAGGAAGGAAGGAAGGAAGGAAGGAAGGAAGGAAGGAAGGAAGGAAGGAAGGAAGGAAAGAAGAAAGGAAGGAAGGAAGGAAGGAAGGAAGGAAGGAAGGAAGGAAAGAAGAAAGGAAGGAAGGGAAGAAAATTAGTGCCAATAGTTGGTGAAGCATTGTGATATAACAGAAAAGGCACTGGTTTTAGCACAACAGAACTTGGGTTCAAATACCAGTAGATCTACTTCATTCGACCTGTGATGTCTTTAGAAAATCACTTTACCTCTCTAGGCCTCAGTTTGCTTATTTCTAAAATGAAGGGACTAGGCAGATTACCTCTAAAGTTCCTTCCAGCTCAAAATCTGTGCACCTATAATTTATTTTTCTACCTTATGAAGTATGGATAGATTTCCAGGTCCAGGAGTAGCCTAGAACCAGCTTGGACTTTCTGGTAAGAGCTGACTGTTAACTTTCAGTGCAAGCATTTACACCTCAGAAACTGGCACAGGGTATAAATCCGGGTTTGATTTATTGTTTTGTTGATTGCCTGAACTTAAGAAAGTGATGGAGAAAATGTTAGTAAGACAGATTAAAAGTAAAGGTGTGTTGTACTTTTTCAGAGAGCTGGATATTAAACTTTGATTAGCTCTTATAAAAGAATCATTTCTTTTACATGGGTTTGAATTTTTGCTCTGCTACTAAATATTGCTGTGACCTTTTGGCAAGTCACAACCTCCGTGGGCTTCATTTCCTTATTGATAAGACAAAGGGGCCAGAGGATATATGCTTGCTAAGTGCCATTCACCTCTAAATCTATGAACTCATGACCTGAGATGATGATAAAATAAATTAAAATCCTAATTTTAAATTTAAAAAAGTGAATCATTTCTTGGAAGAGATTTAGACTTGGAAGAGATTTCAGAGTTCTTCTGGTCCAGCCATCTCATTTTACAGATGAGTAAACTGGGGTCAATAGAGGCTGAGTCACTTGCCCAGGGTCTCCATTGAGTGGCAGAGATGGCATTTGAATCTGATTTCTGACTTCCATTCCAGTGCTCTTTCTACTGTGGCATTATCACCAATACAAAAATTCAACTATGTTTCTCAAAATTTCAATAAAAATCATGCTTATAAATAGCCTCTCCCCAGTAGTGATGCCAGAGACAACTGTTGCTTCCCTTTTCTTAAGGGCAGTGCATCCCCCAAACTGGGAATAACAAAGAACCCCACTATTTGGAGAGGGAAGGCGCTGGAGTCCTAGACATAGGTCAAGTAGGTCTTAGAGAGAAGTGATAGAGAAACCTCCTTTCTCTTGACATCCTTTTAGCGTCTATTGCAAGGAAACTGATGAGGAATTCTGTCAAGTTGCCACTGAATCTGTTGGGGTTTTTAAAATCTAAGTTTAACTTTTCTGTCATCATTCTCACATCATCTAGTTGCATTTTTGGTAGCCTTGTAGATGGGGCAGCAGACAAGACCTGAGGAGACAGTGACCCAAAATGGAAAAAACACAAAACAAAAGCAAAGCAAAACAAAACAGAAACAAACTACTGGCTATGGAGTCAGAGGTCATCAAGCCTGTGATGCTTCATACTTGGGTGACCTTGGGAAAGTCACCCTTACTGTCAATTTCCTCATCTACACAATGAAGGAGTCAGATTAGATGGCTGCAGGGGTCTTTTCCAGCTCTTGGTCTCTGGTTCTTTGATTATTTAACTATTTGTGTATAATCATAAACATCTTCACCTTCTTTCAACTTCCTGAGTCAGTCAAAAGCCTTTGTGATTCTTCATCCAGGGATATTTTCCTAAGTACGTCATCTGTCTTCTTTGCCAATTTCCCTTCAAAGAAAAATTTAATCTTTCTATTTCATGCCAAGTCAGTCATTTTTTTACTTAAATCACTTCTAATCATCACAACTGCTAGCAAAGACTAATTGGACAACTAAACAAGGTGTTCCCAGGTGTGAACCAGAAAGGAACCTTCTTCCCTCTCCTATATTCTGAACAAGGTGAGATATTATCTGGATTGGGGAAGTTTTTCAACCAGGTATAAATTCTCATTGTTTTGACTCTTTTTACCCCACCCATGAGGCCTCTGTTCTGGAAGCAATATGTGAACATGATTTGTCCTTGGTTACATTGATTTCAGATTGTTAACGATTGATGATTTATGATCCATGACTTATGATTTAAAGTTAATTCTTATATATGTATTCTGCCCTTAGGCTTGGACTTTGAAAAGGTGTTACTCCTGAATACTGCAGAGCTGGAGACTCAGGGAAGAGAGGGGCCACTAACAGAAGTGTTTAGTTGCCTGGAGAGAGGCTTGCAAAATTGTGCAGGTCCTCCAGAGAACCATGTGCAAGATGAAAATAAGCAAGTGGAGAAGTTCCTAGACCAAATGGACCCTGGAGTGGAGATGCATCAAAGAACAAAGCCATGACACAGAGGAGCAAACCTAGAGCTTGCTTTTCTCTGGTATTCTGAGTTATTTATTCCAGAAGACCAGGGGAGGGGAACAGTCTCCCTACACCCCAAGTGCTTCCCCTTGTAGTGTATCCTTGAAGAAGTACTATAATCATGTACCACTATATAGGTGCCTGAGGAGGCTGGTGGCCCAATAGAGAGAAAAGTGGAAGGAAAGGGATTGCAGGTCCTTTCCATTTTTGTCATTGGATAAAGTTTGTCTTATATTTAAATCTTATTAGCTTGAATGGGAACCAGGACTTTTCCCCTTGTGATGGAGACTTAGACCAAGATAAATCCTGGGGGATGTCCTTGGGAGAGGAGCCAGGCACAAACTTTATCTGGTAACACACCCAGAGATATTCTTGGTGAGAAGGCTGCACAATTGAACCTGACCTTTGGGAACTGAGAGCTGTGCTTCAGTCATGAGTTATAAAAGTATAGTTGTCACAAGTTGAAATATGTTGGACCACATTCCTGCTATGACCCTTCTCTGCTTCCATAAACCATGCAAGAAAAGTATTTATAATTATATTTCAATGCACTCATAATCTATATTTTGATTTCTTACTACAGTCACTATGAGCCATGTGGCAATCAAAATGGGTATGGAAGAAGACTGGGTAGATACCATAAATACTCTTGGCAAATCTAGCATCAAGCACCAACTAGCTGTGTGATCTGGTCAAGTCACTTAAGCTATTTGCCTCAGTTTCTTCATCTGTAAAATGGAGGTAATAATAGCACTTACATCCCAGGATTGTTGTGAAGATTGGAAGAGATAACTACCAGAAAGCACTTAGTACCATATCTGCCATATAGTAAGCTATATAAATGTAAGCTATTATTGTTCTTGTTGTTATTTATCATCCAAGTTGGCACAACCTTACTGGATATATTGATCTCAAGCCTGATTAAAAAAAAAAGAAACCTAACATTATTATCCAAAGCATTACTTGTCAAGGTCATGCCTAGTTGTGCTAAGTGTTTCTCATTTGTCATTGACATTGCCACATCATGAAAAAAGAGTCCCAACCCTTTGCAAATATTTATGGCTTTGCACACAAAAGAATCTGGAGGTTCATTTATATCAGTGGTTCTCAACCGGTGGGTCATGACCCCTTTGGGGGTGGAATGACCCTTTCACAGGGGCCACAGGGGTCGCCTAAGACCACGGGAAAACACATATTTCCAATGGTCTTAGGATCCAAGACACCGCTCCTGTCTCTAGGTGGGTCCACCCACATGTAGATACACCCATGTATGAGTATTAAAGGATCTGGCATTAGGAAGGTTGAGAACCACTAATTTACATGGATTTATATACCACCAATTTATATACCACAACTTCCCTCCAACTTCAGCTGATAGGCATTTTCTATGCTATGTTACTTAGACCAAAAAATTGATCATTTAGTGGCTATATTGCTTGTGATCAGCCTCCCTGAGCTTTGCTAAGCTGGTCTTTGGATAAAAGGTTTAGTTTGCCATTGAATGTGTGTCCATTGTCTTTGTCCACTACATTCATTTGTCATGTCTACTGGTGTGGTTTTTAAGACTTTAGGCTCTTAAGGAATCTACAATGAAGCTTCTGAATAGTATGGTAGTAGAAGTTGGTGATGCAAGCACCCTTATGATTTTAGCAATGACTGAAAACATTCTTCACCTAATGGCCTGCCTTTAGGAACATGGCACTTTACCCAGTAGTTCCAACTTGTGAAAAACCCCATGAATTTCCATAGGATAAATATAGTTATTTCTTTTTTATCCAAATAATGGACAACTTATATATTTCATGAGCTAAATATTTCTCATGCTCCTAAGTCCAGATCTCTAGATGATAAAATATATTTCAATAAAAAGACATTGAATATCTCCTTCTCCAACCTGCTGTGACTTTGGAGAACCTGTTTATCCCAAAGGATCTCCTGTTTTATGCAAAAGATGTGGCCTTACTTTCTGAAGAAGAATCCACAAGTTTTGGGGGGAGTAAAGATGATTCTTCAATTTGGTAAGGATGAAACCTAACAAACAGGCATAAAATCTCCCTTAACAACCAGAGTTGCATAGGCAGGAGTGGTAAGGCAGAGTGAGTCAACAGTATAAGCTGATATCTGAGGATAACAGTTCTCAGCCTCATGAGAGGCGCTATCAGAACATCCTCCTTCTCAGGTAGCTATCCAGAGTACTGAACTACCTCTGCCTGAAGCTTTTCCTTACAGTATGGGGTATTAGAGGCTCTATTTCTTCCCAGTTTATTGATTCCACCTGCCTTGTCCCTTGTCTTCTTGTCTTTGGTTATCTCTGATAACAGCATCTACCCCAATCCATATCCTGCCTCACCTTGACTTCTAAGCCACAAACTTGCCCCAGTCTATATCAGACTTATCTTGTGTGTTGCTTGATTTTTACCATTACTACTAGAGAGTCATGGCCCAAGTTCAAATCTGGCCTCAGACATTGTAAAGCCATGCACAAGCAACTTTCCAGAAGAATGCTATTGTGAACAGCTTTCAATGTTTGGATTACACAGTATAGTGAACACTCTATTTATTCAATAACAAAGCAAAGCAAAACATTCACAGTAAATCACAATATAGCATTCCATTACAACTTATAAAAGATAATCAAAATACAGCATTCACAACAACTTATCACAGAAAATGGCCACATAGTTTCCACCATAGGAGTCAAAAAGTTTTGAACAAAGAACAATAATTTAGTAACTCAATCATTCAATCATCCTTAAGGAGGTTTGCCTCCTCAAGGGACACAAAGTACAATAGTCAAAGTTCTCCACTCATGGAGCACACTAAGTTAACTCAATCAGTCACTTATTCAGTCATCATTCATTTAGTACAATATTTAGTCAATCAGTCATTCAATCATCTTTCATCATTCACTATTCAATCATCAGAAAATACACATGCCCTCCACCCCTAGGTCACTAGTAAATTACAATTAGTCAGTACACAGTAAAATCTTCTTTCAGCTTGACTCAGGTGGTCTCTGGGTTCCCTGGATCCCCTTCCATGGTCTCAGATCCTACCTGGATTCACCAAACTGTCACCTGGATTCAAAGGCAGACAACTCCCAGCTCCTTGCCCAGCTCTCCCTGCAGTTTCTGCTTCACATTGGAGTTCACAGGTTCCAGTCCATCTCAAATCCTTCACAGTCTCTGTTCCTGGGAAGACAAGGCTTAACAAAGCCACCAATAGGTTCATACAAAGTATGAGCATCACAATTATGCTTCCTCAGTCTTTGGCAGCTCTGGTTGGCTCTCAGAAAATCCTCAATAGCCTCAGCAGCTCTAGCTGGCCCTTGGACTCAGCAGGAGTTTCAGCTGGTTCCCAGAATCAAAATCACTCCATCCAAGTTTTCAAAATCAAAATCATTCTCTCCAGCCTGGGAAGGGTGGAGGGGAGAGTTCCTCTTCAGCCTCCCTGGCTCCTCTTCAGCCTCCCTGGTGGCAGCAGCTTCTGCCACCACAAAGGCTGCTCCAAGAAGATCTGACTCCCTCTCTGAGTTTTTCCTTATATACAGTATTGCCCCTCCCTGTTAAGCTCCTTCTATTACATCAGCAACAGGAGACAGGAGTTTATACCTTCTGTTTTTTTCACAGAGGTTAATCTGAACTAGGTGCTATGTACCTCTTAGTTTAGCAATACAAAAGGAACTTCAAATCTCATAACTGTTACAGACATTCACCAGATTGTGACCCTGGGCAGGTCTCTTTGACCTTTTTGCTTCAGTTTCCTCCTCTGTAAAATGAACTGGAGAAGGAAATGACAAATCAATACAATATCTTTGCCAAGAAAACCCAAATGGGATCACAAAGAGTCAGATACAACTGAACAACTGCTGTCTACCCAGTGCCCTAGATTAGCATCCTAGGTCCCTGGATTAGTGCCCAATCCCTTAACTCTTCAGCTTGTCAGGGAGTCTAATTGTGTACCATGCAGTTACAGAATGGTAATGGAGAAGCATTGGGGGAGCAGTCTTGTAGAATGTATTTTTAACAGTTTACTAATGTTTCTGAGGTTGCTTAGGACTATGGCTTTAATTCTAGAGTATTTGGGGGTGCCCCACCATCATGTGTTCCTATCTTATCACACTCTGACTTCTAGACAAATGTACCTACTTAGCTACCTGTATGCTCTTGGCTTCCAATGTCTAAGAATTGCTTCTCCCTATAGGAAGAAACACACAAAATCTTAATTGCTATGGCAGAGGATTATCTCAACGATTCAAGTCTTCTTGTTGCTTATGTGAGGAGTCTGGTGTCAGTTTGCCATATTCCTGACCTGTACCTGCTACCAAGACTTGCTTCTTCTGCTTTTTGACTACCTTTCTACCCATGTGATTTTGGACAAGGGTCCCAGTCTCAGTTTTCTCTTTTTAAAATGAAGGGTTCAGATTATATCATTTCTAAAATTATTTCCAGTTCTTAATCCATGATGATAAGATTCTGTATCTTGGCTTAACCTTCTATATTCTTCTTACCATCTGTCTGTCTGTTTTATTTCAGACCTACTGCTATACCTGACCTCTGGTTTGCCCTGACTTTATTTTCCCAATTGTACTTAAATCCAGATTCCATACCTTGACTTGTAATAGTTGATTTTGTCTTCATTTAGATATCTGAGCATTTCTTAGATTAGACCCTTCCCTTCTAGTCTTTCCTGGAGTCTCCTGATTCTGGCTTCTTCCCTTTTCTGAATTCTTATGGCCTTCCGTGTCCCTAACATTACTACTAGTCCTTCTGTTGACTTACTCCCTTAATCTTCATATGCATCATCATCATCATTATCACAAAATCAGCATCTAATAACATATAAAAAGGTCAAAACTGAATACAGATTATGCTCAGCATAACACAAATTATAATGACAAGAGAAGATGTGAAAATCCCAGCCAAACATCTCTCAACTGATGTACTATACCTGACTGTTGATCAAACAATTTCCACAATACTTAATCTTATTTTTAGCCCAGTGTTGATATTTTCTTTTCTTCTTTCTTTACCCCATTTTACTAACTTTAGGGGATTTCCATGGCATTACTAAAAAATAGATCTCACTGAAAGCCAGATCAGGGCAGAGTTCACATTTCAAATCAAAGTCAAGATTAGAGTTCAATAGCTATGGGGCATTCATGTCTTTCTGAGCTCTTTAAATCAATACTCTGTCATTATACCTCAGTTAGGAACAAGGTAGTACCTTTCCAGTTTATAAAATCCAGTATTCCTACTTTACAGATAAGGAAACGAAGGTCCGCAGAGTCTTGATAGCGCCCCAGTCAAAACTTTTTGTTGTTGTTCAGTCATTTCAGTCGTATCTGCTCTTTGTGACCCTATGGACCAAAGCATGCCAGGCCCTTCTATCATGTACTGTTTCTCAAAGCCTGTCCATTGTTTCCATGACACTATCTATCCATATCCTCTGTTGTCCCCTTCTCCTTTTGCCTTCAATCTTTCCCAATATTAGGGTTTTCAAATGAGTCTCATCTTCTCATTATGTGGCTGAAGTATTTAAGCTTCAACTTTAGTATTTGACCTCCAGTGAGTAGCCTGAATTAATTTCTTTAAGTATTGACTAATTTGATCTCCTTGTTTTCCAAAGGACTCTCAAAAGTCTGCCCCAACACCATAATTTGAAAGCATCAATTCTGCAATGCTCAGCCTTCCTTGTAGTTCAACTCTCACAAGCCCTACATTGCTAGTGGGAAAACCATAGCTTTGACTCTATGGACTATATGCCTTTGTCAGGTGACATCTCTGACAAGAGCCCATATGTTTTCTGTTTAGCCTACCTAAAAAAAGAGAAAAGCTGTGTCAAGTCTGTCTACATGGAGATTCTTTTAGTGTATATTCTTGAAACAAACTTTTGTGATCTTGGACAAATCATTTAACCTCCCTTTCTTTAGCTGTAAAATGAGGGAACTGGGCTAGGTAGGGTCCTTCTGGCTTTAGAGCCATGATCTTATCATCTTAATTGGATAGCTTTCTAATAATTGAGGCAATATTCTATACAGGTGGTAAGAATCAATGAAATTGTATTGGTGTCTATATTGGTTCTCATTATGGAGTCTAGAGGATTCAATAGATTTTCCATTCATTTGTTCACATAACAAACTTTTTTTTGGAGGGGGGGAGGCAAGGCAAAGGTTAAGTGAATTGCCCAAGTAAGTATGTTAAGTGTCTGAGGCTGGATTTTAACTCAGGCCCTCCTGACTCCGGGGCCAGTTCTCCATTCACTGGGCCACCTAGCTGCCCCATAACAAACATTTTTGAATGCTTACTCCATAGTAGTTGCAAGTAGGGTATATGCAAAGATTAAAAAGATGAATAGTAAGTAGTTTCTGACGCAATGGATAGAGCTCAGGCTTTGGAATTCAAAAGATCTGAGTTTAAATCCTGCTTCAGATGCTTATTAGCTGTGTGACCCTGGACAAGTCACTTAGCCTCTGTTTATGTCCATTTCCTCATCTATAAAACGGGATTAATATAATAATAGCATCTAACCTCCTGGATTGACTGTGAAAACAAAATGATATAATATTCATGAAACACTTGGCAAACCTTAAAGTACTATATAAATCTTAGTTATTATTTTTCAGAACACTACAATCAAGTAAGGAGGTGAGATAGCTTATTTAGATATATAAGAATAGGAAATGTATTATGGATTGCTATCATATCATGAGAAGCACAATTACCAGTTACTCTAGAGCGTACAAATGATGGGGATGAGATTTGCTCTGGACCCCTAAAAGGGAAGACCACATCTTTGGGACTTCTAGGGGTCCAGCACAAATCTCATCCCCATCACATATAATAAGGCAATAAGAGGTAGGGAGGGTTGGTTTGGAGGCAGGATGCTTCAGAAACAGACCATCTGTGAGAGCCTGGGCCAATCGCTTTCTGTGCCCCAGGCCACCCTCTAAGACTTACAGAAAGGCTGCTGTTCTGCATTGGTCTTTACCACAGGTTCTGTTGCATATCATGGCATTGCCTCCCTGATATCATGGTCCTCTTTGAGAACAAGGGACAATCAGCAGCAAGAAAACCCAAATAAAAATGAATCAGGGGTAGCTAGGTGGTACAGTGGATAAAGCACCAACCTTAGAATCAGGAGGACTTGAGTTCAAATCCAACCTCAGATACCTACTAGCTGTGTGACCTTGGATAAGTCACTTAACCCCAATTGCCTTAAAAAAAAAAGAAATGAATCACTGCAGACCACATATTGACTTAGAAAACCACAAATTAACATAATTTAGGGTTTACTATATTTTTATTTATTTTATTAAGCATTTCACAGACACATTTTAATCTGGTTCTGGCCTGACTCTAGAGATTGATGAGCTTGTTAAATTTGACCCTCTGCCCACTAATGAAGTGATATGCAATATATTATACGCAGAAAGTGGCAAGTGTTTGTAGAGAGGTACAAAGTGACTTGAAAATCTGGAGAAGGAGCAGTCACTCCTGTAATATCAATGGTGTCCTAGTCAGTGGCTGGTCAGTAGCTGTGTATTTAGGCAGTCTGGGCGGAGACCAAGGTGATCTAATGACCTGACTTTTCCTGATAACTGAAGCTTTTCTCTTTAAGTGAAAAAAACTCTTCTTAAAAATTAAGTTTTGATAGAAATCTTTTTTTTTAAGAGTCTCACATTTCTTGCTGTTATAAGCAATGTCTGAACACTACTTAACCTTTTTTTGCTGACTTGGGGTCACCATTATAAGCATGAAGCCACCAGACAGCAATGCCTTCAGGGCTTACAGAGATGAGCACAATTGTAGGTTCTGGAGAGATTGCTTTACAGTGGGCAATTCTGCTGCTTCCGTTCCTTCCCTCCCTTTCATTTCCTCCCTCCCAGTCACTTACTATGACAGCTGGTAGTAGTTCCCCAGCCCTCACTCCTTTTATAAGATTAACAAAAGAAATAAAAAGCGATTTAAATCAGAAAAGTTAATTTCATATAAAATCCTAAATGAAGAGGACATAACCCAGGGAGACTTCACTCCTGAGTCAATTATATGTTCATTCATACTTGCAAATTAGTTTCTCTGTGCTGGACAACTACCAGGATTTTCCATCCCTTCCTCCCCACTCCACCTGAATACCAGGTTAGGCTAGTTTTCCTGGAAAGGCAATAAAGCTGCCTTAGGATTTGATTGGCCAGGGGGACAAGGGTCAAGCTACACCCCTCCTGGTCAGCTTCCTGGTAGCATTTGGCTATATTGACATAGCTTTTCCATGACATGGATTTGGAGTCCTTCAGACTTTGCTGATGTCTGAAGCACCAGCCCCTGCAGTGCTAACTAGACATATAGAGATAAGAGGGACCCAGTACATCCAAAATGAGTGTTGGAGTATACTTGTTGAATATTTGCTTCATGACTGTGTAAGCCTTAAATTCCTCCCAGACTATATACAAGTACGCGTCACCTATGGCCTTGTGCTTCTTTTGCAAAATGCCAAGGTTAGAGAAATCCTCTCCCTTTCCACCTCTCCTGATGCCCCTACCATGTAATAGGAACAAACCAACCCTCAGGAGCTGAGCATCCTCCAGAGTTGAGTTCTTCCACAACAAGACCTTTCTCCATTTTGAAACTTTCAGGGTTTCCACAGATAATTTCCTAAATGAGTAGGTGAACAAAAGGCACAAAAGCTATCCATGTCCTTGAGCAAATCCATTGCCTGCCAATACTTTTATCCTAGTTCTCTTGCCCTTTCATGTGAAAATAAATCATTCAGAGTTTAATATCCTGAACTTCAACAAGTGGATCAGGGAACTCAATTGGTCAGAGATGGCCTGATCAAATCTCCCCTCACATTTATAATTCAGAGACGCTTTCTCTCAAAGTTAATAGCTTTGTTCATTCATTCAACAAACATTTATTAAGATCCTATTCTATGACTTATCTTGTGCTTAGTGTTACATAGGCAAAGACAAAAAAAAAAAGAAGAGCCCATATCCTCCAAGAGCGCATATTCCATTAGTGGAAATATTACATATGCACAAAAATTAAAGTAAATACAATATACTTTCTAGGAGGAGGCATTAGCAAACAGGAAGATCTGGATAGACTGACATGACAACTTTTTTGAGCCTTTAAAGAAACCACGAAGTCTTTGATGCCTAGGGAAGGAGGGAGCAAATTCAAGAAACTATTCATACAGTTAAACTTGACGGAAGTTGGACTAGTAGAAATGTGGGCTGTTACTAAATATGTTATCTCAGAATTGCTATTCTCATTCAGTCATTTTTCAGGCCTGTCCAACTCTTCTTGATTCTATTTGGAGTTTTCTTGGTAGAGTACGGGAGTGGTTTGACCATTTCCTTCTTCTTTCATTTTACAGATGAGGAAACTGAGGCAAATAAGGTTAAGTGACTTGCCCAGAGTTACACGGTTATTAACTGTCTGAGACCAGACTTGAACTCACGAAGGGTAGTCTTCTTTACTCCAGGTCTGGTACTCTATCCACTTCTCCACCTAGCTGCCCTTATCTCAAGATATGTAAGTTTTAAAATATTTGAGGTACACTGGGTTTGGTCAAATTCTGTACAACATCATTTCAAGCACAATACTAGCATTTAGAGTAATCCATCTTATTTTAATTATTTTTAAATGAGCAAATTCCAGGACTATTCTTAAATTTTATTTAAACGTCTTTATTTAAAACACTTTCAGAGGGGCGGCTAGGTGGCACAGTGAATAGAGCACCGGCCCTGGAGTCAGGAGTACCTGAGTTCAAATCCGGCCTCAGACACTTAACACAAAAAAAACTAGCCGTGTGACCTTGGGCAAGTTACTTAAACCCAACTGCCCTCCAAAAAAAAACAAAACAAACAAACAAATAAAACACTTTCAGAAATGATCATAATTTTTAAAAGCAGAGCAGTAAGATTAATTATAATCTCATTGAGCTATAATTTGTAAGACCTGTTTATTCTGAGAATGAAATGTTCAATCAAATGTAAAGTTTGAGGAGAGAGAGAGAGAGAGAGAGAGAGAGAGAGAGAGAGAGAGAGAGAGAGAGAGA
>CM053597.1:29075444-29099494 GCA_028646575.1 Pseudocheirus occidentalis | reverse complement strand
AGAAGAAGAAGAAGAATGAGGAGGAGGAGGAGAAGAAGAAGAAGAAGGAGAAGAAAAAGAAGAAGAAGAAGAAGAAGAGGAGGAAAAATAAAAATAAAAGAAGATCTATTAAGGAGGACTAGAGAGCAATTAGGAGCTCAGGAAGATGAGAAGGACATTTTTGAAAGTGACATAATGCACTGATTATAACTTTTTAAAAAATCAGCAGTATGAAAAAGATATTCACAGGTTCATATACAGTCTTCTTTATGTGTTAAGGTTGGTTTATAGAAATATTCAGGTTTTTAAATGTTTGTTAAGTTCAGAACTTTAAAAATTAAAATTAGGAAAAAACCACATTCTATGGTAAAAAAAAAAATCCTGGAAGCAAAAGTGATTGTCCATCAACTGAGAAGCAGCATGAAGGATTCAGAGAGCCTCAGTTTCCTTATCTGTAAAATGGAGATGATGATATAATATAGCCTAACTCCCAGGGTAAGTGTAGGCATCAAAAGAGATCATGTATGTAAAGAGTTTTGAAAACCTAAAAGTGTCATCTGGCATACAGCAAGGTCTGGCCACACACAGGAAAGAGGCCCAGCCAAGGCCCCAATTTTGAGATTCTTGGGTAGAGGTCCCAGCAATAATTGGTTTTTATCATTTTCCCCTGGAAAAGGTATAGAAACCATTGCATGATTGTTCTCCCATAGTGGTCATGGAGAGAGCCTGGACATCTGATTTCACTGATATTAAAAGTTTCCAGATGAAAAAATTCCCTATACCAGGACAAGCCAGCATCTTCTTGGTGACCTACCATCATCATATATATGGTGGTTCAAATCTGTGATTTTTAGTTGGTACAAGGAATTCTTCACCACTGCAGAAATGTATATTGTTTGTCCTTCATTTTCAAAGAGGACCAGTGACTTCATGGGATGATGTCTCAACTTGCATGTGAATTGGATTTAAGTGAGGCAGAGTTACGCAAAACTGTCAGCCTCACTCTCTCTTCTGGAGTCATTGAAGTCCAGTGGCAGGACAAAAGTCCAGATGTCCGGTGATAGCCTGGGATGCAGCAGATGCCCTTGGCATCTTTGATGTCTAACCAATTTCCAATCACTCCACAGCGCCTGCTTCAACCTTCATGGCCATTGGAACAATTGTTCTCGCTCACCCATTCTGCTGGCAGAAATCTTCACATGCTTGGGGTAGACATCCCCCTAACTCACCGACCAGTTTGAGACCTGTCAGTTGCCTTCAACCTGGTTTAGCCCATTTGCCGAGATGGTTCTCCAGGACATGGTCACTGTATGTGCTACAGTTTCTTGGAGCCGCAGGTGAGAGCTGAATGCCAGGTGGACACCAAAGGGAGACGGTGTCTTGGCCCTGAAGAGGACTTGGCAAGCTGTCATACCAAAGGTGCTAGTCCCCCTGGAACAACCTATACACCCCAGCAGAGATATATACATACATGTATTAGATATAGAATGTGTAGGTATACATACATGTATGCATACATACACATACATGCACATGCATGCACACATGTGTAGGGATGAGATGGTTGGACTAGACATTGGTGTCAAACTCAAATAGAATTGGAGGCCACTCCTGATGGCTATACACAAGGATCCCTGTCACATATTGGCTTAGTTTTACAATGTAATGTTACTTATGTTTTATTGTAATTTTATTCATTTTGTTAAATATTCCCCAATTCCATTTTGATCTCTGCTCTCAGGAGTGTTGCAAGCCATGGGTTTCCCTGCTAAGATCCCTTTCTGTTCTGAATCCCACAATTTTAGAGTTTGGAAAGGACCTGCAATGTATATGATGACATTCTCCCTATGTGCAGCTTTTCCAAGAATGAGAACTAGGAGTGTAGACCTAGAGGCAGAGGGGCGCCTAGGCCTCTCTCCTTATCTTACGGAGGAGGACCCTATGCCATAAGGAGAGGAATCATCTATGCCAGGTCACACAGGGAGGGCAGTAGAAGTTGTTCCAGATCAGGAACCCTGATAATTTCCCTCAAGCATCTTGCCCAGACCTGAGAATAGGCTCTATACCCACATCCCTGGGTGGAAAACCCCTTAGCTGGGCCAGCAACACCGCCTGGAACAGGCTGAATTTGAGCCAAGTGCCATCTCCCAGATGATCCTTTGTCTAGAGATCTACTTGGTGCCAGCCTCTTCCTCCTCCCTCCTTCCCCTCATTGCCCCCATGGGATATGGGTCCTTCTGCTCCAGTGAGAGCTCAGCTTCTGTCTTTGTGGAGCAGATCAGCCCTGGCCACTTCATCCCCAGCTTTTGCGACATACCAGTCAGAGGGAACGTTCAGAAGAGTAGCTACTCCTTAGATCCACCTAGAGCAGCAGTTCTCAACCTGTGGGTTATGTTCAATTTAAACACATACTGCATATCAGATATTTACATTACAATTCATAACAGTAACAAAATTACAGTTATGAAGTAGCAACAAAAATAATTTTATGGTTGGGGGTCACCACAACATAAGGAACTGTATTAAAGGGTCAGGCATTAGGAAGGTTGAGAACCACTGACCTAGAGACTGTTACCTTTTCTTTCATTCTATGTCACCTTCAACAAAGCTGATGAACATGTGCCTGGTGTCACACCATGGGAATCCTTTGAACCCAGGAGCTCAACCACAACCAGTTGTAGATTCTGAAGAGTAAACAGAGATCCTTGAATTCCAAATTTAGTGCTCCTCTCCCTAAACCACAGGCTTTGGATCAGGAGTTATTCAAATCAAATATTTTTTTTAATAAATCAAATGTAGATTTTTCTATTATTTTAACTTAAGTGTTTAAAATATCATTGATATAACAGGAAATCCACTGACCCTAAATGAACACTGGATATTTACAAAAAGGAGCTCAACATCTTTATTTATAGCAGGAGTGAGAAAAAGCTAAGGAAAGTGGTCTCTTTACTTGTTAATCTTTTAGGAATGGGCTGATCGTCTCCTCTCCTTGAATCCCTTTGGCTCAGGCCAATGAACCTTTAGGAGCACTGCTGCCTTTGGAAGGGTGAATGGAAATCGTCATTCTTTTCCTTTCCACCATCCCTAGTTACTTACAGATTTATGTACCTTAAAGCCATTTGGGGGACTCTATTATTGCAAGACACCTGTCTTTGCCCTTGTTCCAGCCCTTTCTGTCATTTTTTATTAAGTGATCAGGTACAAACTCATTCTCTTTTCTCGTGCCTGAAGTGTTATAGGGACTATAACTAGCCTATGCGATTTATCATACGTGCACAAAGAACTGCCCAAGAAGGAGCTGGGTATGGAAGCTGATTCTTTACTTAGACTGATCGGTCTGATCTCAAGCCCCAACTTTTGGTCTTTTTTCCTTCAGATGACTCAGGACACAGAATTCCTTTGGTTTGCCTATGATGCTTCCACCATTACTGCCAAGGACTTCCATCAAAGACTAACCCTTGTCTACTGGGCTCTTTTTGTAACAATAAAGAACTAAAAACTAAAGGGTCATTCATCAATCAGAGTATGACTGAACCAATTATGGTATATGAATGAGGTAGAATACTATTGTTCCATAAGAAATGATGACAGGCACTGTTTCAGAGAAACCTGAGACAACTTCTATGAACTGATGCAGAATGAAGGGAGTAGAACCAGAAGAAGCAACAGACTGTAAAGACAAACAACTTTCAAGAACTCTGAATAATGCAATGACCAAGCATGATTCCAAAGGGTACAGAGGAAGCTTTTTTTTTTTTAACCCACCTCCTTACAGAAAAGAAATGGATCCTGAGTGAAGAAAGAGGCATATATATTTTGGGCATGGCCAATTTGGTCATCTGTTTTCATTGACTATGCATATTTGTTAGAAGGGTTGTGTTTTCCTTTTTCTTTTTTCAAGTGAGTAGGGAGCAATGGGAGGAAGATAAAATAATTTTTTGTTAATTGAAAGAAAATCAAATTTTAAAAAAATGTTATGTTTGGAACATTTCTTCTCTATCTACACATTTCCCTGTTGACCATAGAGTATTGATTCTTGGGAGGAAATAGTAAGTAATTGATAAGAAAAAAGAACAGAGAACAGGTGAAATAAATAGTACAGGGGATCAGCTGCGTCTATGTGTGACATTGGGTAAGTCTCTGATATTCTTGGTGTTAGAGTTCTACCCACACATGAGGGGTTGGACCAAAGGCTTTCTAAAGTCCTATTCATTGCGTGACCAGGGACAAATCATTTCACTTCCTCTGTCACTGGAAGGTCCTTTGAGGCCATGTAGTAGAACCTCCTTCTCCCCCAGAGGAGGTGATTGGGGCCAAGGAATGATGGAAGTAAACTGCACAGTGGTCAGTATTTGAGCTTCAGTGTCCTTGTTTGTAAAATGTAGCTGACTAGACTCACAGTGCCTACCTCAAGGGAATGTGGTTAGAGGAAGTCATTTGTAAACTTTGAAGCATCCCTGCTCCCTGCCCCCAACACAAATCACTCAGTATTGATTTTGTGTCCTTCCTTTATTTACTTAACTAACTTCCTTAAAACTCAATGCCTCCTCCCACACCTAGCCATTCCTTGTGCCTCCCAACTAATAATGTTATATGTAAGGTGCACAGCTTGCGAGCCTCAGACACTTCCTAATTGTGTGACCCTGGGCAAGTCACTTCACGCTGTCTGCCTCAGTTTCCTGAGAAGAGAATGGCAAACTACTCCAGCATCTTTGCAGAGAAAACCCCCAATGGGGTCACAAAGAGTCAGAAATGACTGAAAATACACCTGAACAAAAACTATGCACAGGTTGCTGTGTCACCCTATTCAATCAACCCCACTGATTCTCTCTTTCTTCTAGGATCGAACAGAATCCCTATGCTAGCCTTCACTAGACTGGAAAGTAGGGTTGATTTTTGCCTTTCTTTGTCTCCCTAGCATTTAGCCCTGTGTCTGGCACACAGTAGGAGCTTAATAAATGCTAATTGACTGACTTTCTTTTTTTGGAGGAAATTGGGGTTAAGTGACTTGCCCAGGGTCACACAGCTAGGAAATATCTGAGGTCATGATGGGGTGCTTGGATGCCTGTGCTTGAACCAGTTTGTAAAATCACATCAGTATGCAAAATCACCTTTCTCCCTAGCCTCAAGTCTCCCTAGCCCCAAAACACTGTCTCAGGCAGTTTCTCCCTAGTTCAAGGGCAGCATGCTCTAACAAAATCCTCTTACAGTGGTCAGCTGCACCTATAGAACTTAGTGGTTCGACCCAACTGTGTACTGGCTGAAGCAGCTGTATATGAGTATCTATCACATATATCGTAGACTCAGTCATGTGTATACTCTTTAGCTCATTATACACATCCTGGATCCCTTGTTAGCTTGGGACATATGTATACTCCCAAAATCCATCTTGTCAAACAGGACGTTGATGGGTAACAGACTGGGTGCTTCTCAATCAGCCCTGACTGCTAGTTGATTTAGTGATGTTTCAAGCCTAAAAACACACCTCCATGTAGCCCCACCTCGGGCTATTTCCCACTGAATTATGGGCAATAAGCCTGAGCAGTTGATGTTAAAAGTGCATGTCCCTTTAAGCACTAACCACTCCTTAACTCCTCCCTAATCCCACCCTTACTCACCTAGTTAGCATAATTGGCACAGGTTTTACTATGGATTATTCTATAAAAATATACTTATGACTCCTTTAAGGTTTCAGGTTCCCTAAGGACTCTTGTCCACTATAAAGTGTAACAAACTTTAACCAACTTGACTCAGAACGCTTGAGCCTGAGAATTCATTCCAGACTGCCCACCAAGGGACTTTGGTCATTGGGGTCTCTGAAACACCTATCACACCCCCTCATCAGTTGGATTTGAACTCAGGTCCTCCTGATTCCAGGGACAGTGCTCTATCCACCATGCCACCTGGCTGCCCTGTCTGGCTTTTAAAGCCCTTCACACCCTAGTGCCAACACTTCTACTACTCCTCCCCTCCCCCAACCAACTCTCAGTCCAGCCAAACTGACCTTGTGTTGTTCCTCTCCCTGCCCTGGCACCAAGGGCCTCCCACACCTGAAATGCAAATCCAGCTCAAACATTCTCTTTGATGTGAAACCTTTCCCAATTTCTCCAGCTACTGTGCCTTCTTTCCAAAAATTGTCTTATATTTATTTTCTATATAATTATTTTCCTTATAATTCTGTCACCTTGCTTTGGCTATGCCCTAGGAAGAGAGAGCATGTTTTACATGAGAGGATCATGGGAGCCTGAGTGAACCCCATATGTCTGAGCCAAAGGGAACATCAAGAGACTTGGGGAAGAGGACTGACCTAGGGAGGAAGAGGTCATCAAGTAGCTCTTTCTGTGACTGTGGGCCTGGCCAAAGGCAGGTTTACATTTACATATCTACAAACTGCCCCCACCTCCATAGAACATGAGCTTCTCCAGGACAGGGATTGTTTCATTTCTGTATTTGTATCTCCATTGCCTAACACAGTG
Source organism: Pseudocheirus occidentalis (assembly GCA_028646575.1). Taxonomy (NCBI): domain Eukaryota; kingdom Metazoa; phylum Chordata; class Mammalia; order Diprotodontia; family Pseudocheiridae; genus Pseudocheirus; species Pseudocheirus occidentalis. The sequence goes on along the minus strand of CM053597.1, from coordinate 29,093,036 downwards.
CTTGGCACAAAGGAGCATTAGATAAATATTTGTTGATTGATAAAAAAAATGTAAATCCTTACTTTTAGGATGAACCAGGGATTTATGAGCCCATAATGAATTCTAAGAAAGATGGTGGCTTAGAATTCCCAGAGTTAACACCTCCCTACTCCCAAACTCTACAATCACATCAACAGAGGGGACAGAACAATTCTGTTTATACACATATACATATGGGCGTGTATACACACATATAACATATACATATGTATATATGGGGGACAGCCAATAAAAATGGCTATCTATAGATATACTTGTATCTATCGACATAGCTCACACTTAATAGCCCATCATCTGTTATAATTAGCAGCTGTCTTTGTAAGTGATGAGTCCTTCCCCACCTCCATACTACACCCACCCTCTTGGTAGCCTAAATGCTGCTAATTAGCCTAGCAAGAATAGACCAACCAGACAAACAGCCTTCTTTACATCACTGGGTTTCAGTTTCCCAGATGACCATGGTCTAACATTTGACCTTTGCTCCTTTCTGCCCCTCCCCTCCCCCTTCCTTTATGCTCTCATCCATCATGGCCCGGGATATCTTTTTTTTTTTAAATAAATGAACTTCCTGCTGTTTGGGTATGAATTCTTCTATTTTGCATAGTAAAACAATCCCAGGCTTAACCTTTTAGATTTGAGATAAGGAGAAAAAGCCACTTATGGATTTGGGCCAAAGTGTTGGGAGTGGGGAGGTAGAATTGCAGAGATGACTTGGAATTTTTCTAAGCTCTTGGGTCAGACAAGATGGTTTCTTATTATGGTTCTTACAACTGTAAGATGCATTCGCGAATATCTGATTTTTCACACATGTGGCTTGGCATATGGTTTCCCCAAGCAGTATATTCTTAATTTCTTAATTAAAACCAAGTTTTGCACAGAAACGATTGTGTAACTGAATGGCAGGAATGAATTGGATCCAATGTGGCTTCTCAGACTTCTGCAGTTGCTGAAAATAAATCAACATGTCTTGAGAGGGGGTGGTTAAGATACAACATTCCCTTGTCCTGCTGCTTGCTTCTTCCCAAGCTCTTCACAGCCCAAATCAGGGTGAGAGCAGGGTGCTGCGGGGCTGGGAGATGGACAGCAGGGAGCCTGCACAGATTAGGTTCTGTCTGTGAGTATATGTGGCGTGGGATGCAGAGGAACATGTTGGAGAAATGAGCTCCTGATTGCACCAGCATTTCCATCTGGGCATCTAACAATCTGGAAACCCTCACCTTCTATAGAGAATTCCTCGTGCCTTTGGATTCTGCACTAGGTGTCTTCCATGACAGGGACAAACCCTGTGGCAAGCATGGGAATGTTTTCTTGGTTTGGACTTCTACTGATTTTGCCAATCAGAAGGTCATGGAGCAAAGATTTCTGTTGTTGCATCTATCAGAGAATCTTGTATGATCTTAACATGTGAATGGGAGACACCTTTTTGGAGGAGATCCTTAATTATCAACAATGAGAAAAATGCCTACATTGATGAGACAGTAGTATTTAAGGATGTTAGAGGGTAGGAAGGTGGTTGTTCTTTATGGTGGTTTGGTAGTATGAAGAAACTGACCTACACTTTCAGATATGGGAGGACTCAGTGGTAAAACTGGAACCATTTGGTCAGTCAGTGGATACTGTGGTCAGGGTGGTGGACTATGGGCCAAAGAGGGACCAAGCAAAGCTGAGAGGTGCAGTGACATAGCCATGCCTATGGCTTGGGTTTTAAGATTTCCTCCTCTTGGGTGGGGGCGCACAATGAGAGTCCATGTCGGTCTTGATTCATGGCTTGAGATGTTCTTATACCTGTATAGAGCATTCACTAGACTTGGCCAGGTAAGTAAAGAAGAGTGTTATGATCAGAGCCAGCCTGGGCTGTTCATCTGGATTGTTCTAGGTCAACTTGCTTCCAATTTCCTCTCTCTAAATAAGGGGTATGCCTGGTCAGTCACTCAGTAAATCAATATTTATTAAGCACCTACTATGTGTAGGACACCTGTGCTAAGTGCTGGGCATACAAATATGGAAAAGAGAGTTTTTGCCCTCAAGGAGTTTATAACTTAATGAGAGAACCTAATATACAAAAGGAAGTTAAAAGGCGGTAGGTGCCTGGCAGGGTAGGATGAAGTCCAGTCAGAAGGAGTACTGCTGAGACAGTAACTGAGGAGATGGCTGACCTGCGGCCCTCCTTTAAAAGGAGTCTTTGTTCCACCCGTTAGCCCTCCAATCAGAGGGGCATAGGGTACTGATGAGGTCTGGGTACCAAGGCTGTGACAAGCCACATGACCCTGGACAAGTCACTTAACCCTGTTTGCCTCAGCTCCTCATCTTTAAAATGAGCTGGAGAAGGAAATAACAAATCAAGCCAATCTGCCAAGAAAATTAAAAAAAAAAAATCCACCTCAGATGGAATCACAAAGAGTCTGAACAACTGCAAGCTCACAGAATAATGAGAGTCTTAATAAAGGTCTTTATGGAGGGCATGATGGAATCCAGTCCAAACAGGTGTAACCTAGGCATAGCTCCACTTTTAGCATCCTTTTGTGTTTTGACTTCCCCCATTAGATTATAAGCTCCATGAGGGCATAAACTCTCTTTTTCATATTTGTATTTCCAGTCTAGCACATAGTAGGCACTTTATAAATATTTTTTGACTTACTGACTGACCAGACAAGGGTACCCTCTAGGTCCTCAAGTGCAGCCATTTGACTGAATCCAAACTTCACAGAACAAATCCCCTCAATAAAAGGATTTTGTAGTCAAAGGGCTGCACTCAAGACCTTGAGGCCAAAGGTTTCCCGCCCCTGGACCAGACCTATCCCTTCTCTAGAGAGAGGAATCTGGAAGCAAGTTCAGCTAGTACAGTTCAGATGAACAGCTCCCCAGGTTGGCCCTGACCACATGTTATATCTCTGGACTTTCAGGACAATGTCCTGAACCTTTGAAAAGCCAGGTAACCCCTGAAAGACGATGAATTCTGATCTTTGCCTATTTCAAATTCTGCTCTCCTCCCTCTCTTTCCATGAGACCTTCTGTTATGGGAATCTGAAGTTCTTCCCAACCCCAGGCCCTTTGATAGGCTTAAGTGGATCTGAGAACCTTCCCTGATTTGAAAGTATACTCTGCCCCCTAACAGGCTAAATGTGGTCACATGGAGCCTGTGGCAGGAGGCTTGTTCTTCAGGAATGCCCATGCCTTATTACTTTGTGATTGGGCAATGGGTCAAGAGGGCTGTGACATTCTCTGATCCAGAAGGCTATGTATACCCTGATGTGAGGTTTTGCTTTGGGGCTCACTTTGCGAAGAGTTGTGTGATTTGGCCAGATGAGAGTCTGGGCACCCGTTGAACCCTCTGGCTTTGAAAACCCAGATGTTGATGCTTTCCTCTCTGGTAACTGACATATGGAACATACATTATAGATGTGATGGTCAGACAGCTGGAAGCCCTGTCTGCTGATCTCTTTCTTTGTCTGCTTGTAACTTGTGTTTGTATTCTCTGAAGTTCAGGGTGCTGACTTTTTCCCCTGAACTAGGTAAATGATATATGTTTGATTGATTAAAGTAAGAGCGTTAACCTTCTTAGAGTTGCTTTCTTTTAGAAAAGCAGATCTAAGAACCTGTGCTAGCAGCTGCCCTGGGTATGCTGGGGTGCTTGCTGATACACCTTCATCTGTGACTCCATCTCCCACTGATTTTATTTTCTGATCTACACTGGGTCTAATACTTAATGCCAATTGTTTTAGAATATCCTTCACTTGTTTCATATGTGTGAGTGATCTCCCCAGTTAGATTATAAGAACTATGTAAGAAGCACAATAGAAAGGACAGTGTGGCCATTGGAGTACATTAGGTACTGGCTATGTGACACTAGATACTTAACCTCCTCTATCATACGTCCTCATCCTCAAAATGACAGCATTGTGCAAGTTGATTTTAGGATCAAAGAATTTAGATTCAAAAGGGACCTTTGACCTCAGTCCAAATCTATCATTTTATATGTAATGTACTGTCCCTTTAAGGCTCATTGCTAAGTTAAGTGTGTTCAGAACCCTTAGAGAAACAGTTTCTTGAGCAGTTACTCTCAGACTCAGATCTGAGATAAGCAGTATGTTATTGCTGAGTTCTGAATGTGACAAGTTATAGGAAACTGGAAAGATCTGAACGCTAGAACTATCAAATGATTGTGAGACATATAGACTTTACCTCATCTAGATAGAAGATAAGAATTTTATTACTACTCATAAACTAAGGTAGGTTCTAACTAACTTAGAGATGGTCTAGAACCTGAACCTAGAAAAATAAGAGAAAAAAGAAGTGTGAGGGTAGGTTTTGAAACTGCATTAGCTAAGCTTGAAACTGAAAGTGATGGACATTACAGCTGCTGTGGAGAAGTAAATCTAGCTGATCAAAGGTATAGTTTGGAATCAGGGAATCAGAGAAGCTACTCATTGGATTAACTAGTTTGGGTGAGACATGGCGTCTAGTGAAATGTCAGTCAAGTCCAGCTGGATCAACTCAGCTTAACAGTGAAAGCATTTATTTAACAGAGAAGTCTTGAATTCACCAAGGAATGTTTATTGACAGTCCTTAAGGACACTGATGTTTGTAATTCCAGAGTTATGAATGACCTTGAACACTTGGGTTTTCCTAACTCATGGTTTACCAAAGGGTCCTGTATGTTCCCACTCTCCTCCAAAGATACCGATGGGATGATGTGATCCAGGTCTATGTGTGAATTATGATGTATTTATTTTTCATGCATTTGCTTTAATATGTGAGTACCTGTGATAGTATTATTTCTTTTGCCTTTGAAAATAAATGGTGATATTTAAGATCTAAAGGTGACATTATTGTTAGAGACAATTTATATAAATAGAAACACATTTATGGGGGCTTGAGACCTAAAATGGTGAGTCTGAGAATTATATGCCTTCACAATAGAGTTTCCCCGAGGATCCTGACAGAATTTGAATGCAACCCCATTGTGGTAGTGTTTATTTGCCTTCTAAGGCTCCTTCAGGGTCTTTATTTTTTTTTGATGTATTAAATATGTGGTGCTGGGCAAGTCACACACAACCTTTCAGAGTTAGAGCCTCAGTTGCCCCATCTCTAAAATGGGAACAATTATAACTATAGAAGTTATCTCCCAGGCTGGTTGTAAGGTTCCTCATGGGGAATTCCCTATGGCAATAGAACATGGGTCTAGTCCCTATCCCTATAGAGATGTAATGAACACATGCAAACATTAGGAAGAATAATACCAGGCAGTGAGGTGGGCAATGCCATTTGGGTATCTGGCACCGAAGAAGAAAACCAAAAGCAGTCTGTACAGCTGAAAATCAACCATCCCCAGCTTTCACTCAATGTAAATAATAGTTTTTCTGACCATATGCAATGTCCTGGCAGCAATAATTCAAAAACAAGGAAGCATGGCCTTAGGGTGAGGATAAAGTCAGAGATTTGCAGAAAGCCAAAAATACATCTTTAGCTACAGGGAGTTTCTTTCAGAAGGAATCTTTTGCCTGCATTGCAGACATTGAAATTATGCAGTAGATGGGTTTGCCCAAGATAAATGCATGGATCCCCACCAACTCTGAGAGATGCAGTGTGGTGGAGGGGAGAAACAGCTGTGCTCAGAATCAGGAGGACCTGAGTTCAAATCTCACTTCTAGTATTTATTAGCTGTGGAATCATGGTCATTTAACCACTCCACTGCTCAGTTTCCCCTTTTACAAAAGATGGATCACATCTGTGGTCCCTGCCCCCACAGGGCTGCTGGGACAATCAGATGAAAGAATATTTGTAAAGCATTTTGAAAACATTCAAGTGCTATGTTATGTAAATGCCAGTGATCGTTATAACCACAGAAAAATGGCCAAGTAGGAAATTTCCATTGTTGGAAAATGTGTGAGAATAAGACTTCAGAAAGCAAACTGTGGCTTCACACTTTAGATATTAGAGAGCTGATAAGGAGAACGGAGGGAGGGGAAAGGCTAATATTTCACAATAAGGCAATATTCTTCTAGAAAAAAAACAAACCTCCATCTAAGGTTCCCTGGATCTAAATTAGTAAATGCCGTACTCCTTGTGTTTACAGCTGCCCTGAAGGGAGGAGAGGGAAGAGCTGGCCACTAAAATATGATTCCACTAATGCTGTGAAATCAGCAAGAGATCTTTTTGAGGGAAGAATGTGGCTTCCAGCTGTAGAACAAATTTTGCAAAGAGGAACGAATTTCAGTATGCATGCTGTTCAGGCAATAACACAGTAATGGGTCTTAACGTATCCTTTTGCTCAGCAAGTGATGTTCCACCCACCCCTCAACCCCATAACTGCACTTTCTGCACTGAAATAACACACACAAAAAAAGTCCCTTTTAATTTTAGAATGTCACTAGTTTTCACCATTAGACTGATTTCACAAATGCATGCCACAAGGACAGAGATCTGGGGAGAATTCAAAAGCACCCAGTTTAGACAAGACATTCTATGTTAGGGTCTGAGCATACAAAAACAAAAAGCAAAGCTGGATATACCCTGCACACTGATTGATGTTGTTTGGTCTTTTTCCAGTCATGTCCAACTCTTCATGACCCCATTTGTAGTTTTCTGGGCAAAGATACTAGAGTGGTCTGCCATTTCCTTCTTTAGCTCTTTTGACAGATGAGGACAAACAGGGTGAAGTGGCTTGCCCAGGGTGACACAGCTAGTAAGAATCTGAGGTCAGAATTGAATTCAGGAAGAGGAGTGCTGACTTGAGGTCCTGTACTCTATTCACTGTGCCACCTAGCCGCCCCCCAACACCTAGCAGCCCCCAATAAGGGATGTAGTATGGTGCCTAAAAAGGCCCCTGGCTCTAAAGTCAGAGGTCCTGAGCTTAAATCTCACCTCTGATTCTTACTATCTCTGTGACCTTGGGTAAGTCACTTGTCACAAAGTCTCATTTTCCCTGTCTGTAAAACAGACTAGATGGCCTCTAAGTTCTAAAACATCAATCCAAAGGGAGAAGGAATATTAGTAACCACTATGGGGACCAGGAAAGGTCTTTTAAAGGAAGTGGCACCTGAGCCAAGCCTTGCAAGAAACTAGGGATTTCAAGGCTGAGTGGTAAAGGATGAGATTCCTATTTAGGGGCAAAGGTAAGGAGGTGGGAAATAGAATAACCAAGTAGGCACATGGGTACAAGCAGGGAAACAGCAAATAGATGAATTTGGCTAAACTATGGATTTTAGGGTGGGGAGTAATGTTATGTGATCATGAAAAACTGAAAAGTTTAAATGCCAAATGAAAGTTTTATGGGGTTTTTTTTTTAATCCTAGAAGCAATAGGGAGACCCTAAAACTGCTTCTTTGTTTTTTTTGTTTTTTTTTTGGAGGCATTCAGGGTTAAGTGAGTTGCCCAGGGTCTTACAGCTAGTAAGTGTCTAGGGCAGAATTTGCACTCAGGGCTAGTGCTCTATCCACAGCACCACCTAGCTGCCCTTCCCCCAAAGCTTCTCTAGCAAGGTGGAGATCAGCAAACTGGGAAGTATCAGCCATGAGAGGATATAGTCAGGAGCTGGGACAGAGGCCAAAGTATGTGTGACTCCCTTGGAACCTTCAGCAGGAGGGGCTGATTCCAAGAGAAGCCACCTAATGGAGACTGACTCATTGTGGCTCTCCCAGGTAAGGCTTGCGCAGAGATCAAAGGGCAGGAGGAACAGGAATAGGGGGCTGGGCTGGCGAAGGGCCAGAGCAGAACTGACTGGTTACAGCGGGTCCTGCCAAGGTAGGCACCTCCATTGCCAGGAAGGACACATGGTATCTTTGCCCACAGTTTCTGTCTGTCCCTTACAGAGAACAAGCCAGAGCCTGAGGCAATGTATACAGTGGGAGAAGTCTCTCTTTTCCAGCCCTTTTCTTAGCCCTTCCATGACCCATTGGTGACCTTGCCCCCCATTTTCAGGTCCCCATATCTTCCTATTCTCCCAAACTGGGCATCATTGGCTACCAGAGTGACTCTTGGATAGAAATTCACTCATCCCTAAGAGCTAACTCTGCAACAGCACAAGCATTTCAGACATTTCCTAATGATATGACTAAAAGCTGAGTCTTCTTCAACATCAGCTGGAGGAGGGAGTAAAGGTGCTCTGTAAAAAAAAAGTCACAGTGATAATGACAAAGATAGCAAAAGAGGTTTGGAGAGGGGAGATTGCACGGCATGATGGAGAGGGGCACTGGCTCTGGAGTCCCAGCTCTGCCTCTTTCTGCTCCAGTGACCTTGGCTAAGTCCCTTGTGGCTTTGCTGGTGGGCCTGACTTTAACACTTAGGGGCACCGGGGCATTTGGGAGAGATTCATGAACTTGGAATCATGGGACAGGTGCTCTGATGTACTCTACTAAGTCCCGCCTGCGTGATTTTGGGCAAATCATTGTCCTTCCACTTTGCCTCAGTTTCCTTACCTGTAAATTGAGGGAGTTGATCTCGGTAGCCTCTAAGATTCCTTCCAGCTCTAAAAATATGATCCTATGATCGGCAGTGGGAGGGCAAAATGGAGGAGCTGCAAGATGAGACCTGGGAAGGAAGGTCCTTTTCCCTTGACATTAGCTTAAGGTTGACTCTGAAGGAGAACTTGTTTAAATCATTGAGGGAGAGATCTAAGGGCCTGGGTTATTCTACTCTTCCTTCCCCTGATCTTTAAAGCCAGAAGAGACCTTAGATACTGTCTAAAACAACTCTCCCATTTTACAGATGGGGAAGCTGAGTCCTAGAGAAGTGAAGTGACTACCCAAGGCAACAAAGCTGGGACCAGTGACTGGCATACTACAGCCCAAGTTACTCTAAACATATTGGTCCAAGGATCCCAGGTTGTGAGAATCATGAGTTGGCTGTTGGTGGGAATTTCCCATATCTCTTTCTCATGTGTATCCCTAGGACTTAGCACTGTGCCTGTGTGCTGTTGTTGTCGGTCCTTCGGGTTTCTTTCATGATGACCAGTGACATCGCGGGGTGATGTCTTGACTCATGCAGAAATCTTGACTCATAATAAGGCAGAGCTGCACAAAGTTGCGGGCCTCACTCTCTCTTCCAGAAATCACTGAAGTCCTGTGGCAGGTCAAAAGTCAAGATGGTCTGGGATGCGATGAACGACGTTGGTGCCTTGGGTGGATGACCAGGCTCTTAGTAGGTGCTTGATAACTGTTTATTGAATTACCTTTGACCTCTCTGCACCTCAGTTTCCTCATCTATGAAATGAGGGGTTGGATTCTATGACCTAAGTCTTCTTTGAGCTCTGAATGTACAAGCCTATTGCTCCCAGCCAAAGGGCTTCATTAGAAGGACTCTGCCTTTCTTGTCTTCCTTTCTCCGAAGCATCTTTTCCTCTGAGGGAAGATAAATGAACCTTCTGCCCAGGATCCTTTTAAAGAGTTTGTTTTCTTTCCTTCCACTTTATTCTCTCTAAGAGGCCTGAAACCACCCACTCCCTCCCACTGTTACTGGACTTCCTTAACTGGAAATTGTAAGGGAAGAGCTGCACACGCTAGGTTTCCAGTTCATTTTTTTTTTTAACTTCCTGCTTTATCAGGATCTTCAGAAATCATTTAAAGTTAGCAAGGTTCCAACTCCCAAAGTAACCAAATATTTTGAACACTGGATTAAAGGGAAAGGAAAAGGACAGTTATTAAATGCCTACCATGAGCCAGGCCTTGGGCTAAGCACTTTACAAATATTATCTCATTTGAAGTTAAACAGATATTACTGTACCTTCAACTCAGAATCTAAGGGTCAGAGTTCCCAAGGAGCCTACCTGGGAATGGAAGCAATGGGCCTCCTGCATACAGAGGCAGTCCACACTCCATCCCCATTCTGACATACATACAATCGTTGTACAGCAAATCATAATTTTCTTTGCTTCCAAGAGCAAATGCATCCCTTAGCTTGAGAAATCACATCTTCTTACAATTAGTGGGCTAGATCAATGAATTATACTTCTCAGCAGTGAACTTCTATTACATTAAAGAAAAAATGGAGCTCTCCATCCCAGTGGCATACCATTTTTCTTCTCAGTGCCCTTAATATTCCCATTAAAGACTGATAAGACGCTTGGGACTCCTGGCGGCTCCTCTCTGGCCATCTTTATGCGGATTCTCATTTATTAAAAGGAAGGTTATTACATTAGCAGTCATTAACGCATCTGTCAAGGGTGGGGGTAAATTGTCCCCACAGCTTAAGAGAAAATGCCATGGGAGGTAGGGGGTCTGTATTTCTTCAAAAAAAAGAGTGGCATTAATTACTTAATAGAAGATATAAAAGCTTCTTGGCTATAATATCGCTCTCCTAGATACAGGCTAAATCTGACTGCATTTTCCTGATAGGACATTTTGTCCTTTTATTCAAGGCCCTGTACATAGTAGGTACTGAAATAAAGGTTTATTAAATTAAGCTGAATTAAATGAAATTGTTCTTTCTTGCCCCATGGATGAGTTGACTGGCATGTGGCCATTGCAGCTGCTGTTTTGGCGAGCTCTAATCAATCCAAACCAAGATTCTTATTATGTCAAATCAGAGAACTCACAGTGGCTTCTAGGGTCCTAGGTGTGTCTATTTCTTTCTCTGATGCCCCCTAAACTCAAAAACATCAAGATGGGAAGATCAAATCCTTCTCCACATCCATTTGATCCCAGTGGCTCTCAATTTTCTACCTAGAGGGTGAGTTTTTATTCTCCATATTTCTATGCCAAGTAAAGAGAGAAAAAGACCTTTGGTTCCTGACTTAGCAAACAAATGTAGAATGGGCAATTTGAAAGAACCGTCTCCTTAAAAAAAAAAAAAAAGGTAAAGTATTACTTGTTTGAAAATTAATTTTATTCCAGATCTCCCTCTTCCAGGAAGAACATGTTCAAAACCAAAATAGAGAAGTACATGGTTCTGCTATTCAGCCACCTCCCCCAGTTCTTTATTCATACACATAAATGATTCATTCATATATATGACATATTAATGCAAAGCCCCCTCATGTGAGTGATTGGCCCTCTGCTTTTTCCTCTCTATAATTTCTTCCTTGCTGTCTTATCTGCTCTCAGCTACTTCAATTATCACCTCCTCTATGAGACTTAATAGGGCAGCTAGGGTGCACAGTGGATAGAGTGCCAGGCTAGAGTCAGGAAACCTAAGTTCCAATACAGCCTCAGATACTTACTAGCTGTGTGACCCTGAACAAGTCACTTAATGTTGTTTGGCTCAGTTTTCTCATCTATAAAACAAGCTGGAGAAAAAAATGGCCAACCTCTTCAGTATGTTTGCCAAGAAAACTCCAAATGGGGTCACAAAGAGTCAGAAAAATATATATGTGTGTGTGTGTGTGTACATATATATATATATGTACACACACATATGTATGTATGTATGTATGTATAATGAAGGAAAGAATATAGTTGAGTTAATTCACCTGAATTTGTATTCTCCTAGTTTCATTAGCAGGCCAATCAAAGAGGATCTTAGATGGGGAGTAAAGGCTCATAATCAAGGATGTAACGGTAATTTAATTTTCTAAGATAATTAACTTAGTTTTGTAGATCATACAGTCGTTTGAGACAATGAAACTCACATCAAACACCAGCCAGAGTGAAAAGAAGAGACAGTCTCTCTTGGCTGCGTATGATGCATCATGGCCTCCGCTACGCACTAAAAGAACTTCAACCTCTTGTCGGTGAGAGGCTTTCTAGCCACCGCACCTTAGTAAACAGAAGCAGAAAGCAGTAGATGGCCCTGAGGAGCCGAAGACCTTGAGACCAACAAATGATGTATCAGAGACAATGCAACAGAAATCAAAGAAATGATTCCCATTAAAGAGCAATGTAACAGCAGGATAATAGGATAGGGAACATTGTAGGTAATTAATGTGGATTGATTGGTTGACTGAAATCAGAGCAACAAATGCCTCTGTTAAATGTGACACGGTCGGGGCGGCTAGGTGGTGCCATGAATAGAGCACCGGCCCTGGAGTCAGGAGTACCTGAGTTCAAATCCGGCCTCAGACACTTAACACACACACACACACACACACACACACACACACACAAAACTAGCCATGTGACCTTGGGCAAGTCACTGAACCCCAAGTGCCCTCCAAAAAAAAAAAAGCAAAAAAGAAATGTGATATGGTCACATATGTTCTGGTCACACAGATTCCTGATGTCTGTGCTCTCCATGCATGAACCATGGTCACACATGTTCTCTGCATGCGTACCCTTCTTCACGGGCTATGGTAACTGGTGGGAGAGTATACCCCATCTGTGCTCAGAAGGACTTTTTCTTGTCATCTCATTTGCCTTGCTTCATGATCAAATGTCTTTCATTTTTAACTAATCTGGCCGTGAAAAGTTAACATGTTGGTAGGAATGTATGAACTATAGTTTTGGGTTGCTACTGACCTACAGAATGCCTTAGACCTGGTATGGACATAGGATATTTTGTGTGGAAAGAAATAGGGGCCCCAGAAGCTACACTCATATATGCACGTCTCCAGCCTTGACCCCTTTGCTTAGGCCTAATTTTACACCTTTCATTTTTCATCTGGTTCCACATGATTCCTACAGTTCTATCAATACCTGGGACCTATCATTTCAAGAGATAAATTCATCATCTTGTCCCCAAATAGATTTTTCCTCTAGAATTTCCTACTTGTCCCCAATGACCCAAACTTCCGCTCACCCAGATACCAAATCTCAGTCACCTTAGACTCTCCCTTCTCCCTTCCTTCTCATTTCTGTTCGGTTCCTGCCAAATCTTGTTGGTCCTCCCTTGAATGTGTTTTTCACCCAGAATTCCTGTTGCCACTACTGCAGGTGAGGCGTTCGTGCCTAATCTGTCGCTTCTTCCCTACTCTCCTGTTCCAAGCCTTAGTATGCCTCTTCATCCTGCACACTGCTATTAAATTCGTCTTCCCAAAACATCATTTCTTAAGACACCCATTGTTCAAAAATCTCTAATAATTCCCCATTGCCTATGCCATAAAATTGATAAAGCATGTGGTTTTTTTTAAGTAAAAAAACCATTTTCTTAATGTCCCATTATGGGCCCAACGTCTCTTCACAGCCCTCTCACCTACTAATCTGTTACTGTTGTACCTACAGCATCAGTATTCACAGATACTCTGCCCATCTCATTGGGTGGACAAGAGGAAAGTATTTTGCTCACCAGGTGACTAACAAGAGGACTGTGAACTAAGCCATAATTTCCTCAATGATATAGAGGGCTAGAGGCCTCCAACCTCCTTTTCCCAGGCTCCATTAACTTCTGGCCCAGATGTTGTCAAGGACAAGGCCATCACTTACCTGGTGACAGAGTATTGTCCTGTCCTTTAATGTGGGCTGTGTCTTATGACTTCCAGCTGTTTGCCAAATAGTCCCCTACATCAAACTCTCCCCAGGAGGATAAATCCAACACAGGCAAATATAAACACACAAGGAAAATGGTCTCTGGGACCCCTGAAGCTACGTGCACAAAGGTCTCACCTGGTTCTTTTAAGCTACTTCCTAACAGCCCACTCAGTTTTGCCATAAGAGGGGCTGATTGGAAACTTTACTGCAGAACCCCGGGGTCATGAGCTCTACTTTGATCTGGCTCCAAGCCATTGTGGAAAGGGGAAGAGGCTGGTGCCCAGATCAATTGCCCTGCTTCCTATTAGTGGTAATGAGGGAGAGCCTCTGCACCCTAAAGAAAACATGTCCATGAGATTATAGAATTTTAGAGCTTAGAGGGTTCTGGTGATTGCCTAACAAACCCCCTCATTTAACAGATGGGGGGGGGGGACAGAGAGAGAGAAAGAGACAGAGACAGACAGACAGAGAAACAGAGAGAACTATCCAAAGTGTCCAAGCACATTATTGGCAGAGCCAAGATGCAGGCTTCAGTCTCTTGACTCCTAGACTGTGATTTTTCCATCCCTCTTAGTGTTTGAGGTTAGGTTTTCCTTACTTAAAAGCAGAACCATATCTAATAATATTGTGACACAGAACTCACACGGGAAAAACAGCCTGATGTTCTAGAAAGAGCAGGGGAGTCAGGTGACCCCCATCCTAATTTCGGCTCCCTTCCTAACCAATCTCAGGACCAGTTCCTGCCTTTCTCTGGGACCCAACTTCCTCTTCTGCATGAGGAGGAGTGCAGGTTGGACCAGATGAGAGGCTGGGATCCAGTGAAAAGAGCACTGTATAGAGGACCTGCATTCTAACCCCAGCTCTGACATTTACTATCTGTGAGACCTAGGACAAGTCATTTCACCCCCGCAGAGCCTCAGTTTGCCTGATCTGTAAAATGGAGAAGTTGGACTAAATCTCTGAGGTCTTCCAGCTCTACCATCTTGTGATTCTAGGACTGAGTAATGTCTTCTGTGCCAGGACCATTGGCTACTGATTCCAAAGAGCCTTGGAAACATGCTCCTAACACTAAAGATGTGTCTTTCCCCACTCCCTCACCTCTGCTAATGTACTCTTCAAGGAAAAGATGAGATTTCTCCTACTCCTCTGTTGCATAAGTCCTGCTGCCTACTTTTCTATTCATCTCTTCACAGAATATTTATCTCTGCCCACCCTACCTCCTTCCCACGTACACTTTAAGTTCTTCAGAGCCCCAGCACCCAACACAGTTCCTGGCAGCTAGTAGGTGCTTAATAAATGCTTGTTGAATTGGAATTGACTGTTTCAGGCAGCTGGCAGCCTAAGGGAAAACCAGGGTCCTGTGCCTCCAGTCAAGCCCCAACCCCCTTCCCCCAGAAGGCTGAATTTGGTTTAAAGGTACTAACACAGGTGGAACCACCCTAAGCCTCAGCAACTATATGCCTATCTTCATCACATTAATTTTTTTAATTCAATAATTCACTTGGCCATAACCTGTATCAAGGATAAAGATCACATAGACTAATGTCCACAAAAAGGAATAACCATCTATTATTGGTCAGCTTATACTTCTGCTTTCGAGAGTCATAGTTTGTCTTGATCAGAGGATATTAACTATGGATGTATTTGCTGAGCCTAGATCCCAGTTGTAAAAGGCAAGATACATAAAATTCAAACATGGGGGAAAACCACTTTTGTTTACAAATGGCTCTCCCTGAAAATTAGTCTATTTTTACTTATCTGTTTACATTTTGAATTCCACCAGTAGAACTAAGCTCCCTGACTCCAGGAACTGTTTATCTCTCCCAATACATAATAGCTAACATTTATAGGGCACCTGAAGGTCTCCAAAGCACTTTCCATGTATTTTCTCTTTTTGATTCTTATTCCCATTTTTCACAAGAAAAAAATGAAGCTTAATAGGGGATAATTGACTTGCCCAGCCTCACACAACTAATAAGTAAGTGCTTCCGAGGCAGCACTGGAACTCCGATCTTCCTCATTCCAATCCTAGAATTTTATATGCTATGCCAATTCATTTTCTCCACCAAAGACTGAATCTTAAACTATAGGTTGTGTGCGGCTGTTGTGTTGTGTGTGGTTTGTGAAGAGAACCACAACATCAGGAAACCCATACCATGACTTGCAAATGAATTGGATTTAGGTGAGGGAGGGCTATGCAGAGTCACCAGCCTCACTTAGTCTTCCAGAGCCATCTGGGTCCAGTTACCTGATATAGATCAGGATGACTGGAGATGGTCTTGGAAGCACTTGGAGACCTTGGCCTTTTAAAGCTAATATCTTTCCAAGTTCTCACTTTGACTGAGGCTATGCCCATTCAGTGATTAAGGTTGTTTAAAAACTGAGCCAATGGATGGCCCCTTAATAATAATAATAAAATCAGGCTGGGAGGGGAAAATCCTGAGGGTTTCTGGCCAAAAGAGAAACAATTACTATTTACTTTCACTCTGAGCCATCAGGGTCCAAATAATAACCTTGAAGTGGTGCTTGGGTAGAAAACTATAGGTGCTTAATAAATGTTTGCTAGATTGCATTGGATTAAAGACTCAAATTCTGGCTTTAAAAATTAGCTTTAGGAGTAAAAATGCAAAACTAAGTCAATTCATGAATTATTACTGTCCATCTCCTCATGCTCTCCTGGTGTTTCCTCTGACCTGGCAAAGCTCCCAAAGATCATTTTTTCCTGCCATGACTTTAGGTATTTACTGCATTTCAACGTTGAAGCTTATCACAAACGGTAACTTTCAACAAACATTGAAGCTTGATCTTTATCTAGCAAAGTCAGAGAAAGTCCAGGAAATGAGAAACATACACACATATAGCTCTCTGGGTTACTGGATACCAGGGTGCTCCCAAACAATGGCTTCCATTACATATGGAACACTAATCAGCATAATTACTTTGGGGCAAAATAGAACCAAAGGGCTCTTTTATTTTGTCAGCAGAGTATGAGAAGAGATGCAAAAAAAAAAAAAAAATCCTTAACCAGGAAAGAGTTGGAGAGCTTGGGAGAATCTGGCAGTGACTGACTTAATGATTTATTGTTATTGTCATAGGAACAAACAAGTAGAAAGGAAGCCTTTACAAAGTGCCCAAGGCTGAGGATACAGATGGAAAAGTAAAAAGATTCCCTGCCCTCCACCCAAATTTAGGAAAGACTTACTTGGTAGGGGGGTAGGTGCCCAGGGAGCATTATTTTGGTTTGTAAGTTTATCTAGATGGTGACTGGAATCCTTAGAGAATCAGAAGGAATCTCTATGGTCATCTAAACCAACCCATAAACAAAGGAATCCCTGTAGCCGGACCACCTCAGGGCCAGCCTCAGGTGTGTGCGGAGCCGTGAGGGAGAGAGAAAGTAACCAGAGGAAAGCTCAGGAAAGTACCATGAACCCCCTTTAATGATTGTAAAAGTTTATTGTGACGCTATTTAGTGGGCAGGAAGGCTTAGGAGGCCTGCAAAGTAAAGGACAAAGAAACAAAGATTATATAGCCAAAAAAACATAAATCAGGTATCAATTATGCTAACTAGGTGAATAAGGGCAGTCCTAGGGAGGAGTTAAGGAGTGGTCAGTGCTTAAAGGGACATACACTTTTCATCTCTTCTGCGCAGGGGTATAACCCATAATTCAATGGTAAAAAGTGCAGGGGGTGGCTATCAGGAGGTGTGGTTTTTGCCTTGAAACGTCACCTAAGTCAACTAGCGGTCAATTCTGACTGAGAAGTGCCCAGTCTGTTACCCATCAATGTCCTGTTTGACAAGATGAATGTTGGAAGCTGGACTAACTAGAGACTCAGGATGTGCCTAATTGAAGAGGAGTTATCTTACTGATAGTGCACTGAAGGATTCATAGGTGCAACTGACCACTAGAACAAAGGAACTACACATTTCTCTAATTGCTTATAGATGGTTGGGTGAAGGATTCATAGGAATGGCTTGTTATCCTAACAAGCAGGGATAATTGCAGCTAGGCAGAGTGCTGGCTTAGGGAAGAGGCAGAGTTGATGGTTTTATGGCTGGGGGGAGGTGTAACTTTACAACTGAAGTTGCAGCAGGGTGTTACAAACCCAGGCACCCCAACAGCCATCAACAGGGCCAATAATCTAATGGGAGACTTGTCCTCCTAAAGTTTGGGGGGCAAAAGCCTGGTTGGAGTCAAGATCTCAGAAAAGAGTCTTT
>CM053597.1:29057084-29074944 GCA_028646575.1 Pseudocheirus occidentalis | reverse complement strand
GCCCCAGGTGCTTCCAATCCACTCTCCTCTCAACTCCAGCTGTGATTACTCCCAAGGAGTTAACTGGAAGTAAGGAGCTAAGCCTTTGAGGTGCCAATAGAAAGGGGCATGGAAGATCTTCTGATTTCATTAACATTACAGCAAATCACTTAACCCCAATTGCCCTGCCTTTCCCCCTCCAAAAAATAAAAAAGAAATTAGTAAAAGATGTGAAAGCCTTCCTACAAGCAAGCCTCCCCTTAGC
Source organism: Pseudocheirus occidentalis (assembly GCA_028646575.1). NCBI lineage: Eukaryota > Metazoa > Chordata > Mammalia > Diprotodontia > Pseudocheiridae > Pseudocheirus > Pseudocheirus occidentalis. The sequence continues at coordinate 29,074,700 of CM053597.1, read as the reverse complement.
AAGCTTCCCTTAATGGGCTCCACCTGAGGCCTATTCATGGGCAAGGAAGATCTTATATCCCATTAACATTACAGGTTGTTGTAAGGGTCCACTGAAATAATATTTATAAAGTACTTACGCAGTGGCCACCAAATACTAGGCATTATATAAATACTTATTTCCCCTTTTCTTCCCTCTACTGCACCAAAAAGATTCATAATTTCCTTGCTGTAGACATTCCTCCCACTAAAGCTGATCTCAACCCCTTCTCCTTTTAAAAACTGTCAAGATCACAAGATTGACCTGGAAATCTACCTTCCCAACTGAGAGTCTCTTAGCATTTAGTCAGGTTGGTCTCCTTATCAGATCAGGGCCATTTGCAAACTCCTTCCAACTTGATGAGGCCAGGCAAAGCCTGTGTTCTTCTGGCATGGCCTCCTTCCCCTGGGTCACCTCCCAACCACGAAGGAGCCTTAGAACAGCGCTTGAGTAGATGGCTACAGGACACATTCTTATGGAATGACAAAAGAACACCATGGTGTCGTAGGTAGAGTACTGGATTTAGAGTCAGGAAAAATCAGACATGAGACACCACAAAGCTGGAATTTTGGCTCGCTCTGAGACCCTGAGGAGTTGCTTAACCTCCCTGGAACTCTGTTTCCTCATCTGTAAAATAAAGACATTGAACTGAATGGTATCTGAGGCCCTTTCCACCTCTGTAGTTACGACCCTGAGAATTCATCAGCAGTGTGCAAACAGATTGCCTGGGTCCCCAGAGAAGAGAGTGCCCAAGCCCTTGATAATGATGACAGTGAGCATTTACGTAGCCCTTACTGTCTGCCAGGCACCAGGCTAAGCTTTGCACAAATACCATTTCATCTGATCATCGCAACATTCCTGGGAGAAACTGAGATAAACAGGAGTTAAGTGACTTGCCCAGGATCGCACAACTAGTAAATATCTGAAGTTGAATTTGAACTTGGGTCTTCCTGATTCCAGGACCACAACTCTAGCCATTGCACCACGGAGCTGTCTAGGTAGCTTTATTGATTGAGTAAGTAGGAATCAGAGGTGGATTTGGTACAGCTTCCTGAAGAAGGTATTTGGAGGTGGGGGGACTATTCCAAGAGCCTAGCACAGTGCTTTGCAAATAGCAAATGTTTAATAAGTATCTGTCCAACTGAATTATTAAATGATGTGATTATAATTCAAAATTCGTCTTTGTCGAAGATGTTTCTTTTCCCCTTCCTTTTTCAAATAGCTGCAGTTACAGCTGCCTCAATGGTTTAATTTGAGTACCTTCACAAGCCTAGGATTTCGTGGGTTTTCATATTTGAGGATAAACGTTATTCCAACAAATGTCTACATCTTAGACTCTGAGAAGTAACTAGCAGAACTGAATCTGCACTGCCACACCCCACTCCATCCTCATGGGAAAGGCATCCCAGCCCGTCTGGGAAGGAGATGGCAGCAGCACAGGATTTCACTTCAGTGTCCCCTTTTTTATTTCTATTACAGAGGTGAAGATGGGAGGGGGAAGAAAATCCCTGAGTTCTCACTAGGCTTAGGACTGGATCTGTAGGATTTACATGCACCTAATACTAGGGTATTTTGGCAGCCAGGGAGACGAAAGTGTATCTATACTTTTATTTCCATTCCTATGCTTTTCATTATGGCTAATATTTTGTAACATATATCAAAGCAAGGAATGGGTAACTTCAAGTAACAATTGAAATCAGTCAGCGTGCATTTATTAAGTGCCTACTGGGTACCAGTACAGTGAATAAAGCACCAGGCCTGAAGTCAGGAAGACTCATCTTCTTGTGTTCAAATCTGGTCTCAGACTAGCTGTGTGACCCTGGGCAAGTCACTTCACCCTGTTTGCCTCAGTTCCTCATCTGTCAAATGAGCTGGAGAAGGAAATGGAGCAACCACTCCAGTATCTTTGCCAAGAAAACCTTAAATGGAGTCACAGAGAGCCAGGCATGAATGGCATCATGTTAGGTACCAGGATACAAAGACAAAAAAAAAAAAAGAATGAAACTATCCCTGCCCTCAACAAGCTTATAATCCACTGAATGAAATTAAATCAAGCACTATCACACAGGACTATGCCTCTGGTTTGTCAAAAACAAAACCAAAAAAATCTCATATTCTAACTCAGAGAAAAGGCTTTAAAACAAGGTTCTTAACTAAGAGTCTGTGAACTTAAAAAATATTGCATAACTATATTTCGGCATAACCTTGGTAATCCTATGTACTTTGTTTTATGCATTTAAGAATATCCTGGGCCGGGCCGGGCCATAGGCTTCCCTTCCAGAGGATCTGTGCCACATAAAAAGGTAGTTATGAATGTGGGCCTCACAGGGTGATTTAGCTGGGATGGGGAAGGAGGAGGTTTCACCTTTTGGCCATTAGCACCGATGTTCTGAGTCATCCGTAAGATTCTAAGTTGAAAGTACAAACACACACAGCATCGTGTGTGTTTATTAAGTTTCAGAGCTGAGGCAGATGATGTCTAAAGCAGAACATAAAATAAGGAGGCATTTTACGGCAGAGATGTGAGTAGCTTGACTTTCGTGTAGCATAGGTACTCAGGCCCAAGGGTTAGAAGTTGTTTTCAGTTCTGACGCTCTATGACCCCATTTGGGGTTTTCTTAGCACAGTTTGCCATTTCCTTCTCCGACTGAGGCGAAGTTAAGTGACTTGTCCAGTGTCACATAGCTGGTAAGTGTCCAAGGCTGGATTTGAACTCACGTCTTCCTGACTCCAGGCCTGCCTCTGTATCCATTGTGCCGTCTAGCTGCCCTCTACCAAAAGTAAGTCCCTTAATGTCTCAGTGCTCCAGACAACTCACTAAAAGCTATAAATTACAGATAAATTGTCTATAATTATAGAGGGAGATTCAATACTGGAATTTTCCTCACACTAAAGAAATCCAAAAAAATTGGTGAGCCCTCTCACCAATCTCTGCCCTCCCCCACCCAAAAAAGAGATGAAGGCCAGAGGATTTGAGGAGGCTGGGACCAAGACTGGCTGCAGTGGGTCTGATTGACTGCTACTGAAGAAGGGTGTATCTTTGCTAGGGGAGACATTGCTTCTGATGCCACCAGAATACAGAGAGGAAGCAGAAGGGGGTTAGATGCAGGTTGCTACGGCGACCAGCTTCCTCATGCTAGTCAGCATCTGGGTAGCAGAAGATGCAGAGAGAGCTGGTTTCTCTCTGACTCAGAAGTCGCCTCTAAGACTCAGTCCAATGTGACTCTAGGAGACGAAGCAGAGACATTCTTTGGCCACAGCAGAAAGACAAACACCAAACATTCCATGTAACAGATCATGGCAGAACTCTTCTTATCTTCATAGGTAGAGGAAAAGAGATACTCGGGCTGCTGTCATTATTTTTTTTAAATATTACTACCTTTTGCTCTTACATTATCTACATTGTCCAATATAACCTCCCCTTCCACTCCCAGAGAGCTATTCCTCCTAACAGTATGAGCAAGAGGAAAAAATCCAACAGGTCAACAAAACTAACAACATATGACACCCATAGTCCTCTACCTCAGCAAAGTCACTTTATTTTTCTTCTTCTATGTCTTGTGGTCAACTTCCTTCGCACAGTACCTGTTGTAAACTACTGTTCCTCCTCCTTCAGAAGCTCCCAAGCCAGGTTTAGGCATCAATTGATGGATAGAGCACCATCTTCCCATCTCTTCCTCCAAGCTGAGGAGAGCTTTGTCACCTACCTGCCTTTCATGGCCAATGAGCACTTTCCTCCCAAAATCCCAGTGGAAAGCACAGCCAACATCTATGAGAGAAAAAAAAAATCTAGCTAAATGAAAGGTGCTCCACTCTTTGCATCTCTCTCTTCATCTGTCCTCACCTAAGATGCTCCTGTCTTTCTCTGGTTCCTCAGCCTATTCCAATGAGCTAGATCTTGAAGAGGCTGATGTACCTCATTCTGCAGAGATGGAGAAGGCAGCCACCAGGGAACCATTGGGACCTGCAGGCTTTGTCTTAACAGGGTGAGAGGAAGACACTACAGTAGTTCCAATCTAGAGTGAGGTTGTTTTCCTGCTTTGCCCCAATAGATAAATTATTCTTCCTTCATTAAATCGATTCCTGCCCCCCTCTCCTATCTCTCTCCCTCCCTCCTTCTGTCCCTCCCCCTTCTCTCTCTGTCTCTCTCTCTCTCTCTGTTTCTTCCCTCCCCCCACCTTACAAAAGAGAGTTCCAAATGGCAGGTTATTTCAATATGTAATTCTGAGTTAGCAACATTTGGCATTTATCAGGTACTTCATATCCAGTCATTAATGGATCATAGACTTGGGGTTGGAACACACTCTGGGCAGCATCCAGTCCAGGGTTCTTAATTTTTTTGTGTGTCACTGTCACAGACCCCTTCATCTGTCTAATGAAGTCTTTAGCCTCCTCCTCTGGATAATGCCTTTAAATAGCAAAATAAAATACACAGAATTACAAAGAAACCCTGACAATAATAATGGTGGAAATGACGGCACTTCTATAGTGTTTTAGAGTTTACAAAGCACTTTACAGATATCTCATTGGATCCATACAACCAGCCTGTGAGGTAGGAGCTAACATACCCCATTTTGGGGGGGGGCAGCTAGTTGGCACAGTGAATAGAGCACCGGCTGTGGAGTCAGGAGGACCTGAGTTCAAATCCAACCTCAGACACTTAACACTTACTAGTTATGTGACCTTGGGCAAGTCAATTAATCTTGATTGCCCTGCCCTCAAAAAAAGCAAATAATTTATATATATATATACATACACCATTTTTACTAAGGCTAGGACTAGTTAAATGACCTATTCAGGGTCATTTATGTTGAAATCTGAGGCAGGATTTGCTCTCAGGTCTTCTACTCAAAGTCTAGCTACCTACTGCTGCTGCCTATTGAAGTAGTTATTAAAATACTGTATTCTTTTTTGCTTTTTTTTTGGAGGGGGGAGGGCAGGGCAATTGGGGTTAAGTGACTTGCCCAAGGTCACACAGCTAAGGTCACACAGCTAGTAAGTGTTAAGTCACTGAGCCCTATTAAACTATTATAAAAGGAACCTCACAGACTGCAGCCTGAGAACTCCTCATTCAAGGCTGTTATTTTGCAGAAACTCAGGTGTGGTGGGGGAAGTCTCTTCCCCAAGGTCACAGATGCAGTAAGTGACAGCTTAGATTGGAACTCATCTCCTCTGGCCCCACACTCAGTGCTCTTTCTGTGTCTTCAGTCCCAGGCAAACAAATGGCTCTGCTGAACTCTACAAAGCCATGGGGAGGGGAGGCATGGGAGGGCACCCTGGCAGGATTGTAACCAGCTTCCTTTAGCCAAGAACAAAAATGAGCCCTGACATGCATCTCTCTTTATCCAGCCAAGCCATGTGGAAATGGAACGAGAACTTAGGTTTCATTTTCGTTTTAAGCGTTGGTCCAAAGGTTTTCCTGTCTCCACATTTGGACACTTAACATTTTAGGTTTCACGGTCCTTTAAGGGGAAGCAGGATCTCACTTACACTCTGAAATATAAGAGCAGCATTTGTTTAAGGCTTTGCATACGACACTCTTGCTTATGTGATTTCATCGGATATCCCAACATCCCTATGAGAGAGTGCAAATGTTATCCTAGTTTTACAGACCGAGGTCTAAGCCTCACAGAGACACTTGGGTCATCTGATCCCCTGGCCAGAGGGACTTTTGCCCTGTGCCGCCTGTCAGCAATATTAATGTGAAGAGTGCGTTCTCCCCTTCCAAACCTCTTTACATTCATAGACTTGCAGAATTTTTTTTGAAGTTGGAGGGGACCTTTGATCTTGCAAACAACCCTTTAAATTTGGAGGTGATTAGTCTCCTTTTTCAGATGAGTAAATGTATTTCCAGACTGTGGTGATTTGAATGAAGTGACCCTGTTAGTTAATGTCAGAGCTATTTCTAGAAGCTGGGGCTCGTGAATCCTAGTCCATATATTTTTTTTTACTATGTCATACTTCTTTATATAATTTACAGGCAGAGGTATGCAGATAAATGTTTAACAACCAGCTCTCCAAAAAAAGGGGGATATTCCAACAACACTTTTAATTATAGTCTGCGTTATGAATATTTTCTCCATTTCCTCAAGTCCCAATAATCAGCAAAACAATAAACCAAACCCTGATTTCTGAGGTGCAAATTTGACATTTAACAACCATTGAATTTAACAAACATGGGAAATTTAACTACCAGGTCTTTCAAGTCCATTTCTGAGCTGGCTTCTTCATATCCCTGTTTACAGGTAACTGTTAGATTATACTTCCTTGGGGTAAGGAGATTCATCTTGCCCTACCGGAAAGTGAGAGGGGCGATGGAGGAGGATATAGGAGAGAGCAGACTGGGGGAAGGAGTATGCAGTGGGATCTCTGTTTTGGGGTGCTGGGTAGGGGAAGGACGGGGAGAAAATTTGTAACTCAAAATCTTGTGGAAATGAATGATGTAAACTAAAAATAAACATAAATTTAATTTTTAAAAAAGATTATACTTCCTATGTAGTGGGTCTGGTCCCAAAACGGAGGTAAAGGTGTAACTTTTCTGCATGAGATGTGAACCCTCCTTTCTCTTATTCTTCCTTCCCCCAACAAGCCCTTTGCTTTGATGCTGACTCAGGCTCCCACACCTGGAGCTCTGCCCTTGAAGACATAGTCTGTGGAGAGGACCAGCACACAGACCTGGACTTGGCTACCTGGAGAGAAACTTCACTGTCTACACAGACCCTCCAAGGAAATAGGTAGCATTCCCTCCCCCATCTTCACAAAGAGTAAGAACAGGTGTCAAATAGAGACTCATTGATTAGGAATTGGAGGTCAAAAGGAGACAGGCTTGAGAGCAGGAGGAACTATGGCAAGATGGAGATGTGAAAGGGAAGAATGATCAATAGAAAAGAAACCACGTCACGTCCCTTGGCTAGATGTCACAAATCTTTTCAACTATGTGGGCCCAGATGGAAGGTAGGACCCACCAGAAGGAAATATTTGATTCTCTAGCCATACAGATTTTTCTACCCCTTGCTGGGAGACCCTGCCATTCCTGCAGAACTGGAGAGGCCCTTGGGGAAGGCAGAGACCTTTCAGAGACAAAAGGGAAGTTGTCTTGATTATTATTATTATTATTATTATTTTGCTTTTTGGAGAGGAAGGCAGAGCAATTGGGGGTAAGTGACTTACCCAAGGTCACACGGCTAGGTTTTGTGTTAAGTGTCTGAGGCCAGTTTTGAACTCAGGTCCTCCTGACCCCAGGGCCAATGTTCTATTCACTGCACCACCTAGCTGTCCCCCATAAGGTTTTTTTTTTTTTTGCTTTTTTTTTCAGAAGGGGGAAGGCAGGGCAGTAGGGGTTAAGTGACTTACCCAAGGTCACATAGCTAGTAAATGTGTCAAGTGTCTGAGGCTGAATTTGAACTCAGGTCCTCTGACTCCAGGGCCGATGCTCTCTATTCACTGTGTCACCTAGCCACCCCTGTTTTGATTATTTAAGGACTGAATGTCAGTCCTTTGCATTTGGGAGGGAACGGGGGCCAAGTTAAGTTAAACTTGTTCTATATTCAGAGTTTTGTTAGCCCAAGTGCTTGCCTGGGAACCTTAGAGAGCCTATTCTGATACTGAGGCGGGAACCTCAGGAAGAACCAAAGAAAGGTGTGAGAAGCCTTCAAAATATAATATGATGATATAAAACAATTCAAAAGACTTATGATGAAAAATGCCATTTGCCTTCAGGCAAAGAATTGATAGAGTGTGAATGCAGAGCAAAGCATATTTTTTTAGCTTTTTGTATTTTCTTGGGTTTGGTTTTTTTGGTCTGTGTTTTCTTTTGCAACATGGCTAATATAGAAATATGTTTTGCATGACTGCATATGTATAATCTATATCAAAATGCCTACCTCCTCAAGGAGGGGAAAGGGGAAAGCAGGAGGGAATTTAGAACTCAAAAATTATTTTATAAATATAAATATAAGTATATATAATATATATATTAAAATTGTTTTTACCTGTAATTGAGAAAGAAAAGAAAACCATTCTTAAAAAAAAAGATTGATTAAAGTTTGTTTGACTGCAGTTTTGCGTTTCTTAGCCCAGGTTAAGTGTGTAGGTATGTATAAGTATATACTAGCTCAGGGTTTACTTACATCTCAGAAGCAGCTGGTGGGCAGTCTAGGCCTGAAGTTGGGAAGACTCAAGTTCAAATGTGGTCTCAGATATTTGCTAACTATACAACCTGGGTAGGTCACTTAACACTTGTTTCTCTCAATTTCTTCAACTATAATGCGGGGATAATAACACCTACCTCATGATTGTCCTGAGAATCAGAGGACACTATTTCTAAAAGTGCTTAGCACAATGCCTGTCGTGTAGTTGGTGTTATATAAACGCTTATTCCCTTCCTTCCCCTTCGTAGAGATATGAAGATTCATCCAACCCCAGCAATAACTGTCAGAACACACAGGACCCAGCCCAGGTTCCTTCCAGTGTATTGTAAGCTGGCTGGCCATTTTCGTGTGCTCATTTTTTTATGTACACAGGTAAACCAAGTGGAAAGCAGATACAATTATACGGGAATTTAAGCAAATAAACTCTGAGGAAAAAAAAAAGACTGAACAAATTCTACAGATTGTTTATAATGCTCATATTTACTGGGAAAGGGTTTGGATCTTCTCACTCTGCCTTCTTTAGCCCAGTCCTGAAAGTTCTCTCCTTTCCTTCCCATTTAGTGGAATCTGACATTTAGAGGGTGTTTTTTCTTTTTCTCTCGCATAACCTCTGACCCCAAATACCATATACCACAGTCAGGGTTATCTGGAATGTCAGAATAGTCAGGGAGTCTGGAGATGTACATTCAATTCTGCATTCTGCTGCTATATTTGAGAAATATGGGGAAATCCTATGCAACTGCACGTTTCTCTACATAGTTTGTGGGTCTATGGGTCCCTTTCTGGGACTCAGTCCCTTCATAAGTGAGATGAAAGGGTTGGCCAACACCTGTCCATTCTGTCCCCATAACACTCCTGAAGGAAGATTAAGATATAATTGGGATGGGGGGTCTAGGTGGTGCAGTGAATAGAGCACTAGCCCTGGAGTCAGGAAGACCTGAATTCAAATCCAACCTCAGACACTTAACACAAAAAACTAGCCATATGACCTTAGGCAAGTCACTTAACCCCAATTGCCCTACCTTCCCCCTCCAAAAAGAGCAACAAACCCCAAAAGATATAATTGGGAAATATTTAACAAAGTAAATAAAATACAATGAAGCATAGATAACATTACATTTTTAAATTAAATCACTACACAGTGTAAGGGATCCTTATATAAGATTGGTCTATTTGAATCTGACACCATGGAACTAGATGACTGGTTCTCAAAGTGCGGTTCGATGACACATAGTAGTCCAAGAGGCAAAATTATTTTCATGATAATACTAAGACATTTTAATTTCTACCATGAAAGATAGTGATACCTATAACCCACATAAGCAAAAGCCCTTTGGGGTCTTTGATAATCTTTAAGAATGTAAAAGGGATATTAGGAATGTTTGAGAACCTGTTGTTTTGTAGGGGGTGGTGATTCACCCCCACCTAAAAAAAACTTGTAACTTCTAACCTAGAGGTCTAATAAATTCAATAAACAAATGTTTATATCTCCATAGATCAAATGAATAAAGCATTTTTTTTTTAGCACATACAATGTACCATGGAAGAGTTGTCTCTCATAGGAGTTATATTAGGAAGACATTACTTCTCTCCATTCCCTCCCTGCCATCTTTTATTTTTCCGCTTGCTCAAGCTAAAAACATAAATACAACTACGAAGCACTAGGAAACATATATCATCTATATAAATCACCGAGATCAGCCACCTTCATGGCCATGGGTGCAGATTGTTCTCTTCTGCCCATTATGCCGGGGGAAGTCTTCACACGCTTGGGATAGATGCCCCCTCTAATTCACTGACAGGTTTGAGACCTGTCAGTTGCCCTTAACCTAGTTTATTTCATTGTACCACCAAGGCATAGCACTAATGGCAACTATGAATATGCTGGCATAGTTTTGAATTGCAAAATATAACAGACTCTCCATATAGAAGACAGAAGCAAAGCATTTATTCAGGCACCAGAGAACCAGATCCCAACACCAGAAAACCAAATTCATCATAGCAACAAAGAAATCTATACACAATAACACTGCAGAGAGTAACACCGTCCCAAAGCCTTCCCCCTGCTCAGGCCTTCCCACAAACAAACATTCATAAGCCTAGCTCTCTCCTTGCCTGCATCCTCTCTCTCCCCCAGCTCTAACTGCTCTGACTCATTTTCTTCTCCATTCATTCAGTAAACTCCTCCCACCACAGACTCCATGTGATTACATTTGGTATTAATAGGCAGGGAAGATCTTCAAATTCCCATTAAACACATCTACCAACATGGTTTAGCCCATCTACCAGGACAATTTTTTTTCTTTTTCTTTTTGCTTTTTGGAGGGCAGTTAAGTGACTTGCCCAAGGTCACATGGCTAGTTTTTTTTGTGTTAAGTGTCTGAAGCCAGATTTGAACTCAGGTCCTCCTGACTCCAGGGTCGGTGCTCTATTCACTGCACCACCTAGCCGCCCCTACCAGGACAATTTTTCCCAGAGTGTGGTCCCTTGCACATGCTATAGCTTCTTGGAGTCACAGGATGAGAGTTGGGTGAATGTGGACTCCAAAGGTGGATGAGCAAAGGACTTGGCAAGTCCTCACACCAGAGTGTTAGTCCTCCCTGAAAGTATTTAATAAAGGCTTGTTATCTTGACTCAATAATAACACACCTGTGTAGGACTTTGTTTCATGAGGACACATGGACAAGGGTCACACAGGGCATAAATGGTATTCTATCTGCATTATTGGAAGAAATACCCACGCTAATGACACCACAGACACTTTGAAGTATGATTAAGTTTCAAGTTTACCTACTCTCATCATATTTCACAGGTCGTATTATCCCTACTTTATGGATCAGGAAACTGAAACTCAATTTATCTGATCCAGCTCCCTCACTTTATAGATGAAAGAGCCGAAACTGAGTGGCTGGTAAGTGACAGAGATTCAAACCCAGGTTTTCTATTCCAAATCCTGTGCTCTTTCTAACTGTGCCAAATAGAATACACAATTTCGAATTTATCCAAATCAGACTGGGGAGAAAAGGCAAGATTAAAATTTATCTCTGTTCCCCCTAAAAGTATTTATAGGCCAATCAATAAGGTAAACATGGGGACCATTACACCTGTTTGCCAGGATACCTTTTGAGCGCTTATAAAAATGATTTTATATGTAACTGTTGTGCTAAATAATGGATTTGTCCAGCATTTCCCAAATTAATTTGACTGAGGAACACTCTTGGGTTGAAATATATTGATGGAGTCCAGAAATACTCCTTGGGGGTATCTAGAATTGTCTAAAATAAGGCAAGGTTAGGGAAAAGTGGAAGCAAGATAGAGAAAATCAGGCCTATTTATATCAAAAGAACGCTACAATTATAATTGTCAGTTATAAATGTCAGCTGTTAGTATGATTATGAAAATATAAAAAACAGACCTTAATTTAGTAGGGGAATAACTGTCCCATTGAAGGGGAAACTGTATGTTTATTCTCTTTGGAGCAAAAAAGTCATGGGCTACTGAATAATTTTTTCCTCAATCTTGTTGTTTTGATGGTATACAAATAGCTCATGTTCAATTTTCTTCAATTTTGAGGATTTTTGATAGACTTCTTAATAACTCTCACATTCAGTGTCCTGGGGAATTCTTCTGATGACTTCAGCTGACAGAAGAAAAGTTTAGACTGAGGAAAATGGACTCCTTAATATATAACTGGGACGTAGATAAAGCCAGACATCGAATGTGGGTCTGGATTGGTAACATAGGATATAAGATGCCAGATTTTAAGAGACTAAAACACATATCTTATAGGTATTGGGAAGAGTAGTATTTTCGTTGAAAACAGTCTAATTTTCTCAGGTTTTTTCAAGTTCCATGATTTGATATCTTATCTAAACAGCTTGAATACATGGTGTTTCCATTAAATGCCTCATTTGCCAAGAGTGCCAAGAAAACCAATCTATTTATTATACAGAACCGATGCAGCTTGGTAAATGGAAAACAAACTTTTCTCCTTGCAATTTAAGCAGAAATAAGTTCTGGGAACTACCTTTAACATATCTTTTTCGTGCACTGAATCTAAATCCCAACGGCACTAAATTACGCCCTAAATATGTATTAAATACAGTAATGAGGTCAGGTTGCTTTTTGTGCTCAGACATTTAATCAACGCTATCCCCAGGAAAAGGAAAAGGTATAATTCATCCCTTTATGTCTCTCAATCCCCTCCTTTCTAAAATAGTACGATTCTAAGATAATATTTACCCTAACACGGTAGGATATTGAAACGGGGTGGGATAAGACCCATGGCTAGAATATCTTTCTGAAAGGTGATGCCTTATTAAAAAGCAAAAGAATAGATAGGAGAGGAAGAAGATGGGGCAGTAATATATATTAAGAAGATGAAAAGGCCATAGGAAAATAGGCAGGTATTGTGAATAGAATTTTGAATTAGTATAACTGCTTGGGAAAACTATTTGGTATTGCGCAAAGAGAATGATTAAAATATCCATACCTTTTAATTCAGATTCCACTACTAGGCATACAACCTAAGGTGTTTGTTGATACAAAGAAATGCCCTTCCTCCAAAAAATTTTTTTTGTAAACCCACCCATTTACATCAAAATATTTATAACAGCACTTTCTGTGGTACAAAGAACTAGAAATGAAGTAAATCAATTGGGGATTGGCTAAACAAAATTTGGCAAGTGAATGGAATGGAATGGAACATTTCTGTGCTGTAAGAAATGATGAATATGATGAGTGCTGAGAAGGGTAGAAAGATCTTTATGAACTGATGCGACGTGAAGTCAGCAGAACTGGGGGGGTGGGATATACAAAATAACGACAACAATGTAAATGGAAAGAACCCCAACTGCAAAACAATGGAAAACGAATGTTGTAAAATTACAAAGAATAAACATAGCCCCGAAGAAGAGATGGGACTCCTTCCCCAACTCCTTTATAGAGGGGAGAAGACCACAGATGTGGGTCACTGTATATATTGTTAGATTTTTTTTTGATATATTGATTAGTTTTACTGATTTTTAAAACATCTTCTTTCTCTTTTTCTTTACAAAAAATTGTTTGCTAAGTAGGATGGCTATCTGGGAGAGGGAGACAGAAAATTTAGCAGATATAAACATTTTTAAATAGCAATAAAATTTATTTTTTCGAAAAAGGTCTTCTTTTGAGGGTTCTGAAAGGGTACGTTAGTGGAAACGGGTGAGATCTAGCCCCAGTGACTGACTAACTATCTCATGTCAGAGAAGTTCATCACCAGGCTTGTTTTCAGGATGATTAATTTCTGGTGGCAACAACTCTTAAAGAACAACTATCTACTCCCAAGATTGTTGTGGTATGCATAGATGGAGGAAGTATTTATACCAAAGAAATTAAATGTAACCATGATGTTCAAGTCTTGGGTATTTGCTTGCATAAGGCTCTCCTCAGTCAATCAATCACTAAGCATTTACTAAGGGACTGTGAAGTACCAGGTACTGTGCTAAGTACTAGGTGTATATAAAGAGTCAAAAGATAGTCTTTATGTTCAAGGAGCTTACAATCTAATGGGGGGAGGCAACATGCAAGCAAATTTGTAATAAATAAATAAATGAATGAATAAAAATAAGTCATGTATGGGATAAATTTAAGAGGGAAGACACTAGAATTAAGGGAGTTGGGAAAGGCTTCCAATGCAAGATGGAACTTAAAGGAAGCAGAGGAGGTCAGTTGTTATGGAGTGGAGGAAGGAAAAACCTTCCAGGCATAGGGGACAGTCATAGAAAATGCCAGGAGCTGAGAGATGGGACACCTTGGTGGTGGCACAAGTGGGAGGCCAGCGTCATTGAATTGAAATGAATGTGTCCAAGAGTAAGGTATAAGAAGGCAGGAAAGGTAGGAGGGGGCTAGGTCGTGACTCTAGTGAAACATGCTCTCTGCCCCCTGATGAAGACGAAATGAATGTGTGCAGAATACAGATTGAGACACACAGATTTTAGACACGGCCACTTCAGGAACGTGTTTCACTTGACTGTGCATATTTGTTCCATGGGTTTGGTTTGGTTTTCTTTTGCAATGGGGAAGGGATGGGGAGGGAGAGAAAAAATATTTTTTGTTCATTGAAAAAAAAAGTTTTTTAAGACTTTTCTCCTTGGTAGTGAGAATAACAACTAGATGTTTAGTGCCTGAGGAGAAGAGAGACATACTTTTTTTCTGTCTTCAGAGAGGACTCACAGGGTTCCAGATCCTCTTTGGGGAGAATCAGAAGAGAAAGAGAATAATAGACTTTGGAAGACCTCTCTGCAGCCTTTGACACTGTTGATCCCTCTCTCTTCCTTGATATTCCCTTCTCCATAGGGTTTCAGGACACCATTCTCTCCTGGTTCTCCTCCTCCCTATCCAACCACTCATCTGTATCCTTCCATGGATCCTCCTTCAGATCATGCCCCCATAGGTGTGCCTCAAGCACCTTCATCTCTTTTCTCTATACTGCTTCACTTGGTGATCTCATCAGCTCCCACGGACTTAATGACCATCTCTATGCTGATGATTCTCAAATCCACCTTTGCTGACCTCTTTGCTGACCTCTAATTTTCCATCTCCAGATGCCTTTCAGACATCTCAAACTGGATGTCCAGTGAACATCTTAAATGAAATAAGTCTAAAAGAGATTTCTCCATCTTTCCCTCTAAACTGGTCCTACCTCCTACCTTCCCTATAACCGTAGAGGGCAACACCATACTTGCAGTCCCCCAGGCTCACAGCGTAAGAGTCATTCTGGATTCCTCACTTTCCTTCATCCTCCATATCTAACTTGTGGCCAAGGCCTGTTGATTTCACCTCCACAGCGTCTCTGGAATTCTTCCCCTTTTCTCCTCTGACATTGTCACCCCCCACTTTGGTGGGTGTGATACCTGAACTATTGCAATACCTTCTAGGCCTAAAGTCTCCCCCCGCTCCAATCTGTCCTCCATTCAGCCACAGGTCCAACCATGTCACCCTCCCACCCCACTTAATAAACTCTAGTGGTTCCCTATCATCTCCAAGGTCAAATGCAAAATCCTTTGGTATTCAAAGCCCTTCATAACTTGCCTTTCTAGTCTTCTTACACCTTACTCCTGGACACTTCTTTTCACTCCAGTGACACTGGCCTCTTAGATATTCCACAAAATACTCCATCTCTCTGCTCCAAGCATTTTCTTTGGCTGTCTCCCATGCCTAAAACTCTCTCCCTCCTCCCCTCTGACTACTGACCTCTCTGGCTTCATTTAAGTACCAACTAAAATCCTATCTTCTCCTGGAGGTCTTCCCCAACCCCTTTCAATTCTAGTGCCTTCTTGCTTTTAACATATATATATATTTATATTTTAATATTTATCACACACACACATATATCCTATTGCCTCTTTTTGTTTGCCCAGAACTTACTACAGTGCCTCGCACACAGTAGGTGCTCAATGCATGCAGATATATAAGAGAAAGCCAGTGTTTCAAAATGTTCCTGTTTCTAGCTTGCCTTCCTAGAATGTGAAGAATGTCTCTTGATGAGATAGAGGCTTCTTTCTCTTGATAAGCTATCTACTCCAAATGGGAGAACTCATTTACTATGTGTATTTTCTGGCATTTTTTCATCTGCATAACTTAGCTGATTTCTGTTTGCTATCAATTTTGATGATGTGTAATGAATTCCCTTATTTTTTATCATTTGTGATAGCCTTTTTTGAAATTGGCATCTGGGGGTGGCTAGGTGGTACAGTGAAAAGAACACTGGCCCTGGAGTCAGTAGAACCTGAGTTCAAAAGCGACCTCAGACATTTGACGCTTAACTAGCTGTGTGACTTGGGGCAAGTCACTAAACTCCAATTGCCTTGTCTTCCCCCCTCAAAAAAAAAATTGGCATCTGATAGAAAGGCACCAATCTCCAGATGTAAGCTTAAAGTACCCCTTCCTCTTTAAGGAATATTGACCAAGAAAGTAGTTGAACCAAAGCAAAAATCATTTCCCTAAGATTAGTAATATCGTGACAGACAGATATAATTATGATTTAGTACCACTTTCTGAGAACAGAGCAGCTCGCTTCATGGTCCCTTTTCCTCCTCCCCTTAAGGCAGGAATCACAGCCTCCCTTGAAAAAGAATGGAGAAGATTGCTAAGATTTCTACCAAAACCTCCCCTGGAGCCACATGAAGACAAATATATAACCCACATGAGAACCATGAACACACACTGTTCATAAATCCTCAAACTTTTAAAATACTCCTGTGATGAAATCTAGGAAGCGTGGTAGATTGTTTGGTGAAAATAAATGGAAACCCAAAACAATGTTATCAATGAAACATTATGCTAAAGCCCACCCGGGCAGAAAGAAGAATCAGATGAAGAACTGAAGAAACAAATCACAAACCCAGCAGAAAAATACAACATTGTAGTGATGTGAGACATGTGCTGGTACCTTCAGTTCAAATCAGAAGAGCTAATAACATCTCAAATTGTCTTAGTAGCAATATCATCCATTAAACAGTAGAAGTATGGGCAGCTAGGTGGTCCAGTAGATAGAGCGTAGGCCCTGGAGTCAATTAGAGCTGAATTCAAATCCAACCTCATGTACTTCCTAGCTGTATGACTCCAGGCAAGTCACTTTATCCCCAAATGCCTCAAAAAAAAGTAGGGGTCTCACAAAAGCCAACTTCTAGGTTGACTCTTACTCTCACTAGCAAATAAAATGAAAATGGGTGATTAAGACAGCTTAGGAAACAGGTTTATCTTTCCCATCTAAATATATATATAATGAATTTTAACCCAGAAATCTGTAAAAATTCTGGAAAACTTATCCAACAATCTGAAGGAAGTTCCAGAAAGTTTGTCCTATCAGGGATGGTTGAAAGAATAGGGTGTGTTTAGCTTAAAGATGATAAAAAAGAGGCATGATTGAAATCTTCCAATATTTGAATGCCAACTAGAAAAGGAAGCAAACTTGTTTTGTGGTGCTCCATAAAGCCAGATTAGAACCAATCGGTGAAAGAGATAGGGAAGCAGAATCCAGGTCAACGCAGGCAGAAAAAACCCCCAAACCCTTTCTAATGAATAGGGCTGTCTCATACAAAAAGAGTCAGCCCTGGAAGGGTGGGGAATGAGCTCTCCTTCACTAGAGTTATTTAAGCTCAGTCTGGGTGACCATCTGTCAGGAATGTTGGAGAACAGATTATCCGCTAAGTGGGAGGTGGACCAAGTGACCCCTAAGGTTTCTTTCAGTTGCAAAATTCTGTCACTCCTCTCTTCCAACTGCGTGCTAGATCTTCAGTGGGAGATCTCCTGGACTCACTTCACTTTCAATATGTCTAAAATGAAATTTAACCTTTTTCCATCAAAGTAAAATGGGCTTAGCTTAAGTCTTGCCTCCTCTGTGAAATTGTCAAGACTTCCCTATTTCTGTAAAAGCAATAGCTCTTTTTCTAAATGTTTAATTTTT
>CM053597.1:28994254-29056584 GCA_028646575.1 Pseudocheirus occidentalis | reverse complement strand
GCATGGTGACTGTTGGAGAGATTTGGTGTGAAAGAAGAAGCTCAGAACTAGCGCTAGGAACAAGAGGGAAAGGCCCCACTGATTAGTGCTCTCAGAAGTGACTTCCCGAGTTTGCAGATCCTATACATGATTGTATGCCACCATGGCAGGGGTGGGGGGTGGGGAGGAAGGGGAGAAAAATCTGAAACTCAAGTGATTCTGGAACTGAATCTTGTAACCTAAAAGTAGACAAATAAGTCAATAAAAAAAATAATAAAAAAAAAATTTAAAAAAAAGTGACTTCCCTCTAACAAAGGCCTCCCAGCAAAGGCTGGATGCCCCCCTTGTCCATGGTGGAGGGCTGCGTTTGGACTAGAGCCACTCAAGAGCCCTTTTAACTCTTTAGATTCTGGGGTCAGAGATGAGCTGTTGGGATCAGGGGACCCCCACTAGTCCTTTGGCCAGAACACAGCCTGTCCGAAGGGGTATCATGTGAAGCAGTCATGGAGAGGGAGCTGGGACCCAGGACCCTCAGAGCCTTCCCTGCTAACCTGAAGTGACCCGGCTTAGGAAGTCTTTTTGACAGCTAACTAGAGGAGAGATTAGAAACTTGCAGGCCAGTTAGGAAGCCATAACAGCCCAGGGAGGGCTAGTTACCTGTGGCAGCAGGAAGGCCTAGTTCAGCCTCCTTGCTCTGCATATGAGGAAACAGGCCCAAGTTAAGTGACTTGCTCCAGGTCACACAGAAGGTGAGCACCAAGAGTCAGAATTGGAACCCAGGTCCTCTAACACTGGAGTCCCCTGGCCACGGATTCTGCTTTTACTCTTTGTCTTTTAATGATAATGATTCTAGAGCATGTCAAGGTTTACAAAAGTGCTTTACAAATATTGCTTCCTTTTATCATAACAACTTTGGGATGCTGTAGGTGCCTTGGCCAGGGTCACAAAGCTGCTAAACGTCCGAGGTAAATATGCCAAAGTAGATAGAAATTAAATAATTAAAATTAATTATAAGGTGGTTGATGAGAGAGCAGATACATGCAGTGAGCATCCTATTAAATGAATAAAATGATAAGTTTTTAACGTTTTTGGAAAGTTTGAGTGTCTTGAGCTAAGTATTGGCACGAGCATATAAACACCCTGATGCCTGTGCCCAAAGATTCTGCATGTTAAGAAAAATTTCATGTTCTAAACAATCAAATAAAAGCTTTGGAAAACTAAACTTTAAAAAACAAAAGCAATTTGGTGAGCCTGGGTGATTTCCATTAGGTGGCACTGTGGTTAACAGGAGTTGTAACAAAACAGCAGTTTTAGAATTTAAAAAGTGAAGCAGCCTTAAAAAAATGAGCATTTCTTTGTTTCCCACTCAGTTGAGTAGAACATTCAACAGCTTAATCACCGCATGATGCTCCATTGTACTGATAATTAATTTCAGCAGCAATTAGTTAAAATATTGAGTAGAACACTATTTTAACTTTTAACTATTTGCATAGCAGTCCTCTCATCCTGGCAGTTGGTTTAAAACAAAACAAAAATGCCGTTCTCCTGACTTTCTGTCTCCAGGAAATGAATGGAGTGAAGAGAATTCAGGGCCCAGAAAATGAGAGAAACAGCAGAAGCTTGGGAGAAGGGGTAGGTGGGCAGAGTCCAGGAGAAAAGGGGAGGGCAATACAGCGGAACTATCAGAATTAATGATGAGATTCATCAGGACGCTGTATCAGTGGGGGAGCATTTGGATTTGTTTGGGGTTTTTAGATGGAGGGTTCTTCCCCACAAGGAAACAGTTTGGGATGAAGAAAGATGCGGTTACCCCGTCTGTATCATGGTGGCCACATGATTTGGAAAATCTGCATCAAATTTTTTTGGCCTTCCTTTCATACCAAAGAAGTTTGAGTTTTTTCTTTTTCTTTCATGGGGTTTTAATTTTTATTATAAAATTTGGGTTGGTGTTACACAATTCTGTATGTATATTTTATGCCTTCTGAGTTTCTAAACTTTTTCTGTTTCTGTTTGTGTGCTAGCTTTCATGTGTCATCTGTGGCTTCTGCAGAACTTCCCCCAAATACTCCTATGATTTCTTATGCCAGCCCTTAATGTATCAAACCCACAGGGAGGAGAGTCATCATGTGGAAGGATAACTGGTGAGATAGATGGACTGATTCATGTGTGTGTGCGCACACGTGCACGCCAAACTCATACATATCAAATAGGGAGAGGGAATGTGATTTTACTGGTGTAGGAAACTACCAGCCAAGCTTGGTGTTTTCAACTTAACAGCTACAGCCAGTGGGTTTTAGTGGCAGGACTTGAACCCAGATCTTTTGGTTCCAAGGCCGTCTTTAGGTCAACAATGTTACTCTTAAGAGTACTTAAGTTGTCCTCAGCTTGCATTTTACTGCACTTCCTCTAGTCTGTTCTGGGTTTATTTTAGGGTCATTTTTCTCATTAGCTCCACTGGCTTGTCCTGAGTGCTACGTGCATAAGTAGATGCCCTTGTAGATGCATGCTTAGTTTGGGCCCTGGGCATTTTTCATGAGACAGCCTGCTGTGGGTAGCACCTGGAGCCTGGAAACCGGGGTTTAAATCTCACCCCAGACATGAGCTGTGACCTGGGTGAGGCCCCTCTGAGAGCCTTGGACAAGTCTGTGTTGGGAGCCTGCCACAGATGGATCAAAGGTCTTAAAAAGAGTGTTGTTGTCCATTCAGCGTTTTTTAACTAAAGTAAGAAGCCTTTCGTGCATCCTCCAGCCGCTAGAGCCCCTGTCTGTCTCTTCCACCTGCCTTCTTATGGACACGTGGCAGCTGGTTGAGGGCAGGGCTTTTTCTGCATAAGCCCAGTACTCAGCAGTATCCAGTACCTAGTCAGTGCTTAATATTGGCCCACTGGTGGATCAATTTGGTTTTTTGCCCAGGCCTGGATTTTTGGGTCAGTCTCTTGAAGAGGGTCACGGGATCGTAAATTTATATTTGGAGAAAAAACTTAGATTTCATCTAGTCCCTCATTTTACTGATGGGGAAACCAAGGCTGAAGGAGATTCTTTTGTGCCTCAGCCAATGTCACATATATAGTAAATGGCAGGAATTTGAACCCGGACCTCTGAGTGTAAATCTCATTGGGTCCTTACTGAAATCCTGGCATTTAAAGTTTTAAAATCTCATAGATTTAAAAATGAATTTGAACCATTTCTTTCCTATTAAATGCTGGCTTGTTATTTCTGGCTTTTTAATTTAAAAAATGTTTTAGTAATAATTTCATAAGGTGAAAAATCCTATATTTTCATAATTTATTAAAAGAAAAAGGAATATGTTTCTTAATTTCACATATTAACATCAGTCACGAGGAACAGATTCTTGTGTCTAAAAGCACATTTCCTATGTAGATGACTTTTCTAACAAGATTATAAGTGAACAAGCAAAATATTTGAAGTGAGAATGTAAATGTTCACCCGTTGTGCGTGTTTTTATTAAAAGTAAGCACAATACATTGATTTTCTTTTCTCCCAGAAAGTTAAACTGGCTTTCTGAAAAGCTTTTCATGATTTTTCTGGAGGACTTAGACTAGGCATTTCCTTCATTCTTTGGATTGCATGAGGCAAAGATGGCTGGTGGTTCTCGGTCAGGCATAGGCAGAGAGAGATTCAGGCCTCCTCATCAGGCCCTGTACCTCCTGAACCCCCTGCTTCTCCTAGAGCTTCCTCTGCTTTAGAAGAAGCCTTTGCAAAGGGCTGGAGATTGAGGAGGCCAGTTTCATACAATATTGGGATAGGGCTTGGAAGAAAAAAAAACCTAAAATAAACTTTTTCCCACAAGGTTTTGCAATGGAAACTACCCTGACTCTGGAATTAGAGCCCCTGGGTTCAGATCTTCTCTCTGCCACTTACTCTGTGACCTTGGGCAATCTCTTTACTTAGGGAGTCTCAGGTGGCCCCTGAGGGCCCTTCCCCTCCATAGTCCTCAGATTCAGAGAATGGAATGGGTCCAGTTCATTCTTCAGCTGCCTCCTAGACATCTCCAACTGGCTGTCCCACAACTCCTGATCTTTGCCTCCTTTGGATTTTCCTGTCATTTTTCAGGTCCCTCCCTTCCCCCAACCCTCACACCCTGGGGCACATCACTGTCCCACTCCCACCCCACCATTGCACTGTTGCCAAGGCCCATTGGTCTCACTTCTGCAGCATCTTCTCTGACGCTGGGGCCTCTCTGGCCCAAGGCTGCCCCCTCCTCCCCATCCCTCATGTCTGGACTACTGGGGCTGCTGCAGTGTGTGTATTGGCTGGGGGCGCTGGCCGCCTCAAGTAGCTCCCCCTCCAGCCCTTCTTCCACACAGCTCCCAGAATAATTCTGATGTCCCTGTGCTCCTTACCCCATTGAGAAGAGACTATCAGTTCTTCTCTCAGCTTGAAAAGTCCCTGCTCATCTGGCCCCTCGCTAGCTCCCCAGCCTCATTGCAGGTCCCCTCTCTCCTGCCCCTGCACCCTCATGCTGCCCAGCTCCCATACCTCTGGTGTTCCCCCTCACTTCTACCTCATCAGATCTTCCACTTGTTTCAGGTTGCAGCTCAGGCATCACTTTGCACAGGAGGCTGGCCGTTCCTTAGCCTCCTACAGGGGACAGCTAGCTGTCACTGCAAAGAGACGGTCTCATTTGGGGTCAGGAAGGACAAACTTCAGAGCTTTCCCCAGGCAGATGTAGCTTTGGGACCTGGGCAAGGGTACCTTAATCTCCCAGCCTCAGTTTACTTATATGTTAGATGAGGCTCATTAGTACCTAGCTTATAGGGTTGTGAGAACAAAGTTTGGCATGCAAAGGGCTTTGCAAACCTTAAATCCTAAAAGTGTTAGCCATTATCATTATGAAACTCTTCCAGAGCAGGGGTTATTTTGAATTTATCTTTGTCTCTCCGGTGCTGAGCACAGTCCCCAGTATGTAGTGGGGACTCCTATATGCTTGTAAATTAGCTATCTAACAGGTTCTTAACTTTTGGTGTGACCTAGACCCCTTCCTCTGCCCCCTAGTGGAGCCTATGGACCCCTTGATATTGTTTTTAAATCCATAAAGTCATATAGGATTCCGAAGGAAGCCAGTTATATCCAATTAGAATGATCAGAATGTTTTGTTGTTAAGTTCCTAACACTCCTTTGTCTATAGGGGTGAAT
Organism: Pseudocheirus occidentalis; assembly: GCA_028646575.1. Lineage (NCBI taxonomy): Eukaryota > Metazoa > Chordata > Mammalia > Diprotodontia > Pseudocheiridae > Pseudocheirus > Pseudocheirus occidentalis. Next base: position 29,051,449 of record CM053597.1, on the reverse strand, counting down.
GTCTAAAAATGGTGATGAGTGTCCAGGGCCCACCGCCAGCAGAATAACCTGCCTCTGCCTTCTTGCGTCTTTCTATGAAACTTAGGCTTTCCGGAGTGTTCTGGCTTCTGCCCTTCTCTGCCATGGCTCGTGCTTTTGTCATCCCCCCCTTATTGAGAGGCTCTGCTGGAATGTTCTGCCCTCAGGCTGCATTGTCACCACGGAGGCCCAAAGGCTGGCGTCACTTCACCGGGAGCTGGTATGTCCTGTGTGCTTGATGACAGTGGAGGCTGGTGAGACTTCTTTTGGTTGGGCGGCCTGGCCTGGCCCTCTTCTCAGCTTGTCCAGATCAGTCACCCCTTGGGTGTGATGAGCTGAAGATGACTGTTGCTCTTCAGGCTGGTTTACTGGTCATTTCTTAAGAGTCTGCCTGTCCCTGGTATCTTTCTGAATGGCCTTACCATGCATGTAAACTAGATTCATTGCTTCTCTAAAAGGCAGGTCTACTAAACTTCTGATTTTGCTTCTTATTAAATTAGCATAATGAAATCCCAGAAGAAAAGCAATCATTTGGAGAGGACTGCCGAATTCTTTCGAGCCAAGGTCAGTATGTTTATGTTGTGCTCTGGTTTTTCTGTCTTCTTTTCCAGGGAAGTATGGGGGAGTCCTACATGATGCCGATTGTTGCCTTTTCCAGATAGTCTGCATAATAACTCATGTTTAGGTAGCTCTTTGATTTACAGAGCACTTCCCTTGAAACAGTCCTATGGAGAAGAACAGGTATTATGACCTTTGGTTTACAGATGAGGAAAGGGGGCTCAGAGACAGTCCATACATAGGACCATTGACCCAGAGCTGCAGGGGGGCCCTCGCTGGCAATCCAGCTTCCCACTTTTTGCAAATGGGCACCTGCCCAGGTTGCCCAGGTTACCCAGGGAGGTAGCATTGGAAGTTTGGTGCAGTTCCATGCCTAGCAAATGTTGCATGCAGGGCTCACTGATTGACCTTGTGAGTGTAGGTGACAGGTACATGCTGGCCTCCTCCTAGAGGCAGGCTGGTGTGGTGAGATGGCCCCCCTCTAGGGGCTAACAAGCCACATCAGAACTGTTATGGGGCTGTGGATGAGCTCAGATAGAGTGAGAATCTGAAGTGAGAGGGCTCGTTACAAGCCTTTGCCTTAAAAATCCTTGTTCTCCCTTCTGCTCTAGAACCACTTCTCATTCCAGCATGTGAGAAAGCAAAGCAGAAGATCTTTTCCCTTGTCCCAAGTGCAGACTTTCCACCATATTCAGACAGACCCCTAGAAAGCTTTTCTGCTCTGTGAAGGGGTTTCATGGCATGGGAAGGACATTCACCCTTTCCATCTGTGAGTAGCCCCATTTTTATTGAATGTCTAAAATTGAATGTTTGATCTGGTTAACAGTTTTCCGTGGGTTATGGTTTTCTTCTGTCCATAATGTTAGACAATGTTAATATTTTTAAATATAAAGTTTTCATTAGTTTTTTTAAAAACTTACAAATATCACATACTAAAATTTGTTATTCTGTATAATGAAGTATCCTATGTAATGGGGGAGAAAAAACAAGGTGCTGGTGGTCGTGGTGGTAGTAAGACATCACGATCCCTCTGCGCATCCCCACTCACATGTATGTAGTACTCTGCTTGCCAGAGTAATTATTTGCCTCACTCCTTGGCCTTGTGGCCAGTGCTTTTTCCGTTGCATCACCATCATACACTAAAGGATTTGCACGTCTGTGGGAGTCACCAAGGGGACTTTTGAAGTGCTGTTTGCACTGGCAGAGGGTGTGTGCTCAGCAGGGAGCTCTTCTACTGATAACATAGGTCCAGCCCAAATCATCCAGGGAAGGATCTGTGGGAAGAGATCTGAAAACTCTTGTAATATACAGTGGGGAAGGATCATAGACACCCTCTCTTTCTAACCTGCCCTCCACCCCGTACTTCAGCTCCCTTTTCAGATGAGAAAACTGAGGCCTGGGCCTTGAAGGATTGACTTCGCATATCACCCAGTAATGAAAGCAAGGCTGCCTGGCCTCTTGGCTGCTGCACCCTCTCTCCCCTTCCTTGTGTCAGCTCCCCTGTTGCTGCTCCTTTCTGAAAAGAGGACATTTTGAAAGGGGAATCACTTTTCAATCTAATTCTGCTCTTAGAACATTGCTTTGGGACTAAGTTTTATGTTTTCGATTAGCCTTAAGCCAGAGTTTTCTTGGGAAATTTGAATTACGTTAGCTCAGCTGCTCCAGATTCATGTGACATGGGAACATAACTTTAATACTGGGTTTTTTAAGTCTGTTTTTGAAAAATCTGTAAAGTATTTTTGTCCTCTTCAACTCAAAATTGCTGAATAGGCAAAGCTGAGATTTGTTAGTTCTCTTTGAAGGATGACAACCATGCCAATTATGAAGAAAATTAGTTTAATGTGATGGCGTGAACTTTTTTTTAAACATGTTTTGAGCTATACTTTTTTCTTTTAAAGCTGGTACAATTAGAATATTCAATACTTTTCAAAGTTGAAAAAGGCCCCTTGACTATGCTGTTAATTAGGTGGCTTGGGGGGGTGGGAGTTGGGGGGACTTAAACTATATCTAAAAGTTAACTCAGACTCTTAATAGTACAATTCAAAACGTTTTGAGAATCGGAGAATCTAAAAGTTAGTACAGTATAGGATTAAGTTTCCTCCTCCAAAGCCATCTTAAGAAAAATTGGCCTGGCTGAAAGCTGCGTCTTTCAACACTGTTGAAAAAACCTAATTCAGAAAGGCCTGCTATGTAACAGAGCACACAGTGTGCCGGGGCAGGGGGAAAGTTTAGCTAAGACGTAATCCCTGTCCTTGTAATACAGTGATGTGCCCTGGGATGTCGGTCACCACAATGCAAAGTTACGCTTTTCTCCTGACGTCAGATATGGAGCAGAAGAGTTGGTTAGGACGGGAGCTGGGCTAGAAGGTCCTTCAGAGCCACTTTATTTCTGAAGCTGGGGAAGAGCTGTTAGTCCTCCTAAATGTGGATTGTAAAAGGCTCTGGGAGGCTGTGACCATGCACATGGGAGAGGTCAATCTGGGGCCCCTCAAGTGAAGGTTACATGTGCTTGGGACAGAGCTCCCTGGACTGTGGCACAATGGAACATTCCTAGATGGAGGGGGCAGAGAAAGGCTCTGTGCTCAGAGAGTAGTTTAAAAATGCATATTTGATGTGTATTTTAAGATAATGATTTATATTCTGTTATTTGTGCCCACTATCTAAAATGTATGCTTTTATAGGAAAATAGAGCTTTGGAACTGACATTTGCCTGCTTATGTTTTCAAACTAAAAGTATTTTATAGTCCAAATGACAGAAAGGTTCTGATAACCATAAATATCTGGAGGAGATAATGAGTCAAAGGGAGGAAAGAATACTGTTTCACTGGGAGATGAGGCAAGGTTTGTAGCAGAAAAGGGACCTGAGGGAGCACCCTTTATCCTAAGGCAGTGGTTCTCAACCTTTCTAATGCCATCACCCATATGTGGGTGGACTCACCTGGAGACATCAGAAATAAGTGTTTTTCCATGGTCTTAGGTGACCCTTGTGAAAGGGTCATTCAACCCCCAAAGGGCTTGTGGCCCACAGGTTGAGAACCGCTGTCCTAAGGAAATGCCTGGTTTGTTTGTTGGAGCTGGAGGGTACTCTTCTAGTGTAGGCCTCTCACTTAGGACAGGCTCCAAGAAGGTATTAGTGATTGGCCCCAAATCACAGGGGTATAGTTATCTGAGGGTCATATGCAAAGAAACATTTATAAAGCAGATTGGATTTTTAGGGCTTGGACGAATGACTAGACAAATTGTCTGGAAATCCATATTAAGTGTCATCTCATCTTACAGCAAAGATTGAAAAAATAATCATTGTAAAACCTAAGCTTAGGGAATTTGGTTTGAATGTCATATTTACTATTCAGCTGTGATCGGATCAGGAAAGCTTGAAGGTCATCTTCATTAAATGTCCATGTTTTTTATTGAAGAATTATCCTGGGAGTTTTGCTGGGAAGGTTGTGACCCTAGTCCCTTTACCTTCTGGCATATCACATTCCAACCATCTGTTCCTTTAACACGGAAGCTGGCCCATTCAGGTTTTTTTTAAGTGTTACTTTCTTGCATTACTTTTTTGTGCCTCTTACCAGGCTATTAATTCTCACTTCATAATTTTCTCACTCTCCTTTCTTTTCCCAGTTTTTCCTCTACCATTCTTTATTGATTTTTTTTTTTTTGGCTTTTTGGAGGGCAGTTGGGGTTAAGTGACTTGCCCAAGGTCACACGACTAGTTTTTTTGTGTTAAGTGTCTGAGGCCAGATTTGAACTCAGGTACTCCTGACTCCAGGGCCGGTGCTCTATTCACTGCGCCACCTAGCCGCCCCCTTTATTGATTTTTAAAATCATTTTTTAGGTTTTTGTAATGGGAGTTTAAAGTCTTGCCCAACCATGTCCGTTAATAGGCTTCACGCAGAGCCCAACAAGAGAAGCTTGATTAGGAGAGGCTTGTTTTTCAGGAAGACCCACACCTTTTGTCACTTTGTAATTAGACAGTGGGTCACAAGGGTTGTGATTCCCTCTTACCCTGAAGAAGGGCGTATATACTCCAAGATTAGCATTTTGCTTTGGGGCTTACTCCTGGGAAGAGTGTTCAAGTGATTTGGCCAAATGAGACTCTGTGTGTGTGTGTGTGTGTGTGTGTGTGTGTGTGTGTGTGTGTGTGTGTGTGTGTGTGTGTGTGTGTGTGTGTGTGTGATTAAAGTAAGGTTGCTGACCCTTTTAAATTTGCCTTTTTTTAGAAAAGCAGATCCAAGAACCTGCGCTAGCAGCTGTCCTGGGCATGGCGCGGTGCTTGCTGTTACAGTCTTCCAGAAATTCTTGTTGGGTTTCTGTCCGACTCACTTTTTTTTTTCTTTGAGGCTTTGCTTGTAACTGTTTTGACATTGTTGTCTTGTCCCTTTGTGTCTCAGTTGTCCCTGTCACAATAGTAGCTTTTTTATGGGTCGAGTTCTTGGTTGTTGTTTGCTCCTTTTTTCAGCTTATTTCTCAACTCTGGCCTTTATGTTAAAGTTGGGCTCTGCTCACCTCGGGGTGGGGAGGTGCTGTCCCAAGCTTCAGACTTTTCCATGCTACTGTTTTCAAAGCTAGTTCTGGGTGGTCTGCAAATTCTTGGTGCTTCTAAGTTGGGTGTGATCTGGGGAGAAGTATAGTTACTGCTCTTCCGGTCTGTGCTCTGATCTTTACCCAGGAAGGGCTTGTAGTCCACACTATTCTTTATGGCTCCTGTACCCTTGGGACCATGGGAACTGCTCTCCCCTCTGGGCCTTTGACCCACAAGTGGGGATGGGTATTGGATTTGCCAGCCAACATCCAGTGCTAGCCCAGGGGTCACCTATAATGCCTTTCTGATCACGCCCCCCACCCCCATCTCTGGGTAGGAAGTACCCAAAGTGCTGCTGCTGCCGCCGCCCCTCCAAGACCCACGGCTGGTATGGTGAGTACCATCCTCGGTGCTGCTGTCCGTGACGTTGCCATCACCTACAGCTGGGCTAGCCCCCTTGGTGTCTTGTACCGCTCCTGCCAACCTCCAGAGTTGTCTTGGACTGAAAGAATCTCACCCCGAGCTTTTGATGGCTCTGCCGCTTTAGATTTTGATTTGAGGGGAAAGTAGAGAGAGCTTAGCTGTACTCCTTCCTCTCCTCCGCCATCTTGGCTCTACCCCATCTCAAGGGCTTTGGCTGATTTAGATGGCCTCACTGCTTTCTTCAAGGTTACTAGTTTAACTGCCAAATCCCTGTAGTCTTTTCTCAGGCTTCGTTCTGCTTGACTTCTTGAGAGTTTACCCCCTTCACTCCCCGCCCAATTCCTCCCTTCTCACCCCCTGCCCCAAACTCTTTCCTGCCCTGACTTCTGTGGCACTTTCCCAGTTTCCTTTTCTGAATTGCCCTCCTCATCCACCAAGTGTGGGTGCCCCCAAGGCTCTGCCCTGGGCTCTCCATGAATTCAGTTGTTTCTCTAGGGAGGAAACTTCTAAATCCATGTATCCATCTTATTCTCTCTCCTGAACTCTTGAATTACCAGCTGCTTGCTCGATGTCCCATTGCCATCTCAAACTTACCGTATGCACAGTGGAATTCTGATCCTTCCTCCCGTCTCTCCTCCATACTAATAACATTTTGTGGAATGCTTGTGTGAGACAGCTGGGTAGTGCAGTGGATAGAGCACTGACCCCGGAGTTGGGAATACTGAGTTCAGGTTCTGCTGTGTTTCCTCTTCTGCAGGATGAGCATATAGCACCTCCCTCTAGGGTTTGGAGGATCAGGTGAGACAGCATTTGTAAAGGGCTTTGTAAACCAAATGCCGTCCGTGTATATGCTGCCAATTGTTACTATACTTGACTTTTGTTAGCTCTCCATATGTAGGTCCAGTCAGATCTAGACCCACAACATCTCTCCTCTCTGCTCCTTCTCCTCCTACACAGCCTCTGCCGAAGTCCAGGCCCACACACCTGTCACCGGGGCTACTCCAGTGGCATCCCAACTGTCCCCTCTGCCCCCTTTGCCCCTTCTCCACCCTGTCCTCCCACCTGCTTCTGTGCTGATGTTACTGACGTCTGACCTTTCCCCTCCCCTCATCTCACAAATCTCCAGGTTCTTCTGTGACACTGGAGACCCTCCACAGCTTGGTTTTTACTGACCTCCTCACACCCAGTGTTGTTCCCATCCATAGAGCCCCATCTCCTCTTCCCTCAGCTGTCTGCTTCCTACCATCCAAACACAGCACAGGCCTGCCTCCTACAACACAACTTCCCGGACTCCCTTCATTCTTAGTTCTATTATATTATAGCTACCTATTATAGCTTCCTAATGGAATGTAAGGTCTAGGAGGGCAGGGACTGTTGGGGGTACTTTTCCTATGCACTCCCGGGGCCTAGCACATAGCTAAGCACTGAATGAACACTGGTTGAATTGAATTATGAACAGGTAGGAGCCGCATCAATCAATGTGTGTCTGAGTGTGTGCTGTGTGTCAGATAAGGCATTGGAGCTGACCACTCCAAAGAAGGTGTGAGCCCAGTTCCCAGCATGCTCTTGGTGTGGTGTTTAACCTCCTTGGGCCTCACTTTTATCTCTTCATTGAGGGCATTGGGCTAGATTTTCTAAGGAATCTTCCAGCTCCTTTATTTTAGTGATAATTATATATTTTAGTTATTATATTATATTTAATTACACATTCAAAGTTTTTTATTGAGTTTGTCAAAACCCAAGGCTCTCTGTTAACAGATGATGGTTTGGCTAACTCAAAAAATCCTGTCATCCGAAAGTCATGTTTCTTCCCTACTTCAGGTTATGCATAAATATTTTGGGGAGGAATCAAAAATTATTGCTGCAGCCTCTGAACAGGTCACATACACTAATGGCAAGGTACCTTTCATGGCCTTCTAAGTCATCATTTGCCTTCCTTCTGGCGAGCAGCCTGAGCCCCTGAAAAAGATAAAGTCATGATTCTGAGAGGGTTTCTACATCACACTATATAACTCGATGTTTTTCTAGGTGACTTATTAACTTTCCTAAAAATCATATCATTTTAAATTTCTGACGATCCTATTCCCATTGTTAGTTTTATTTTTCCTATAGTAGAATTACATTAAATAGTTATTTGTATTCCTGTTTGGGTTTTTTTGCCTGTGATTTTAAGCTGGGGAAATCATGGGGGAAAGGGGAAATTAGATTTCCTGTATCAAGACCCATTTCCCAGTCAGAGTCTCACATCAATAGTAACTTCAAAACTATCTGTGTAAAGCTTCTTTAATCATAGAATTATATCTGCTTTTTAATGCTGACACTGTTAAAGCTTTAAAAACCTATCTACAAGAATGTATTAGGTATACTCACGTGAGCTGGCGCAGTCATTGTTTTACTGGACAGTAGAAGTGTTTAAATGTTTTTTCACAGAGAACTTTCTTTACTGCCATGTGCATTAAGTTAGAGCATGTCCGGTTAAAGCCTCAGTTTCTAAATCTTTTGATCATTAAACATGAAAGTGAAAGTGACCCCAAACATCAGAATTGGAGTTGTTTCTATCATCAAAAATATTTGCTTTTCCAAATATCACAAAGAAAGAGTAGCGCATAAGAAGGCTTGGATTATAGAGCATTTTAGAAAAAAATTGGAAAAGAATTCTCCATATTTCCTTGCTTAATAATTAAAAGAAATGTGGCCAGGCAGATTGTGTCACCAGCTCAGCCCTTGGTTCTTATTATATCCGAAACACGGGTGCTTCAGGAGGAGGCCTCTGCCTGGTCATTGTCCCATGGAGTGCTTTCTGTCTCTTTGCTTGGTCTCATGTTCCAACCTACAACCACAGGCCAAAGTCATGTGATCTGTGGAGAATGGTCATTTACAGCTCCCACAGTCAAATGAAAAGTCGATAGTTGATAGTACTCAGATGACTGTTTCTGCAAAATCACTGGAGGACATATTTGGACTTTAGCAAAATGCTACTTCACATCAAAGGGTTCTTAGGAATATAGCGAGCTTGCACACTGAATTTTTATTTGTGTGTGCGCAGATCTTTCTTTTGTACCGTGGACTATACTTTATTTTCCCTGCTGCCCAAGTGCCTGTGCTGTATAGGCTTAGAATTTCTTATCTTTAAATTTTGAAATGATGTTGACAGATTGAAGTTAAAAGCATTTTAAAATGAAATAACACATGTGCCAGGTCTTATTTTTTTTTTAAGGTTACTGTGACTGAAAATTAGTAGTATCAATATTAATAAAGTAAGCATTTTCTTCCAGGGGAGAGGAATTACATTATGGAAATTCTGGTTTTGCTGTTCATTTGCTCTCTTTGTGTTTGGATTTCAAAAAATCAAATATGCTGGAAATAAGAAAAAATTCCTATTCCTTAGAATAATAACTTAGACAAAGTATTTCTCCCCCTTCCTATTCCCTGAGTTGTCAAATATTCATAATAACCCAATTTTCTTTCATCTTAAAAAAATGAGGGAACCTTCCATTTCTTCTACTTCCTCTTGTTCTGAAAACTAATTTTCAAATTTTTACTGAAGTTTTCATTCAACATAAATACATCAATCACTTCCTTTCTATAAAGCACCATATTGGTGAGCATACACGTAAGTAGAGTACATATGGCTCTTCCTCTGGGAATTTGTAATCTAGGAAGGTAGTGAGTGGGGGAGTAATAAGCATGTATTAAACGCCTCCTGTATGCCAGGCACTGGGCTCAGTACTTTACAAATATCTGCTCGTTAGATGACTACTACAGTTCTAGATAATACATACTAGCATTCTCCCCATTTTGCAGCTAAGGCAACTAAGTCTGAAAGAGATTTGGGGATTTGCCCAAGGTCACACAGCTAGGCAGTGTCTGAGGCTGGATTTGAACTCAGGTTCCAGGTTCCGATCTCCCTGTGTGGTCTGCCCACCCCCCAAGCTGGGAGATGCTACCGTTTATCTTAAAAAGTGGATTTTTAAGCCAATTAATCTTGTGACTTGGATAAGGATCAGGAGGAGATTGACCGCCTGGATAAAGGGCTTGTAAGGTTGCTAATAGCAATGATAAGATTTGGTTACCCACCCAGGTAGGGTGGGGACAGTGAGAGTGGAGAAGGAGAGACCTTTGGAAGGAGGCCTTGCCAAGTCTCTGCAGCCCCTTGACTTCGAGGGGTGAAGGAGAGGGGAAACAACGACGGCGTTGATGCTTTGGGTATGGGTGACCAGGCTGAGTTTTCAGTTGTGTTAAGTTTCAAGTTCCAGAAACACAGTAGTGGAAAAGGCCAGCAGGAAGTTGGGAGTTTGGAACTGGAAGTCAGATGAAAAGGTCAGGGTTGAGAAGGTAGTCTCGGGAATTATTGGCATAAACCAAAGTGTCAGGTGATGCCCACGTGAAGCTTTGGGGTAGGAGGAATCACCGGAGGAAAAGCCACAACGTTAATTCTCTTGTTAGCCTTGAGTCATCAGCCCCACCCCCCACCCTCCCGTGTGAGAGCCTTCGGAGGTCTAGATGGAGAGAGCCGTTTCCATGGTGGAGATAGTAAGGAGGGTGAGGGTTGGGGTGGGGAGTATGGGCCAATGTGGGCCACCATTGGTAATTGTGTGGCAGAGTGTCAAATCACCAACTTAAAAGTGAATTTTGGAACACTGTAAGTTAACAACTGTATACCTGCATGAGGGCACAGGCTCTGAGAACACCCTGGAATTCTCCTTGAATCTTCCTACTTGCCTGAGGCCATAAGCCTTTCTTTATAACTAGGCCCAGATCTCTTTTACTCTTAACCTAGCCTGGCCCTCCATTGTCCAGCTGTGCCCCACCCTTGACCCTCCCAAAATATCTATGCTGAAATCTTTTACCCTTAGACTAGCATAGCCCATCTCCAGGTCTTGGCTCACTTTTCCAATATAAGCCTCAGGTAGGGAGGCTCCTTAAGAATCTGCCCTTTATGGCAAATCTTTAATAAACTTTGCTTTACTTTGGCTGAGAGAAAAATTCATTTGGCAGGACCTAGTATGTTGGTATCTTGGGGGTTTCGTGAACCCTGTAAACCTTAAACCTCAACGTTTTATGGTTCCCTGATCCCAGGAACACTGATGATCTCAAGTTCTTCTCCAGCTTCTCCAGCCAGGACTGGAAGGTGTGTAAGCCTCTCCCTGTCTCTTCTGGCTCTCCAAGCACCTTGGAGGTGCTTTTCGGGCCTGACCTCTCAGGACCCATTAGGTCAGTCAGCTAGGAGGTTGTCTCATACAGCCTGAGGTTCTCAGGTTCTCGGTCCAGGTTGCTTATGTTAGAGGACATGGACGTGGATGTAGCTTCTCAAGAACCGAGGACGAGCACAGCTGCCCCATCTGGAAGTGTAAGCCAGAATCTTAACATTTTCTTGGTGCTCAGGAAGTGGGAAAACTTTTTGTGGGTTTTGGGTTTGTTTGGTTTTTTTGGTCTTGTTTTTTGTTGCTTGTTTTTCAAAGAATACCCCCAAATCTTACTTTATGGAGGGACTTTCATGCCCTACGCCTATATTGGGTTGATCCTTTTTAGTTCTCAAAAAGTTTGCCTTTGCGTTGTCTTTTACAACATTGGGAAAATTTTAGCCTAGTCTAAGGGTAACAGATTTCTGCATAGATATTTTGGAGGATTAAGGGTAGGGGGCAGCTGGACAATGCAGGACCAGGCTAGGTTAAGAGTAAAAGAGATTTGGGCCTAGTTATAATGAAAGGCTTATGGCCTCAGGCAAGTGGGAAGATTCAAGGAGAATTCCAGGAGGTTCCCAGAGGCTGTACCCCATCACCTTTTGTCTAGGCTGAGTGTAGAAGTAGACTTTAATGGCCTGAATGATGTTATATCCCTCTAGTAAGTGAACAATTCGTTCTTCATAGAACAAACAAGGGGAAGGAAAAGTTGGGCCAGGGAAACACGAACATTATGGCGGTCATCCAGTATTTCAAGGATTGTCACATAAAAGAGGGATTAGGCCTCTGTGGGCAGAGCCAGAAGTAATGGCTCAAAACCTCGGAGAAGCATTTGGGCTCCAAGTGAAGTCAGACTTCCTAACAGTAAGAGGGAAGGGCTGGTGTCCCTGTCCCCTGTTTGAGATTTTCAAGGCAAGGCTGTGTTACTACTAATTAGATGGCTGAAGAGCTGTTGGGGCACTGAAGTTTGGAATGAGGTCTCCTTGACTGTGTTGGTTCTAGGACAGAGTGGAATAATGTAAATTTTACCTCCACCTCCTGGCTACCTTTTGCTGGAAGTGTTAATGAGGACAGAGGACAGTCCAATCCAGTAAACATTTACGAAGGCCTGTTGTGTGCTAGGCACTGTGCTGAATACCCAGGATGCAGTTGAATGGATGGCAGGGGTCAGTCACTCATCAACGAGATGAGTGACACCTCCTTAGCACCCTATGAGACCATTTAGGGTCTCTCTGTAGGTGCTGGGATTTAAAAAAATCATTCCCAGGCATCAGACATACATTAGTTAGAATTTAAAAGTTTGGTGGTTATTGGGTGTTAGGAGGGCAAAGCCTAATATCAAAATCAAATTTAACTAGTTTGATAGTTTGCTTCCCAAAAGACTTTCTGAATTTTCTTTGTAGACAAATTGTATCTTTCTCTGGTTTTGCTTCTGTCGAATTATCTTTGAGAAGCAGTCACACTGATTTTCTAAATTGACAATTTCATGTGGCGTTCTGCTCATGAGTTACAGGGAGTTTTTGTATGTGGTTTGTACATATAACAATCATAGTACATTTTTCCTGTTTTAGATTGTGTCTCCCGCTAAAGTGTGTGGGCTTCTTGATGAATCAGAAACTGTCCGAAGGCTCCGATTGCTGGTCGCCGATAAAGATTTTACTTTCAAGGCTGGCCAGTGGTAAGTGACTTGTTCTTTGTTCATGCAGTGCATGGAGGGGCAGATTCTGTAACTGCTCCTGGACGTGATCCTTTTTGTGGCGGGAGGGGATCCCGACTTTTGATTGTTGTTACTGCTGGGAATCACCCCCTGAGGAGGCTCTCTTGTGTCCTTGGCTGGCAGTGTCCTCCTGCCTGAAACTGGCCTGCACTGGAGCCGCCTGGCTTGCACAGGGCCATTGGATTTTGTACTCGGCAGCTTTCAGCCCAGTGGCTTGTGTGGAGGAGGAATATGTGAGGAATTTACCTTTTAAGTTTCAATTAAAGATTAGTCTGATCAGCTTGTGCAGTTATGGGTAGTTGACTGTAAGACAGTTCTACGAGTAGGATCTGAGGCTGTGAGGGGTGAATAAGTCTGTCTTTTTAAAATAAGCATTTTGTTTCTCCTCCCCACCCCCCCAGGTCCTTCCTCCCTACGTTATTGTTGTTCACTCATTTCAGTTATATTTGATTCTCCATGACCCCATTGAGGGTTTTCTTGGCAAAGATCCGAGAGGGCTTTGCTGTTTCTGTTTCCAGCTCACCTTACAGATGTGGAAACTGAGGCAGATAGGGTTGGTTTGTGATGAGGTCAGACTCCAGTGATGGAGTCGCTGGAGGCTACCTGGAGCTGACCGACCTAGGTGGGCTAGGCCAGTTCAAGGGTGGGAATTTGCTGGACGGAGGGAGTCACCACTTATGGCCCATGGCCTCAGGCAAATTCCAGGAGAGCTCAAGGGGGGCTCCTGGAACCTGCACCTCATCACTTTGCTCAGGGTGACACTGTTGTGACTTGTCCAAGGTCATTCAGTTTGTGTCGGGTGCTCTCAGCTCCCAGGCCGGTTCTGACCACTGTGCCTCCTGGCCTTACACAAGTCGGAAGTAGCTTTTTGAAGACCCTTAAAGCGAGCAAATAGCAACCAGTTTTCTCTGCATGGGCATCAGCTCCAAAAGAGCTGCCAGCAGAATTGCGGACAGTCATTCAGTCTGGTTGAAAGCTGTGTGTCACTGGGCAGGGGTCTGTACTCAGAAGTTAGTGACCTTCACACTGAATGGATGAGATTACATGCAACTGCATGCAGCAGACCTTTGGCTCCCATTGCAAAGAGCAAACACTCCAAGCTGTTTTTCCTCTCTCTGGTCTCTTAATTTTATCTGGGTTAGGTTTAAAGAGTGTGCTTCATCTCATCAGTGCCTCCCGAGTCATCTGGACACAGAAGGAGCAAATCATCAGCGTGTCTCCATTGGACTCCACATGTGTCCTAGAGATAATGGGAGCACTGGCCTTCCTACCCAGGTATCTGTCCTGTCGGTCCTGGAAAGGGCCCCAGAGAGGTCCATGTGGAAATAGAGCAGTTTGGATTTTCATGGACTCCTTGGCTCTGGGCTATTTTTACAGTGAGGATGGCCAGTTTTTTAAATTGTGTTGATTTTTAAGCACTTTTCGGCTTGTCAACCTTGATTGGATTTCACAGGCGTCTCTTGGCTAATTTTGGCACAGTCCATCTGAAAATAAGTTTTGTTAGAATTGGGCCTGTGAGAATAGTAGGAGTTAGCACTCATGTTAAATAGTTTGCCTTTGGATTTAGAACTAGAAAACAAGATGCTGATTGCAATAATTTGCGTTTCTGAAGCAATTTACTGTAATCTTTGCACATGTTCGGTGAGACATATTAAATTCTTGGTGGCTGGGGAGGGGGGGAGTATATTTACCCTTCAAGAATTGTTCAGCAGTTATTACACCATGAAGAGTAGAAGCTTTAATTGTAATGACTCTCTTTGCATTTTTCCCTTCCGTGGCACTGTTTGATCCTGTAGTCTGCTCGACAGGGTCACAGCATCTCAACAGCCTCACTCAGACTCTGCCAGCCAGACCACTTTTCCTGAGTAAAAAACACACTCACACGTTGCTTTCAGTAATGTGGTGGTCAGACTATTTGTCTGAAATGATAAACGTTGATGGAGTCTGTTTATCTGAGCAGAAAAACAGGCTATGATCTCACTGCTGTTTTTACAGAATATAAATCCCATTTATATTCTCAATCAAAGTAGAATTAGCTAGGGGTACTTGCATTGGTGTTGACATGTATTACTGGGCTTTGATACACACACATACTTAAGTGTAAGTGAATTTTGGGAGAGAAATATGAATTAGCAATGAATGTTGTTGACTTTATGGGCTGTCTCCCCTGACCGTGAGCATTTATGATACCTGCATTTTTTAGAAGCAAAGAACTCTTTCCCATTCGCTGTTTATGGTGGGATTATAAGTAAAGGGATTGGGTTGGGTTTTTTTTTTAATCCCCTTTAAAGTCATTACCTTTAGGAGTCTTTATGGTGATCCTGCCCTTGTCAAAATATTTGGAGAATTTTTCATAATCATGACTTTTGTCTTGTGACCATGTGGCCTGTCCTTCTTTGGACTGTGTATTAGGATGCCCACTCATCTTATTCAACATTTGTGACTTAAAACAAGTTTGACCATTTCTAAACATCAAATGTCAGTTAAGAGACTAAAGATCTGCTGTTTTCAATGATATCTGAAAGAATGTGCTGAAAGGCAGCTGTTGGGGGGGGGGAGCCCCTAAAGGGCAGCAGTAGCCTTTGGATAAATGTTTGCTTTCTTTCTCAGAGTACAGGCCTTGATGGAAATAAGACCTAGGGCTAGAGGGGAACCCCCAGATCACCAAGCAGCTTGACTAGTGGTGCTCAGAGGCAGGATTTTCAGTCCGACCTCCTCGGTTTCTGATTTTAATCATTAAAAAGACCCACCCAGATAACCCTGAAGTGACTTGAGTCTGCCATAGGTATCATCAGGCTGGAAGTATGTGAGTTAATTTGGAGAAATAAGAAAAATCCCTGGATCACCTGTGCTGCAAGGTGAACATGTTAGCGGCAAAGGAGGAACAGACAGAGGGCTGTGGGAATGGTGGTGAGAGGGAGGCCCAGCATCAGCTTGGCCCTGGAGCTTAATGCCAGTGGAGGAGACCTGTAGAAAAGAGGTTTCTAATGTAGTAGAGATGAGACAGAGCTGAGACCCAGGACCCAAGGTCTGGCCCTGCTTCAGACACCGTGTGACCATAGACAGGTCACTTAAAAACCCTCCTCAGCCACAGAACTATTGAAATCCTCTCTGCCTCCCTCTAAGAGGTTCCTTCAGGCTCTTTAGATCCCAGAACCTTCACCATGTATGTAAAAGATCTGGAAAACCTTAGGGAAAAGGCCATCTAAATGCAACTCTCGTTCCTGACTTTTAGACAAGACAGTCTCTAAAGGAGAGAAAGTGCTTAAGAATGATTGAATCAGCTATAGGACAGGAAGAAAACTCGGTGGCCATCCACCCCAGTCTGGTCTGACCCACCTCCTTTTTACAGAGAGGGAAACCCAAGGGCAGAGAGTGACTGATCCAGGGTCACATGGGTAGGATGTCTCAGATGTGGAAACAGGAAAAATACGGTAAGAAAAGGAGCCATCTTTCTAGGGCCAGGCTCTCTGCTGGGTGTTCTTTTTTTGACAGTTACTGCTGAGCTCCTTGGACTCTCTTGGGCCTCTGGGGTGCTTATGGAGTGCCTATTGAAGGCAGGCCCTGATCTTTCCCAAGATTCATTTATGAGTTGACTGCTTAGAATGGGAATGCATTTCTGCTTCGGGTTTTCTGTGCTGGTTTGGTTACCAGGTACACCTTCTAATGCATACTGTCATACAGATAGCATTAATAAGACTAGGCCCAGTTCTGAGGTCTAGGAGTTGGGCAGGAATAAAAAGCGTTTTCTTATTTGTGGGTTCAGAACTGGCCCTGGGCAGCATGAATAATTCAGATAGGCTGAGTTCTTCTTTGGCCCCCTCTGTTTCCACTTGTCATCCTTTTTTGAGTACACAGTAAATGATCTGGTTCCTGTTTCCTGCGAATATGTATTTCCATCTAATATCAAATGAGTCCTGGTCCAGAAAGGCTGTTTTGTTATGTGGAGGCCATCAAGAAAGCCCGGATTCTGTTCTGAAAGCACTTGTGCTCATCCAGGAGCACCTCGTCAGCAGGGGGCGCTGCAAGGCAGGCGATAAACCCAGGCCCAGCACCCTTTAGACTGGCCATTTGACCAAGGCATGGACAATGTACGCTATTAATCAGTGGCAACTCTGTCTCTAACTCACCAGCCATTTCATTACCCAAAATTAGGAGGATTATTTACAAATGGAAAACGAGTGAGAAATAGGGGCTATGGTTAGATTAGCCCTCCACATTGACCCCTAGCCTTACACCCACAGAGGGACACATCAGCTGCTGGTAAATAAACAGAAATGATGTGGAGATGATACTATCTTTTGGGGGGGAGGTGTCTTGTTGACCTACCTCTCCTGTGAGATTGGGAATCAGAATTGAGCAGTTTTCAGATTATTCAGATTATTTTTTCTTTCCTTAGTGTTTTGAAAAGGTTTGTCTCAATTCTTGTGAGTGTCTGCTCGGTGTGATCTTTAGTTTTTAAATGTGAGCAACCCTAGAATATAGTATCGTGATAAGAGTGAAGGAGGAAAGATTGTGCAGAGCACAGCATTGTGGTAACAGTGGCCAGAGGGAAACGGGGAGGTTTCAAGCATTGTTGTAACCAATACAGTCAAATGGCTGCCTTTGTGGTGGTTGTTAAGAACCAAAATCATAGACTTTTATTTGCTTTTCTGCTTTAGGGTTGATTTCTTTATTCCCGGTGTTCCTGTGACTGGTGGATTCTCGATGTGTTCAAGCCCAAGCCTGCTGAAACAAGAAAGTGCCTTGGAACTAGCGGTGAAATACACCAACCACCCTCCCTCCCTGTGGGTGCACACCAAGGTAGGGAGCTGTGCGCTCGACGCGCTCTCGGGGCTTGTTGGCACTGAGAAGAACTCGAATTAGCTCATTTTATCCACTCACGAAATCGAGGCTTCAGTGAAGAGTTTGTCAGTATGTGTTTTGTTACATTTCATACATTTTTATGCATCTTTCCCTAGGAAACACTTTTTTGCTTGTTTTTTTTTAATCTCCCTTTCTGTTCTGAAATTTTCTCAACCGTGTTCCATATCTTTATTATTTCCTCTTTGAGTTTATGACATTAAAACTTCTAAAGTCCTTCTGACCAGTATTTTGGTTACTATCTTTGTTGATTTTCCCCAGTCGTTCCTTATTTCCTTTGTATCTTACTCTTAGAAGTATCGATTCACAGGGAAAGTCATGGGATGGAAGCATTACCCAGTGATACAAATTAGAACTTGAAAAAGGGTGAATCACCCATTCCCCTCCTTTGTCCCCAGTTATGCCCCCTCCGCCCTGTGGCCTTGGGGTCCGTCCACTTGAGCCTTCATTTGTGTCTTTTCTTTGAATTTTCTTGACATCTTTATCTGTTTTGTTTTACCCCATAGGCCAGTCCTTCTCTTTCTCTTTCGGGGGAGAAAGCCTCTAAACTTGGAGTAAACTTGTGTTATTTTTATTTCATTTCTTGTATTTGAAGGTCTTTATCCTGGCCACTTACAGAATTTATTAGAATTATTAAATTTAGCAACTGTGTGTCGTGGAGCATGAAGTGCTGGGTCTGGAGGCAGTCTGGATTATTTTAATGCATGTCTTATTTTCTGCATTTAGAAGTTTGGGGCGGTTTTGTTTTATTCCAACCCATTTTTTTAATGTGCACTGTTCTTCTGGGACACCCGTGATCCTTGAGTTGACTCTTGACATACTGTCTTCAGGCTAAATAGCTTCGGCCTGCTTAGAGATCATATGTTCTTTTCATGGGTCTGCATTTCCCTTTTCCTTCTGACAGATTTTCTTCTGTTTCATCATTTTGATGTTCCATTTCTGTTCATTCTTCCTCCCCCCCTTTTTTTATTTGCTTCTTTAAAGAAACACCGTGTAGATTTTTTTTTTCTAATTTGCTAATTGAGCTTTCTTATTAGTGCCCAGAAAACTATAATTTCTAATCTTAATTTCTAATTTCTTATGGATTTCATTTAGCTATTCTGCCATTTCATGCTCCATGCTCTTTGTTTTATCAGGCACGGGTTCACTTTCCTCTGTCTTCTAGTATTTATGATATTGTTGAGGGTTTGATACTCACCTTTCCTTCTAGTTTTGGAATCCTCTTGGTTGATTTGTCTGCTGGTGCTCCATGTTTTTAATGGGTTTTCTTCCCCTTGAAGTCTTTATTGTCTTCTCCCATTACCCCCTTTCTGACTCTTCTTTGCTGGTGGATGCACTCACAAGACTGAGCTGCAAAGCAGCCTCAGCCTCTTCCTACATTTGACAGTCTGTTCTGTGCCTTAACTGGTCTCTGGGAGGCAGAACTAGCCCCAGCTGGGTTTCAGATCTGGTACAGCCTCTCATGCTTATCCCTTATCTCAGTTCCTTCTTGGCTCTTGTACTTCTCTGGCTGAGCTCTTTTAGCATCAGCTGACTTTTTGCAGAACTTATAGAAGGCTTTCCAGACCTAGTCTGTGCTGCTTTGGGGCTCTCTAGGCTGGAGTGGAAGCTGCTTTGATTCTTCTCCTTCCTTGTTATGGAGTAGGGTGTGCTGGCCAGGTATCTGCAGCAGGAAAACCTCCCAGGGTCTGGCATCAGCTCCTGGCTTGGTCTGTGTGGCCTGGTGGAAAGGAACATAGAGAGGTGGGTAGATGGCTGAATGAATCTTGAGTATTGGCCTTCTCCAGAGTTAATCCACAAGGATCTCGCTTTTTTCTCCTCTTATTGTTCACATCTGGCACGCAATTCCTCTGTTTAGAAATTTTCAGAATTTAGGGGGACAGGATACAGTGTCTAGTTTGCTGTCTTTGGTGGTCCCTTCTCCTTTAATATGTAAACAGCCACAATCAGCTTCTGTTCATCCAGCATCCAAACAGAAAGCTCAGATCCCCTGTCTTTGTCCTGTAGTGATAATCCATGTTCATGAGGAAGACCATACACATTGCCTTAAGATCCTGAAGCACCCTTGGGATAATACATGTATCTAGGAAAAATCTGTTCCACGTGTTTTTGGGGTTTTTTGAGGGCAGTTAGGGTTGTGACTTGCCCAAGGTCACCCAACTAGGTTTTGTGTTAAGTGTCTGAGGTCAAATTTGAACTCAGGTCCTCCTGACTCCAGGGCTGGTACTTTATTCGCTGCACCACCTAGCTGCCCCTTCTGCACAGTTTTCATGTTAAAGCATATTAAACTGTATTCCAATTACTTTTTAAAATCAGTAATATGGTAACTGGTACCCCCAAAAGTTGATTAATTTGAACATCCCATTTGCTCGTTATTCTGGATAAATTGGTATGTATTCTAATTCTCAGATCACTTGTGGAGTATTTATATATTAACAGGTTCTACTTTATTGAACAGATTGAGTTTTATAGATTGACACTTGGAATTCATTTTCCCACAGAAACCATGTTTGTAGTGTTTTGTTTTGGTTTTTTATTGTGGTTTGGTTGTTGGCCCTGTCCACAAAAAGAGTATTTAATCTGTAATGTACTAAGTATGAGAAAACTCAACCACCTGGTGTTAGAATGCTTTCTTGGGAAAATGGGTCCCAGGTTCTAGCTTAGATGCCAGGAACCCCCTTAGCTGCTGGCATCAGCAGGATCAGGGATGTCCTTTCTGCCCCATTTCCCCCCTCCCTTGTAGCTCTGAGCCCCTGGTGGTGACTCCTGGGACAGGTGTTCCAGCAGGGTGGGGACAGGGCCACGACAGGAATCCAAGGAAATGGGGATGAGGAGCTCTGTGGACCTGGGCTTTCCTGGTGCTATCTCCTGGGGGTCATTCTCAATTTGGCAGGTTTTTGTGTTGCCTGAAGTGCCCAGGATTGGCCCACCCACCTTCCTTTTCGTAGCCACCTGTTGTTTCTCATTAGTGCCTTTTTCCTTCATTGGCTCTTTGGGGGTTTGTTTTCTAAAGAAACCTTTTTAAGGTTTTCTTTTTTCTAATAAGGGAGAAACCAGATTTCCTTTCCTCCTCTTCCCTCCCCCCACAATAGACCACCCCCACTGCAGTATACACATTTCTGTATGGTTGGTTTTTTCCTCTGTGCTTTAAACCACATAGGGAATTACAAAGTCACCCACTGGTGTTCATGGAGGTCTGCCAAGAGAGACTAGTGCTGGGACCCAGAGGACAGCTGTGGGGATTCAGCCTTGACCCCATCGTGTCACGGCCAACTCTGCCAACTGTCATGTACACAGGCCTGGGAGGAAATGAGGACAGGTCCAGGCACCAGCCAGGGTGAGGGAGAAGAGGGAAATCCTAGCAGCGGCATCAAGGGAAAGGTCAAGGAGAAATGAACTTGGGGGTTAGAGGACTCCAGCTGGAATCCTGGCTTAGCCACTAACTAGCTCAGAGGGGCTTGGATTTGAATGCCTCTGAGACTCCTTCCTGCTCTGGAGCTTTGATCCTCTGTTCATATGGACCATGTCTCCAGTTGGGCCCCTTAGTTATGCCCAGTGCCTCCTGCTGGAACTGATGCTCTGCCTGGGTTACATCCTGTGGCTGCTTCCTCCAGCCATCCAGTCCAGCAGTTCTCAGGCAGACCTCCCCTCACCCCGACACAGCTGACGAAACTTGTATCTCCTCAGATGGGCTCTGCTCAGATGGACGGTCTCTGCCCAGGCAGTGTGCTTGACCTGGGAGCAGTGAAAACAGTCCCAGAGTGATAGAATTCTCTTCCTCATTGAGGTGAGGCCTGCAGGGGGTAGAGTCCTTAGGGTGATCTCGATTAGGGCCCTGGCGTCAGGAGGACCTGAGTTCAAAATCCAGCCTCAGACACTTGACACTTATTAGCTGTGTGACCTTGGCCAAGTCACTTAACCCCAGTTGCCCTCCAAAAAGCAAAAAAAGAAATCATCATATGATTTCTGTTGATTTTTGTTATTGATATGGTCAGTTATGCTGATAGTTTTCCTAATATTGAGCCAGCATTCCTGGTTTAAATCCCACCTGGTCATAGTGCATAATCCTTGTGATAAATTGCTGTCATCTCTTTGCTAGTACTTTATTTAAACGTTTTGCATCAATATTTATTAGGGAAATTGGTGTGTAATTTTCTTTCTCAGTTTTGACTCTTCCTGGTTTAGGTATCAGCACCATATTTGTGTCATAAAAGGAATTTGGTAGAACTCCACCTATTTTTCCAAAAAGTTTATATACTATTGGGATTAATCGTTCTTTAAAAATTGCTTGGTATAATTCATTTGTGTGTCCATCTGATCCTGAAGATTTTTTTCTTAGGAATTTCATTGATGGCTTATTCAAATTGTGGTTTGTTTTTTTTGTTTGGTTTTTTTTGGGGGGGTGGCTAAAACTGGGTTAAGTATTTGATTTCTTCTGTTAATCTGGGTGGTTTATATTTTTGTAGATATTTATCCATTTCATTTAGACTGTTAGATTTATCGACATATAATTGGGCGAAATAGCTCCTGACAATTGCCTTAATTTCCTCTTCATTGGTGGAGAATTCACTCCTTTTATTTTTTTTATACTAGTAATTTTGTTTTCTTTTTATTTTTTAAATCAAATTAGCCAGTGGTTTATCTGTTTTATTGTTTAGTTTTTTTTCCCATAAAAACAACCTCTCGTTTTATTAGTACAATGGTTTTCTTGCCTTCAGTTTTATTGATCTCTCCTTTTATTTTCAGAATGTTTAATTGGGTTGTTTTTTATTCTTCTAGTTTTTTTAGTCGTATGCTCAATTTATTGATGTGCTTTTTCTCTCTTGTATTGATGTAAGCAATTAGAGATATAAATTTTCCCCTAAGTACCATTTTGACTGCATCCTATAAATTTTGGTAGGTTGTCTGATTGTCATTTTCTTTAATTATCATTTGTTTCTATGATTTGTTCTTTGGCCCATTTATTTTTTAGAGTTAGATTATTTCATTCCCAATTGATTTTTAATAAACTCTTTTCATTGTCCATTTACTTTTTCTGTGTTTGATTGTTAGGTTTTTATGTCCTAATAGTTTTTGTGTAGGTGCAGCATGTACTGCTGAGAAAAAGGTATATTCCTTTCTATTCCCATTCCATCCTCTCCAAAGATCTATCAAATCCAATTTTTCCAGAATTCTATTCACCTCCTTGGCTTTTTTTCTTGTTTATTTTTTGGTTAGATTTATCTAGTACTGACAGGGGAAAGTTGAGGTCTCCCATTGATACATACTTTTATTATCTATTTCTTCCTGTAACTTATTCAACTTAAAATTTCAGTGCTATTCCATTTGGTGCATATATGGTTAGTATTGACACGATGTCATTGTCTGTGGTACCTTTAGCAAAATATAGTTTACTTCCTTACTGCTTTAATTAGATCTTCTTTTTTTGCTTTTGCTATTTTTATCGCTTTGGCTTTGAGATCATTATTGTTACCCCTGCTTTCTTTGTTTTAGCTGAAGCTTAATAGATTCTGCTCCATCCCCTTAGCTTTTACCCTGTGTGTAGCTCTCTGTTTCAGATGTTTCTTGTAAACAGCATATTGTAGGCTTTTGATTTTTAATCCATACTGCTATCCCCTTCCATTTTGTATGTGAGTTTGTCCCATTCACATTTCTAGTTATAGGTGTATGTTCCCATCCATGATATTTTTCCCTTGTTCATCCCCACCCCCCATCCTCCACCTTTCCCTTCTTCACAAGTGCTTTACTTCTGATTACTGCCTCCTCCAATCTACCCTCCCTTTTAAAAAATCGTTCCCTTCCCCCCCTTTTGTTTCCCCATTCCTTTTTACTTCTTTATAGGGTAAGATAGATTTCTGTATCCAGCTCAACGTGTATGTTATTTCCTCTTTGAACCACTTTTGATCAGAGTAAGGTTTAAGCTTTGCCCTCCATTTGCCATCTTCTCCTCCATTACAATAGCTCTTTCATATCTCTTTGATGTGGGGTAATTTGGCCCCTTCAGTGTTCCCCCTCCCACTTAAATTTTCTTTCTCATTTCTTTATTTTGGGGGGATTTTTTTGTGGGGGAGGTATCATCCCATAAGTCACTTTACATCCATACCCTTTATTTTTATATACTTTCAGGTATACTCTTATAGTAATAAAGTTGTTAAGAGTTAGAAATATCCTCTTGCCATATAGAAATATAAACAGTTTAACCTTGCTGAATTTCTTACGATTTCTCTTTTTATGTTTCCCTTGAGTCTTGTATTTGGAGGTCAGTTTATGGGGAAGCTGTCAAATTCTGTGAGCTCTGGGATTTGACTGTGATGTTCCTGGGAGTTTTAATTTTGGGAACTCTTTCAAGTAGTGGTCCAGCTAATTCTTTCGATCTCCATTTTGAACTCTTGGTTCTAATATATCAGGGCAGTTTTCTTTGATAATTTCTTCAACAAGAATGTTTGAAAGTCTTCCACCTCACTGAATGACCATATTTTCCCCCTGGAACATTATACTCAGTTTTGCTGGGTAGGTGATTCTTGGTTTTAATCCTAGCTTCCTTGATCTCCAGAATATCATATGCCAGACCCTTCAACCCTTAATGTAGAAGCTGCCAGATCCTGGGTTATCCTAATTGTGTTTCCACAGTATTCAAATTGTTTCTTCTTGGCAGCTTGTAATATTTTCTCCTTGATCTGGGGCTCCAGAACCTGGCTATAACATTTCTAGAAGGTTTTGGGGGGGAATCTTTTTCAAGAGGTGATTGGTGAATTCTTTCAAGTTCTATTTTGCCCTCTGCTTCTAGAATATCAGGGCAGTTTTCCTTGAGAATTTCTTTTAGGATGCTTTCTAGGTTCTTTTTTACATCATGGTTTTTAGGTAGTCCAATAATTTTTAAATTGTCTCTCCTGGATCTTTTTTCCAGGTAAGTGGTTTTTGTCAAGGAGATATTTCACATTGCCTTCTGTTTTTTCATTTGTTTGGATCTGTTTAATAGTATCTTGATTTCTCATAAAGTCATTTTCCTTCCATTTGCTTCTCTCTAATTCTGAAGCAATTATTCTCTTCAGAAAACTTTTGAGATTCTTTTTCCGTCTGGAAAATTCAACTCATTGCCTTTTTGAGCCTCTTTTACCATTTGAGGTAATTGATTTTTTTAAGGTTGTTATTTTCTTCAGTCAGGTTGTTGACTCTCTTTTCATGATTTTCTTGCATCATTCTCATTTCTCTTCACAATTTTTCCTCTGCTTCTCTTATTTGGTTTTCAAAATCCTTCTTAAGCTCATCTATGACTTGTAAGCAGTCTACATTTTTCTTGGAAGCTTTTGGTGTGGGAGTTCTGACTGTGTTGTCTTCCTCTTGTTCTTTGATCCTTTTTGTCCACAAAGAAGGAATCTGAAGTTCAGTTACTGTTCTTACTTTGCTTCCTTTGCCTGCTCATGTTGCCAGTCAATTAATTACTTGACTTTTTAGCTCTGGAATTCTGCTTCTAGAGGGGAAAGCTCTGTCCCAAATCGCTGGGGTTTTTGCAGCTGCCGGGGCTATTAGGAGACTGCTGGGTTTTTTGCAGCCCCTGTCTTTGATAATTTCTTGAAAGAAGTTAGCTAGGCTTTTTTTTTTTTATCATTGACTTTTGGGTAATCTAGTAATTCTTAGAGTATCTCTTCTAGATCTATTTTTTTACTTTTTAAATTTTGTTTTATCATATCTTGATGTCTCAAGAGTTCTAGCTTCCACGTGCTCAGTTCTAATTTTTGAGTAATTTTTTTTCAATGAGTTTTTCTACTTTCTTTTCCATTTTACCAATTCTGTTTTTTAAGTTCTTCTAGAAATTCTTTTTGGGCCTGAGACCAAACTACATTTTTCTTTGAGGCTTCCCATGTAGCCACTTTGACACTGTTGCCCTCTTCTAAGTTTATGCCTTGTTCCTCCCTATCACCACACTAGCTTTCTGCAATCAAGTTCTTTTCTAATTTTTTCCTAATTTTTTTATGGTGTGTGTGTGCATGTGCGTCTTGGTGTTTTTTCCCCATTTTTGGAGGGGGAAGGCACGGCAATTGGGATTAAATGACTTGCCAAAGGTCACACAACTAGTAAGTGTTAAGGGTCTGAGGTCAGATTTGAACTCGGGTCCTCCAGAGTGAATACAGCTGGTGCTCTATTCACTGTGCCACCTAGCTGCTCCACGTCTTGGTGTTTTTATGTGAGTGTTGGGCTCTGGTCCTGTACTGGCCCAAGCTTTTTGTGCTGGGGCTCTGGGTCTCACTGCTGGCTTTCACTGGGCTTCAGGACTTAGCGGCTTGCTTTCTCTGGAAGGCAGGCTTTCCTTCTGGCTTATAGTGGGGGGGGGGGGGTGTCCTCCCTGTTGACCTCCCTTGGGTATGAGAGTTAGCTGTTCCAGGAGTGGGGTCTTGCTGCCAGCTTGCCATGGTAACAGAGTCTTTCTGGTGGCTGACCCTAGAGGAAGGATCTTGTTGCTGATCTGCCCCCAGGGGTGGGCTCCTGCTTCTGGGTAGCTCTGTAAACCGGGTCTCTTTGCTGGGGGCAGTGCCTTGCTGGTTGATTGCCCCAGGCATCTAGTCTTGCTGCAGTGCCGCTGCTGTGACACTGGCTGCTGCTGCTCCTCTTGGACCCCATTGAGACAGGCCTTTCCTGCCAGGCTGGTAAGCTGCTTCCCTGCTCCTACTTCAGCTCTAGGAGGGCAGTTGGGGAAGACATCAGAATGTTCCTTTCTGAACCCCCTTTTGCTCTCTTCTCTACATTGATGTCTAGCTTTACTTGCCTTTCCTTGGAACAGATAAATATAACAAGTTCCGCACGTGAGCCATATCCAGAAGTGTCTCCCTGCATCTCTTCATCTCTTCACCATCGTTTCTATGTCTAAAGCCAGGAAGCATGTTCATCATAGGCCTTTCAGATTCCTCCTTGGCTCCTCCTTCATCAGAGCTCTTGTGTCTTTCACAGTGGTTTTCCTTTTTTTAGGCCTGTTACGTCAGTTACTCTCTTTGGGTTACGTCAGTTACTCTCTTTGGGTTACGTCAGTTACTCTCTTTGGTCCGCTCATTTTTCTCTGCATCAGTCGCTGTAGGTCTTTGCAGAGTTCTCCAAGTCTCTCCTCTTTGTCACTGCACATGGAGCAAAAACGTTTCATTCTCACATTCCCAGTTGACACAGGGCCATTGTTTACATTTGTTTGCTCTCCCAGAGAGTGATGGATCCTCCCGGCTTAGCCGCCCTGTCCATGTGCATGGTCTGGGATGAAGGCAGTCCTTAGCAAGCAGTGCTGCAGCTGAAGGAAGCATCTCATGCCGTCCCTTTCCTTTTTAGTGTGCTCTTGGCTCTGAAGTGGCCCTTCGAGCTGGTGGAGAGTTCTTCTTTGACCCTCAGCCTTCAGATTCTTCTGTGAACCTAGTGCTCATAGCTGGTGGAGTGGGGATTAACCCTCTCTATTCCATCCTGCTGCACGTAGCCGATCTTTACAAACTTCGGGAACACCAAGGAAGTGGTTATGAGATGGGAAGAGTCAGACTGTTGTACAGTGCAAGAAATACCAGCGAATTGTTGTTTAAGGTAGGTGAGGACAGTGGTGTGAAACTAGGCCCAGCTGTTGTCCTGCCCTCAAAAAGCAAAGCCTTTCATTTTCAAAAGAGGCACCATATTTTACACAAAAGAGTTAGAAGATAAATATTTGGGGCATCACCGTGCAGGGCAGAGTCTCCCCTCCCTGGGATGAGATTGAGGGACTTTGTTCTGACTGTGTCTGGCTAGAGATGGCATGGACAGTCTGACTGCGTCCCTATGGCTACAAGCTCTGCCCCAGGTTCCAGGAGCCTGTAGGATGGCCAGCCTTCCTGGGCAAGCAAAACTGGTTTAAATGAATAACATTTGGTCAGGAACCACATAGTTTGGGTTGGCTTTGCAGCTTCATCAAAAAAAAGAACAAAAGACTGGAGAAAGTTTTAATAGATGCAAGTGTGGTCAGTGAAACCACAGCTGAATTATTGGTGCTTGAGAAAAAGCAATCCCAGGAGTTAGTAATATGCTTGTTAACATATTCATATTTCAATTAAAGCCAAATAGTGCAGTGCATTTTAAATGCTCTGTCCTGGTGGGCTGCAAGCAGTATGTCTCTAAGTAGAGAGGGAGGAGGGGATCCGAGGTGTGGGCAGATGTGGAGGGTATGCTTAGCATGGCCATGGGGAGCAGGGGGGTCTAGATGCTGTAATTGGGCACATCTGTTGGGATTCCTTCAACTCTGGGATAACTGAATATGTTTAACATTCCAGAAAAGCATTCTCAATTTAACAAATGCATTTCCTGGGAAAATCATGTGTAGTTTCTATGTTACACAACAGACTACAGAAATCAGTGAAGATCTTCTGCCATATGTTACTGGTGAGTGGCACACAGATCCACCCTAAAAATGCTCTGACCATCTAGGCCGGAGATTTGGGGGGGAGGGGAGGGTTGTCATGATCCACAAGGGAACAAAATGTTTTTAAAATTTATTTATTTTAAGTATTTTTTGGGGAGGGGGGAGGAAATGGCAATTGAGATTAAATGATTTGCCCAGGGTCACACAGCTAGTAAGTGTCTAAAGTCAGGTCCTCCTCATTCCAGGGCCCCTGCTCTATCCACTATGCCACCTAGCTGCCCCGTATTCTTTCGTTTTTAAATTTTGAGTTCCAAATTCTCTTCCCTCCCATGGTCTCTTCCTCCACCCACTGATAAGGCAAGTGATATGACATTAATTATACATGTGAAGAGGTCAGCTAGGTGGGCAGAGTGCTAAGTCTGAGGCGGGGAAGATTCACCTTCATGTTTGCCGCAGCCGCAGTTTCCTCACTTGTAAAACGCGCTGGAAAAGGAAATGGCAAACCTCTCTGGTGTCCCTGCCAAGAAAACGCAAAGGGGGTCACAAAGAACCAAGGCCAGTTGAAAAATGTTTGAACAACATACATGTGAAATCTTACAAAACATGTTTCCATACCACAAAAAATAAATTAATGAAGGAGCAAGAAAGTAAATGAAATGAGATTATATTTCAGTTTGCACACAGAGCTCATCAATTCTATCTCTGGAGGTAAATGGCATTTTTTCATCATGTATTAATCAGAGGAGCCAAAACTTTCACAACATTGCTGTTACTGTGCACAGAAGATCTCCTGATTCTTCTCACTTCCCTTTGCATCAGTTTATATAGGGCTTGCCGTGTTTTTTCTGAAATCAGCCTCTCATCATTTCTTACAGTACAGTAGAACCCCATCACAATCACGTTACCACAGCTTGTTCTGCCCTGCCATTCCCTGATTCGTGGACATCCCCTCAGTTTCTAATTCTTTGCCACTGCAAAAAGAGCTGCTGTGAATATTTTTGTACAGATAAGTCCTTTTCTTTTTGTCTGTTTAGGATACAGACCTAGTCTTGATATTGCTGGGCCCAAGGGTGTGCAGTTTTAGCACCATTTTACAGTCCTTTAGGCCTAGTTCCAAATTGCTCTCCAGAATGGTGGAGCCAGTTCACTCGTGCATGTTAGTGTCCTTGTTTATCCCTTATCTCCTCTAGGATTTGTCATTTTTGATAGGTGTGAGATGGTACCTCAATTGTTTTAATTTTAATTTTTGCTAATCAGTAGTGAAAGCATTTTTATAAGTTTGATTTAAGTTCCCTATTAAGAAACGAGGCCTTTATCAAAGAAACTTGCTGTAAAAATGTTTGATGTTACTTCATTGTCTGGTACTTTTTAGCAAAATGTAGTTTCCCTGATTGTCTTTTTCAGTTGGATTTATTTTTGCTTTACCTTGGTCTGAGATCAGGACTGCTATCACTGCCTTTTGTACTTCAGCTAAAGCATAATAAAGTCCACTACCGCCCTTTACTTCTATTTAAGTCTCTCATAAACAGGTTAGATTCTGGTTTCTAATCCATTCTGCTGTCTGCTTCTTTTTTATAGGTGAGCTCATCCCATTCACATTCACAGCTGGGATTAGTAACAGTGTATTTCCCTCCATCCCATTTTCTTCTGTGTTTTCTCCCTCTTTTTATCCTGTCCCACCTCAAAATCCCTTAATCCATCCTCTTTTTTGTCACTCTACCCACTTTCTCTTATCCCCTTCCCTTCTGTTTCCTTGTTGGGTGGGGGGGGGGTGTCTTTCTTTGAATCGGCTCCAATGAAAGTGAGGTTCAGGCATTGCCTGCTACTCCCCATTTTCCTCTCCACTGTAAAAGTTCTTCCATACGTACCTCTTTTAAATGAGAAAAATTTCCCCATTCCACCTCTCCTTTTCTCCTTTTTCCAGTTCATCCTCCTTCTTTCTTGCCCTTTGCTTTTTTTGAGATCATTCCAACATAATCAACTTATGCCCATGTCTTCTGTCTGTATAACTCTTTTTAACTGCCCCAATAATAATAAAAGTTCTTAGGAGTTGTAGGAATCATTTTCTTAAATAGGAATGTAAACAGTTTAACCTTATTGAATCCCTTGTGATTTCTCCTTTTTCATGTGTCCCTTGTTGTCTTGATCATGGACGTAGTCTTGGTCATGTTTTCCTTTTTATATCTCTTGAGTCTTGTGTTTGAATGTTAAATTTTCTATTCAACTCTGATCTTTTCATCACGAATGTTTGAGAGTTCTCTTTCATTAAATGTTCATGTTTTTTCCCTGAAGGATTATACTCAGTTTTGATAAATATTCTTGATTTTAATCCTAGCTCCTTTGCCTTCCAGAATATCATTTTCCTGCTCCTTTAATGTGGAAGCCACTAAATCTTGTGTGATTGTGACTCTACAATATTTGAATGGTTTCTTTTTTGGCTGCTTGAAGTATTTATTTCTCAACCTGGGAACTTTGGAATTTGACTGTATTTTTGTTTTTTGACCTTTTTCATTTTGATCTTTGAGGAAGTAATCAGTGAATTCTTTCCATTTCTGTTTTACCCTTTGGTTCTAAGATTTTCAGGCTGTTTTCTTTGATGATTTCTTCACATGGTGTGTAATTTTTTTTTTTTTTTGTCATGGCTTCCTGGTAGTCTGATAATTCTTAAATTATCTCTCCTTGATCTATTTGCCCACTCGGTTGTTTTTTCCAATGAGATATTTCACATTTTCTTCTATTTTTTTTTCATTCTTTTGACTTTGATTTTTTGTTTAGTCAGTTTCTGTACCACTTTTTACATTGGGCCAGTTCTGTTTTTATTTAAGGTGTTATTCATTTTTTTTGCACCCCATTTACCAAGCTTTTAATTTTATTTACATAATTTTCTTGCATTACTTTAATTTCTTTTCCCAAATTTTCCTGTACCACTCAACTCTTTCTTGACCTCTTGCAGGAATTCCTCTTTGGATTGTGTCCAGTAGCACTTTTCTTCAAGTTTTTTTGGTAACTTTTCACATTGTCGTCATCCAGATCTTGGTCTCTGCTACTGTCGTTTTTTATGGTCAGATTCTTTTTGTTGTTGTTGTTTGCTCATTTTTCCATTCTATTTCTTGGCTTTGAATTTTATGTTACAGTTGGACTCTGCTCCCCTAGGGATGGGGAGGCCCTGTCCCAAGCTTCGGGCTTTTTTGTGCTGCTGCTTTCCTAGCTAGTTCTGGAGGGCTGCAAGTGTTCCCTCTCTTGGTTAGTGTTCTGGTCTTTATCAAAGAAGGGTCCCCCGCAGCTGCACGCAGAAGGGCTCCTCTCTGAGAATGATAACAAATGCTTCTCTTTGCTCTGAGACTGACTCAGAACTGTGTATGGAGCACTTGGTGCCCATTGTACCCAGTGCCAGAAAAGGGCCCCCTCTCATCTTTTTCTGACCTAGTCCACCCCCCTTTGCCATGTCTGGGCTGAGAGCGCCTGTAGCTGCCACTATGGCCACCACTAATCTGGACTCTGCCCTGGTGCTACAGACTTCTCATGCCAGCTGTTAAGTTTTCTTAGGCTGAAAAGTATCTTGGCTCTGGTGCTCCAAAATTTGATTTGAGGTGTTATTTTAAAGTTATTTGGAGGGGCGGCTAGGTGGCGCAGTGAATAGAGCACCGGCCCTGGAGTCAGGAGTACCTGAGTTCAAATCCGGCCTCAGACACTTAACACAAAAAAGTAGCCGTGTGACCTTGGGCAAGTCACTTAACCCCAACTGCCCTCCAAAAAGCAAAAAAAAAAATAAAGTTATTTGGAGTGGAATTTTGAGAATTACTGCTGCTAATCCACCATCTGGGCTCCACCCCCAAAACTTTAGTTCAATGTGGAATCACAACCTGGGAAGGCCAAGAATGAATTATTAGAGGAAAAACAGGGTTAGGAGAGTTGAGGGGACTATTATAAGCAGTCTTTTTTCACTTCCATCGGAAGAATTTAATGTGTGCGTTCTTTCATTGGCTTTTTTGTTATCACAAGGATGCACCCACAGATTGTACATTCTAATCTTGGCTGTGAATCGACCCCATTTGTTGTTGATGGTCATTTACATTTTATATTTTACCTTCCTGTGTGATTGTTAAAGGTGCTTGGTCTCATGTCTAGCTTCGCTGCTTTTTGCACCCACTTGGGTCTCGGTCTTGGCTACACCAAACTTGCCTGAGGAGAGAGTGTGCAGAGGCTGACCCACAGCAGACATGTGCATACACACCCATGGTGCTAACACACAGCCACATACCCTGCCGCTTGTCTGTGAGACAGGTGGATTGGTCTGAGATGCTCTGTGTTCTCTTTTGACAGAGGGAAGAATCCCTGACAAGGATCTCGAGGAGCACATCTCCGAGGACACGTTGTATTTTCTCTGTGGTCCGCCTCCCATGATAGAACACTTCTCTCATCATCTAGAAACCTGCAAGGTCCCCAAAGAGCACATTTGTTTTGAAAAGTGGTGGTAGCAGCAGAGATAAAGGAGAGAAACGGGCGTTAGCTCACGACACTGGCCAGGACTGGTTCTGTGCCACGTGTATCTGAGGCCCCAGGCCTCCTGTGGGGCTGCCCCAATGCTGTCCAGTGAGGAGACTTCACACTGAAGGGGGATAAGGATGAAGAAGGGTGGATGTGGGGAAACACTAAGGAGATAAAATCTGAGCAGAGGTATCGAGGATGACGACGTTATACAGCAGACAATAGTTACCCAGACTTCTTCTGTTGATAATTCCTCAGTAATCTTGCAGTGCTCCCCACACTGGGCCGTTATTGATTGTTTGCCTTTTTTCTGGAGGGAGTGGGGGTGGCAAGAATGATTTAGGCTTACCCCGGATATCTGAAATCATTGGATTTATTTGTGAAATATTGGCTATGTATAACTTATCTTTTACAGAAAGTTTGTGTAATTTATATGCAATAAACTTATTTTAATTAGATTTTTAACAGTACAAATAGAAAATTCTACATTGAAAATCCACTTATCTGAATTGTCTCAGACCACCATGTTCTAGGCCACAGCCTTTCTCCTTGGGGCCATGATTTTGTCCTAAGGAGCCAAGGAAAGATGGGCTTTGAAATAAGAGATGGCCAGGAAAATGTGTGCTGGCCGTTTAACTGCGGGCACGTTTGCTTTCTCGTCAGCAAGTGCCCCTCAGTGTATCAGGACTGATTGCCAGTCTCCTCGGGAAATCTCCCTCTAAGTCTTGGCTGGCAGTCCTGGCTACAACAGTCTGAGGATGGCACCGCCCTCTATGTGGCTTCTAGGATTTTCTAGACTGGGCAGAGTCTGCCCAAGGTTTGCTTCAGGGAGTTCCAACAGGTTCTGAGTGCCCCCTTCATTGGGATGCTTCAGACAAGAAAAGTGCCTGAAGCATAACTTAACTAACTGCCCCACCACCTGCCATCCCAGGTAGCAGTGAGTGCCATCACCTTGGATTTATAGGGATTTATGAGTGCAGATTCTCCTTTGGCTCAGCATTAGAGAGGCACCAACTCCAGCTCATACAGGAAATCAAGAAAGCGAGTTGTCCAGAGTCCAGTGGTCGGGCAGTGGCAAAGGGAGAGAGAGTCCTGAGCCCAAGAATGGGGCTTTGGGGGTCATGCCTCAGTAGCAAGAACATCACTTGGAAAGCTCTTGACAAGCCTGTCCCAGCCACTTGATTAATGCATGGTGCTGGAACAAGTCTAATCTTCACGGTAGCTTGGATCTCCACATTTCAGAAAGCGGGGTCCGGGAAGCGTCTTTGTTGCTGACAAGGACAGCAAGGAGCTCTGGAGGGGCCACCTGCCCAAGGTTCAGGGGACTCAGAACAGATGGAAGGAAATCTGTGCCCGTCAGGTCAAATAAGTGTAAAAAGATTGTCCCTTTTCCTTGCTGCGGGGCCCACCAGAGTGCTCCAGTGTGAAGAGGCGACCCCTCAATACATCTTAATACGTACAGAGACTTAAAATGTCATGGATTTGATTCAGTACCTTTTATTTTGGACTTAAACATAGTTTGTGATTTGGTCAAACTTTAGTCTGACTGGTGAAGCATCACAGCCCGAGTGAGTCCTGGACTGGCTTCACATTCCTCCTCTGCTCCTCATTAGATGTGATTTAGGGCCTCAGTTTACCCAGTGTAAAATGAAGGGGTGGCTTTCAATGATCTTCACAAGCTCCTCTGGCATTCCCAAGACCCATCACCATTTGTCAGAGTGTTTTGAATATAGATAAGAATTTTTCTTAATGAGAGAGCATGAGGCTCCAGATTTGAATACAACCTAGAAACCAGTGAAATATCCAAATTCAGATCTGCACGTGTGTGATGGTGTGTGAGGTCTGCAGGAGAGAAGCTTGATTACGGGTTCTCAGCTCACCTGCACGAGCTCCTGGGATTCCCAACCTGAGGCTGCATGAGAGAGAGCGCAGTGACCTTGTAGCCAATTTGGGCTGACTTCAGCACTGAAACGCACTTCTATGCTGGCAGGTCTCATGAAAGTCACCCCCAAATATATCAGCTTCAAAATGGCTTCCTCTTTGAGCTAGTGCTCTGTTATTGGGCGGGAACTGTTACCATCTCCCTTTCTGTGGTCTCTGATGAGAACTAAAAATGAGAATAATTTATTTGGGAAGGTCCTGTTAGTGACTCAGTTTACATTTCACATGTAAACTGACACCTTTGGGAAAAAGCTGCTTTCAGGGAAGGCACAAATCCACAGCTTCAGTAAAGCGGTTTCTGACCCTGGCCAGCTACAAGGTGCTATTGTTATCAGGTCCTGGGTAACCAGGAGTTGCCAGTATTTTCTGTTATATATTTTGCTGGGTACAGATTGAAAATTATCCACAGTGTTTGATAGATAGATATATAGATAGACAGACAGATCTTTTATTTTCAGTGAGCCATCCCTTACAGCAGAGAGTGAAAAAGAGAAAAACAAGAAAGTAGTTTAGATTTGTCCGATGTGAGTACGGCATTTCTTACCCACCATACCCCACCTCTAGAAGACGAGCCTCTGTCCTAGGCCCTGTCCTCTCCTGAATTTTCCACAGGTCCGTGGAAGGTGGTAGCCCACTCCTCATTCTCAGTTCTGGGCACCAATCACTGTCCATCCATAGAGGGGTGTGTGTGTCCAAGGTACATTTACCTTGGGCCAGCCATTCAACCATGAATCAGCCTGGACAATAGTCTTCATTCAGGTGGTTTTTCCGGGATAGATGTAGTGAGGCCCAAGTCTTGAACAATGGTAGATTTCATTCAGCACTTGTCTGCAGATGCCGGGGATAGGCACAATGTTGATAAATTTAAAAATTTACTTCATGCATAGCCACTCTCCGTATATAACTCAGAGTTGGCTGACTAGGTGGACTGAAGAAGGAACGTCACTCTGCCCTTATTGGAGTTGAGAAAGACTGCCACATATATCTCCTTTTCTACATGAAAAGTTTCCTTGAGTCTACTGCCCTTTCTCGGATCAGCAACAGCACATGTTCATGTGTTTAGGCAAATGTGGATCACTGTGCTGTTTGCTGAGACACAGGGTTAGGTCCCTGCCCTCAAAGAACTTATAACCTAGTTCATTGGCATCAAATTCAGGTAAGTCACTAAATTGTACATAAGCATCCCAGCAGGCCACAGATTGACCTAGAAAACCATATCTTCACACCATCCGTATATAGCCAGGTATTTTCCAATTACATTTTAAATCTTTGGGCCGTATTCTGAAGGGTTAGGCCAGCGGAGGCCACATTGTTGGACACTTGTGATCTAATTCATAGGACCTAAGAAAGGATTTCCTTATCCTGCTTGTTAGCAAGGTCTTTATCCACTGGGTACCGCCTGCCTCTGTATACTTGGATCAGGCAGAATTATGACCCTGCCTTTGACGTGGAGACTTTGCCCCAGTAGGACTCACAGTTGCCAGACAGACTGAGAAGGAATTCCCACCTCCCTACCCCTCTCATCTCCATAATGCCTTATTGCCAATTTTTTTTAGGGTAAGGGGGAAGATTCAGAAGATGAATGACCCACTCTTGGAGTCTGAGCAGACTTATTCTTACAATGGAGAGGTTTTTCCAAACTGACTCACAACATCAACTCTGGGGTCTTATGTTATCACAGACACTTAGTTGTAGGTGGTGGAGGCTGGGGGGACGTCTCTGCTCCCATATGCATATGTGTAATTATGTGCATATCTGATGGCTGCTGCGTTCCCTTTTTCACCTGTTACTGACATCTTTGGGCTGTAGGTGTTTTCTCTGAACGGAAAACAGTTCCTTCCGATTCCTCCTGTCATCACTGGGTTATTATAAATATTTATGTTCTGGTAACTTAGCATAACAACTTATTTTATTTGAAATAAAGTTATGATAAAAAGGTACTTTATTTCTGTGTTTTTAGAGAAAAGAGGTACTTCCTGGCATAGGTATTATAACATCCTATCATTTATGTAGAATCTAAAAATCAGTGGTCATGTTCGGGTATGAAGATGATGGCTTGTGAGGGGGCATCCAGACTTTCCAGCTTGGCCTGGCTGTTGGAGGCACCCAACTGTCCTTTAAAAAACAACTTCCATTGAAGAGAGTCTTCATACTAGTGAAATCAGGGACCCTCGAGATAAGCTTATATCATGTCCAGAAGTTTCTCTTCCTTGTCACCAGGTATCCTTTAAGGGAAGTAAGCGATTGAAATTGTTCATGGATTACTAGCTCTAGGCCACCCGCCTTCTTAACTGCCCATTTTACAGATGAGGAAGCTGAGAGAGAGAGGGTAGGTGACCTGCCCAGGGTCACACAGCTAATATGTGTCTGTGGCTGGATTCAAGCCAAGTTTCTCCATCTCCAACCCAGTGCCCTTTTCCATTTTATTGGTGTAGTGGAGAGTGCCTTGGACCTAATGTCAGGAAAGCGTTGTCGAGACTTCATGACAGGAAAATTTAAATCCTGCCTCAGACACAACTAGCTGGGTCACCCCAAGCCCCAGTCACTAAGTCTCACTAAGCCTCAGTTAGCCTTTCTGTAAGATGGGTATAATACCTCATAGGCTTGTAGTAAGATCATTCGGTTACATATTAAGCAGGGTCTTGGGTCTTGGGACACACATATAATGAAGAAATCTGCTCACAAGAAGCTTAACGTTCTCATAGAGACAGCAAGTACATATAAAACTATATGGTACAAATAAAAAGTCAATACAGAAACATGCAAAGTAGTTTGGGACCGGGGAGATGTGCTTCTGGAAGGCGGTGCTCAAGCCGCACCTTAAAGGAAGGGAGAGCTAAGGAGGGAGCCGATTCTAGAGATGGGGACTGCAAATGGGAGCTATTGTATTTGTAGTTGTCAGCTATGCTCCGTCAAATTGTGAATGGGAAAAACCTGAAATCTGTCTTCCATACTTCTCAGCTCTCACTTAGATTCTTTATTCGCCTCCTCATATCCCTATGAAGTAGCTGGAAGTTGTCCCAGGCTAGACAGTGACAGAGCAAGGCTCGGCTTCTGGCTTCCTGACTCCCATCTGGTCAGGGCACTGCCCTTTCTCTCAGCTTGGTACCTGCCTCTAAAAGCACCAGGGAGAGGCCAGTCCCAGCCTCCCAAAGCCCCATTTGGTTGACTCACTTGAAGCTTACTCATTGACCGGAACAAGATGACATTCTAGTGGTATTGCTTTGTTTCTTAGAAAAGGCTGAATCAAGAGGAACACCCTATCCCCTGAGCATTCCAGTGACAGTATTGCTCATACTCTTAATGGCTGTCCGCTTTGAGAGATGGAGAGAGAACCTGTGGGAATCCTAACTGGAAGGAACCACTGAGGTGATCTTACGGCAAGATGCTGCCATCTTGCAGGTCAGGAGACTTGTTCATGATCAGACATATCTAAACAGCAGAGGGAGGTACAATCCCACATGTTCTGACCAGAACCTCTCTGAACAGACATAAAAGTGACTGGGAGTCCAGAAGGTCCGTGTGGCTTCATGGGAGGAGCCCTGGATTCAGCTCCTCCTCTGGACATAAGGGCATTCTAAGGGTCCAGTGATACTATTGGAAGTAC
This sequence comes from Pseudocheirus occidentalis, assembly GCA_028646575.1. Classification (NCBI taxonomy): domain Eukaryota; kingdom Metazoa; phylum Chordata; class Mammalia; order Diprotodontia; family Pseudocheiridae; genus Pseudocheirus; species Pseudocheirus occidentalis. The sequence continues at coordinate 29,013,769 of CM053597.1, read as the reverse complement.
TATGAGGGTTGATCAAGTAGGCGAAGGGCTATCTGTCCCACAGTGGAAGAGTCATTCATCTGTCTTCAGGCATTGGGGTTATTAACCTTCAATCATACTATTTCTATGACCTTGAGCAATGCATTCCACATTTGTGAAATCAAAGCACTGGACTAGAGGACCTCTGGGGTCATTTCTAACTCTAAATCTACCATCCTATTACTTGGCTCCATCTTTATACAGAACAGTTAAAAAGGCAGATTGTAGCCTAAAGGAATTTCATTTGAAATGAACTTAATTAAATTGGCCTGGAGGGATTGCCATTAAAAAAAAAAAGACTAATCTTATCTGGCTAAGAGAGACTAAGATGTGGCCTAGTCTGTGGACTAAGGGCCTGGATCCATGATTCCTTAGACCCTCATCAGCTGGCCTTTTGTAATTCTAGAAACAGACCTTTGAGAAGAGTTTGGGGTCCCTTTCTCCTGAGTTGGAAAGTCTTGTACTTCCTTGAATTTCTTTCCATTGAATGACTACACCTTCAAAAGCAGGAATCTTTAACCCGGGATCCTCCGACAGATTTCAGGGTTCCCATCAATTTGAAGGCCAGGGAGAAAAGTTACATCTTTATTTTCACTAACCCCTGAAATTTAGCATTTCCTTCAGGTATCTGAAAACATTATTCTGAGGCTTCACCGTAGGCTTCACCAGACTGCCAAAGGGGTGTGTGATGCCCTTAAAGAGCCTCCCACATAGGAATAACTCTGTTAGGGCTTTCAGTTAGTTTCGCAACAAATGAATTATCAGTGACTATTTCTGAAAATGCTGGTGTATTTTATCGTTGGACCAAAACAAAGAAATAGATCCCGGAACACACAATTTTTAAAAGACACAATGAGTAAGCCAGTGGCTTTGTATACAGACATGTGTGCATGTGTGTGTGTGGCATACACATGTATATATGGGCACATCTTCCACTGAAGCCTTTCACAGATGCCTTATCATGAATAAATGAAAAAGCATTTATTAAATCCACATACACACATATATATCAGTTGTTTGATTATATTCTAATAGGGGAAGACAATACACATGGGGAAATGGTAACTTGGTACCACTGGTAAATTGGTACCAACTTGGTAAATGGTAAAATTTACTTATGGAGAAGAGGAGAGAGTGGGGGGTGAGGGGAGACCCACAGGAGGAGGCGAGGAGATGGGGAGATCCCCCAGATGGATGACCAATTGCCTTCAGTCTTCAGAACGCCCTTTTGAATATCCTCCCTGCTAGCAAACCTTTGTCCTTGGAGCACTGATTTCATCTCTATGTAAATCAGATGAACCACACCTGATGAAGAAGAGAAGCTGAATTAATACTCCTTTTAGCCAAAAAGGAGGTGTGACTGTGGGACTCCTAAATCAGCTTCTTCATCTATAACGGCTCCTTAAATCAGAGGCTGCCTCATTTTTAATTTCCACTCTTTAATCTTCCTGGGTTCAAATTTAGTTACTAGTGTGACCCTGGGCAAGTCACTTTACCAGTTTGCCTTAATCGGAAGGAAATGGCAAACTACTCAGGTATCTATTTTGGGGGGTCAGCTAGGTGACACAGTAGATAAGACACTGGACCTGGAGTTGGACCTAAGTTCAAATCTGGCCTCAGACACTAGCTGTGTGACCCTGGGCAAGTCACTTTACCCTGTTTGCCTCAGTTTCCTCATCTGTCAAATGATCTGGAGAAAGAAATGACAAAGCACTCTAATATCTCTGCCAAGAAAACCCCAAAGGGGGTCACAGAGTCGGGCATGATTGAAAAATGACAGGTAGATGATAGATAGATAGATAGACAGACTGACAGACAGATACAGTGCTTACAGTGTACCTTCTTTGAGAAGCAGTGCGGTGTAATGGGTAGAGCACTGGCCTTGGAGCAAGAAAGTTCTCAATTCAGATCTTGCCTCAGACACATGCTGGCTGTGGGACAAATCACTGAAAAATGACTCAACCCTTCCAACTAGGATTCTGATTTCATTATGAACTTAATATTGTGATCGTGTGATAACAATATATATATAAAATTAAATATATATGTATTTTTAGTAACGTTCCATGCTCCCCCTTTCCCCTCTTTCTCTCCTCCCCCCACTTCTGAGGCTTATTAATTATTAGGCTGGTTCTAGTTACTCCATGAACTTGAAAATGATAAAATTGCATATCTCTAAGATTTGATAAAGACGTCTTTTAATCCAGCTAATTAGTTGGATTTTTTTTTTGCCTGAAGGAATAATGCTCCATCACAGGGTGTGCGCACTAAACTCCAGAAGGTGGGTAATTTTCCATCATTCTCTGGAGAAAGGGTTAATGGTGCTGAAACCTGCTTCAATCACAGCTTCATAAAGGGAACAGAGATGACCAGGCCTTTCCTTTGTTCCTGTGCGTACACACACACACACTCACACTCTTACTGACAAAAAGCAAATGCTATTTTTTGCTAGCAGGCCCCTTCTGTCCTGTCTGTGCCTGCACTGCCCAGGCTGGCTGGGCCTCCTCTTATCTCTCCCAGGCAGGCTCCTTGAAAGTCTAGCTTGGCTACACAATCCCAGGAGCTCCAGGGCACCTAATAGGCTCATTTAGGTCCTGGCTCTAATCACCTGGTCAGCCACAGCCTTGCATTTCTGATTTCCAGGCCCTCTGTGGCAGCCAGCATCAGCTCCAGAGCATCGTTACCTCCCTGGTCAAAAAGGATGGGCATTGTGACCTGTGACACAAAGACAGAACACGAGTCTTTACTAGGAAAGCCCCGCTGCCTCAGATGTTGCAAATAGCTCATTTTAGAAGCTTTGGTTTTTCTCCTGGGTAGGGGGCAACTTGGAGAGGTGGCCTTAGAGTCAGGACAGCCTGGGTTCAAATCCCACCTCAGACACATATGGCTGTATGACCCTGGACAAGTCACTTCCATACCTCTTGGGGCCCCAGGTAACTCTTTAAGACTCTTATTGAGCCAGAACACACTTATACTGGTGGAGAAAGGTTCTTCCCCAGGACCCCCCAAAGCAGATAAAATCATATTGGTGTACACACACACACACATCCCACCTATTTCACTAAGGATAAGACCTGCAGGGTCATTCAACAAGTCATCAGGCTTCATAAGAACATTTGATCTAGAGCCGGCGAGTCCAACTTCTCATTTTACAGATGGAGAAACCGAGGCACAGGGAGGTTGTCCCCTACCTTCAGACACATAGAGAGTGCCATCTAACCCAGTCTATTCTTTGTTTAGCATTTACTGTGGACCAGGCATTGTGGAAATTGTGGAGATAAAAAAGTGAGCAGCATTGTACAGATGAGGCAACTGGAGGCTCTGGGGAAGTGTCCTGCTCCCTTAAGGTGGACGATAGGCTCCTTAAGGCTGTTTCATCTATTTAGTGGAGGGTCTGGTACCCCACCAGTGCTTCAATGCTCACTGCATATTATGTAGTATGTAAGTATGTATGTAGCAAGCTATCCATCCATCCTGTATCCTGTCTACCCACCCATCCATCATCCATCTGCCCATCTATCCACCCATCCATCCATCTACCCATCGATTCAGCTACCCATCCATCTACCCACCCATCCATTCCTCCGTCCATCCATCCACCTATCCATCCATTGGTCTATTTGTGCCTCTCTGTATTCACCCATCTATCTATCATCTACCCCTCCATCTCTCATCTGTCTGTCTAAAATTTCCCCTCAATGTCAATCATGTGTCTGTTTATCCCTTGGGCTAACCACAGTGCCTGGCACGTAGTAGGCACTGTGTTTAATACATGTTTGCTGGGTCTCTTGGTGTCTCCAGTCACAGAGACAGCAAATGATCACAGTTTGAATCCAGTTCCTCCTGATTCAGAACTGGGGTGCTTTTTCCCCATTGGGCCTGGCACATAGTAGGCACCAAACAGCAGATTACTGACTGATTGATAATCAGGCCGCCCTGAACTGTTTGTGGTGATTGGTCTGAGGACGGGGGCAAAGTGAGTGTGGTGGGAAGCATCATTCAGGAATATCTGGCAACTGAAACAAAGTCCCCAGCCCCCTAATTTAAATTAGCTGCAGTTCTGGTATATTGTTGTTTAATGGCAGGTGGAATAAATAATTGCTATTTAATTACTGAAAATGTTAGGCTCGTCATTGTGCATGAAACGGAATGATTTAAGGCAGATGACCCAGGGTACCATTATCCAGAACGGGCTGAAAACAGAACGTCAGCCTTTTCTGAGCCCCTGTCCAGAGTAGCTGTGGTTTGGGAGCCGTGACTGTTATACAGAGAGCCAGGAGCATAGGAGGTGTGCACCAAGAGTTAATGTTTTATTGAGCCAAGATACTGTACAGATACTAGACACAATAACATCCGTTGGAGAAAAAATGAAGTCCTAACAGCATTCCCAACCTTCCTCCTTTCCAAAAGAGGCCCCCAAACCTCTTCCTGAGCTCCTCTGAGTTAAAAAGGAGGCAGGGCTCACCATTCAAATGGAAAAAAAAAAATCCCCTAGCAACATGCAACATATTTCAGTGAGTTGAGCCTGCTCCATAAAAAATATATTACAAATATGTACATTTTAATAAACTCGCCAACAGGAAAAAGCCTGACCTCAGTAATGCATACTGTGGCTGCCCTTTTCAAGATTGGTAGTTCTCCCAGACGGGTTGTTGGCCACCTCCACCTCCTACCTCCTGTCTCATTCATCTTCCCTCTCTGGTCTTTGCTCCATGGATGTCTCCTAAACCAACTGATTTGAGTGAGGAAAAGATGGCGGTACCTGAGCTTGCATGAGATGGGTTAGCCATTCCAGTCACTTCTCTGCTACTCAGACCAGTCAAAGGCTGCTTTCCCCATGGGCCCCATTTTCTTCTCTCACCTCCTCTCACAACTGTAGGTATTAAAAGCCTTTTGGAAGGCCCTATGGCTCATGGAGTGGGAGACTTGTGAGGTGGGGAGAGAGGCTTTCTTTGTGGCATGATAAATAACCAATACTCAACAGCTCGCTAAACTCAAGGGTGATTTATTGCTTTAAGTAAGCAAGAAAGAGAAAGGACAGGCCGTTGTTTTGGTAAATACAGTCTGAGTGTTCTTTCTAACCTTGACCAGTCTGAACAAGGCTTTCTAGACAACACGCATACTTCACAGACACAGCATTACATAGTGCACCAACTCCATCAATGACACACTGATTAAAAGTGTACGAAGCAAGGGCACCAACCAAATATGGCTGCCCCAAAATGACAGCAAAGCAAATGTGTGCATTGGACATACTGGATACAAAAACGCTTTTTGGGGGGGTTAGGGGAATTGACACAAACAGAAAGCACTTAAGTGAATTTCTCCAACAACAGGTGAACAAACAATTAGCTTTTCATCCCCAGATGATTAACGTCATGGGGACACTCTCAGGATCTCCGTAGGGAAGTTGGTACCAATCCTTGCCTAGCACTATTTTGCCAAAGCAGTAGTGAATGTCTAAGGACTTCTAAAGGCGGGGAAAGATGGACCCCTGGATATTGCTGATCCTGTGAAAAGGCCAGGCAGTGATGGCAGAAAGATATGGGGGTGTTGGCATTCTTTATGGGCTGGCTGAAACTTGGTTCTAGCCCAGAAAGGTCCACCTGAACTTTCCCCAAGCCCCCCAAAAGAGGAAGTTTGCACTGGATTCTTTAAAACCCCAGGAAAGAAGAAGAGTGAGAGGCTTTTGGGCTAGGGGCCTGGATTCTGAGACACCAGGAGAAACTGCTTTTATATTTTGAGACATTTCAGACATGTGAAGAAAAAAAATGTGGCAGAGTGAGGGAGTGTGGAGTTTGCTTTTGAAGAAGAGACCACGTTGGTGTGGACGGGAACATAAACTGCCAAGTCAAACAGCGGTCTGAACCTAAGTCCTCACAAGGAAGGTGATCAGCCGAACTCGCTCGATTCACAGAAAACTCTTCTGAGTCAGATTTCCTCTGCCGCAGGAGGCTCTGCTCCAGCAGCCACCGCAGACCCTTTCTCCTGGTCCTCCTCTCCACTGCAGGTGACCACTGCCTCACAAGGGACTCCATTCCCCTCCAAGCCAGGATTCACCTCTTCTTCACTTCTTGCCCCCTGAAAAGCCCCTTCCAGCTGCCCAGGGGCCCCTTGCCCCTCCTCACTTGGGAGCCCATCCACCTGATTTAAAGCAGGCAGGCAGTTCCCCACATCTCCAACTTTGGAAGATGGCTCTTCCTGATTTTTCTCATTTTCTTCCATTTTCTGCTTTTCTCGGGCACTCAGTTTAGACTTGGATTTTCTCATTTGCCGGCTGTGCATGTCCTCACGGGAGAAGCGCCACTGAAACTAGAAATAAAGAAGAGAAGTGAGTTAAGAAGCCCCTCTACAGATTCCCCCGACATCCCACTGGCCGGCACGGCACGCTCCAACTGAGGTCTGTTCCTGGTTACCATTTCAGCGTAACTCAAACTAATTTCATTAAAAGAGAATCTATTTGCCTGAGGCCCAAACACCAGTAACTCATGTTTATTGGGAGCTTTAAAGATCTCATAAAATGACCGACAGAGAACTGGAGGAAGCCTCTAGTCTGATTCTGTCATTTTACAGATAAGGGTACTGAGGCAGAAGTTTAAATGACCAGCCCAGAGTCACACAAGTGATGGGTGACCCAGTTGAGTTTTGAGCCCACGTCCTTTGCTACTAGAAGTAATGTCCCTTTTATACATCGAGGCCTCCCGGCTCTTTTCATTACACTGCAAAAAAAACCCTTCCTAAGTCTCTGCTAAATGTCTTGCATTGATTTTTTTTAATAGGGATGTGGCTTTCTGGATTTTATTTCTGAAATGGGCACCCCACAAAGCCACGAGGGGAGGGTGGTGCGGTGCATTCCTCCTCTGGTGCTCTGTGGGCTACACTTTCTTCATGGGGCATACTTCAGGATTGAGGTAATAACCCACAAAATCCTGGCAGACATTCCACCCTGGCTGAGAGCAAGAAAACCGAGCCCTCTATCGGCCCAGGCCAGCGTGAGATGGGCCCCAGGGACTGTTCAATTTATCCAGCAAGTCAGCAGCTGTCCCCACTGCTGCCGACCCATTTGGGTCTGTCTGGGGAGAAGCAAAGTTCAAGGCCGGGACCAAGAAGGCAAGAGGAGATGCTGCTGACAAGGCCTTGGAGGTAGGAGGGGACGCCTGCCTCTGAGAGAGCAGACCCCCGCTGGGCTGACCTGCACCAGAAGCAGGAGGACGCCCTTGTTCACAGCCAGTGGCATTGAACCAAAGCTGCTCTACAGGAGGGTGAAAAACAGGCTGCCTCCATGTGCCACCCCCCACGGAGGAGGCTGGAGCTCCGAGCTCGGCCGGTCACTCGCGCAACGACCAGACTCCGGGAAGAAAAACAGTGAAACGATCCGTAAATGTTTACTGAGGACCCACTAAGTAACCTGCTGGGGACACACAAAGAAGCCAAAGATGGGTCCTGTCCTCCAGAAGCTTCCAGCAACGCGCAGACAAAGCCATACAAAGCAAGCTGGCCATAGGATAGAGAGGAGAAGAGGAGCAGGGGGAAGGTGCCAGAATGAAGTGGGGTGGGAAAGTCTCCCTGGAAAAGACGGAACTTTAGACAGGACCTTAAGGGGGGTCGGCAGGTGGAGATGAGGGCAAAGACCATCCCACTCACAGGACTACACACACACACACACACACACACACACACACACACACACACACACACACGCATGTGTATGTGTATATACATACATAAATATGCACATACATATATTTATGCATTCATTCATTAATTCCTGACCCTGTTTCATGAATAAATAATATAGTTAATAAGCTCCATCTCCAGGCATTTTCTCCAGCTGTCCCCCCTAAACTGCAATCTTCTGCCTCCTCATATATGTGTGTGTAAATGAATGTATGCATTATATATATATACATATAAAAATAATGTATACATACATACACGCTCACCCATATATACACATACATACACACACCTAATCTTGTCTATCACATATAGATTTCCTGTATATGATACACACATTTATATATACACATACGTACTTATACCCACGTGTACACCTATTCCTGAACACATATACATAATCTACATAGAACATGCATGTACGTGTACGTGTACATATGCATATATTCCTAATGATGATTACAAGGCGCATGACGACCCCCCATTTGGTCCCGGAGAAGCCGCGATGAGAGAGAAACGCAACACGCAGAACGAGGCACACACGTCTGGACATGGCTAACGTGGGAATGTTTTGCCTGACGATGCATATTTGTTACAAGAGTTTTGTTTTTCTTTTTTTTCCCCCTAGTGAGGGAGAGGGAGGAGAAAGAAAAAATAAATATTTTAACTGAAAAAAACTTAAAGAAACCAAAAAGGGACTGCGGCCTGCGTGCTCTGCTAAGTCGACAAAAAATTAAAAGAAAAATGCGGCTCTGTGGGAACAGCAGGGAAAGGAAATACTCCGGGAGACGCTGAAGGACATCACTCAGCTCTGCCGGATCTGCTGGTTTGTAAACGTGGGGAGAGCCTGGGTGTGGGGCCGACAGCTGTGGACTGTGATGGAGCCTGACCGTTCCCTGCTGCGGCAGCACCCCTGCAGCTCCCACTTGAACCCCACCTGGAAAAGGCCCCGTGTAGCGCATACTTGGGTGGCTTCCACAGACGGCGCTTACATCTTTCCGAGTGTTTCTGCCTAATGGTCTTAGCCAGTGTAAATGGAAGTGATACAGAGGGACTGCAGGATCCAAGGTACAGCCCAGGTCCCAGCTTCCTCATCTGGCAAAGGACGGTTTTCTCTCTAGGAGACACCTACATCAATAAAATCTCGTGTCTGATTTAAAAAAAAGAGGGGACTGGCTTAGATGACTTAAAGGCCCCTTCCAGCCCCCTACTATCTGTGATTCACGCAGTAATTAAGATACCATGTCTTAAAATAGCCAAGGTCAGCTCATTCAGCAAAGAGATGTTGAAAAGAGCTGTAGGCAGAGGCCTGTCCTGGCAACTGTGAAGTCAGGGAGCAGGGACCGGTGTTTGGATTTGGAGAACCCCAAACCTCATCACCTTGGTAATCTAAGGGCAGGCTGGCCATGGGAATCACTGGCATTATCACCATGTCAAGGCCAACAGGCAGATATACCCCATCAAAGGGTTTTATCCCTTTGTCTGGTGAGGGGCAGCTGGAGCCCTGGGCTTAGAGTCAATAAGATCTGAGTTCAAGTCTAGCCTCAGACACTTACTAGCTTGGTGAACTTAGACAAGTCACTTAACCTGTTTGCCTGAGTTTCCTCATCTGTAAAATTGGGAGGGGGATGCTGGGCTAGAACAGATGGTCTCTAAAGCCCCTTCCAGCTTTAGACCTATATATGCCTGTGATCCTTCCTGGAGAGGGCTTTTTAACCCTGTTTGTGCTGAGGACCCCCCTGATGATCTGGTAAAGCCTCTAGACCCTTTCTTACTATGTTTTTGAATGTATAAAATAAAACACATATGATTATAAAGGAAACCAATTATAATGAAATTGTTATCAAAATGTTTTTTAGAAAATAAGTTCACGGACCCCAGGTGAGGGTCCGCCACTCTAAACTAAAGCACTGAATGAGGATCCCCAGACTGCTCCAGGTGGGGAGTGGGGGCTTGCCCCTTAGGAACTGGCCTCTGCAGGGACTCCTTTCCAAGGGTCAGCTGGCCCCAATCAGGTTCCTCAGCAGGCCCCCACGCAAGGGTCTAGAGGACACAACAGCTCTAGAGCCATAGGGAGGGCCCAGAGCCGGGACGGCCTGACAAGAGAGGCACAAGTAGGGTTGAGAGTCAGGGCACATCTGCCCTCTCTCCAGCCAGGGCTCGATGTGTGCAGGAAGCGGCTCACACAACAGGGAATTTCCTTTCCATGCGGCCGCTTTGATGGTGTGGCCCCAACAACCGTGATGTACACAGAGGGGCTTTAAATGTCTACCGTGGTCACTTCCTCTGAGTGTGGCCACAACACATTTGCTTCTTCTGATGTTGATTTATGTGAAAAACTCAAATGCACAGTGATTAAAAGGAAAATCAGCCTTCCCCAGTTCCTGCATTGCCGGGCCTCAGCACAGGCCAGGTGGGTCAAAGGAGACATGCTTAATGGAAAGGTGGAAAGGAATTTATCTGAGGGACTTATCCGGACTTTTGGCCCCTCTCTTGTTTTCTGTTCTGGGCTTGGCATTCAAGGACTCCTGTGAACACACCAATAGATACTTTGGGTAAACAAAGGCAGCCTGTGTTCTCACACGACTTGGCAAGGTGGGTACAAGACGCCACTCCTTCCTCAGAGGACTCAAGAATATGTGAACATGAGTCCAGAGGATGCCCACAAGTAAAAAAACAACCTCCCCACGCCAGACTTTCTTCTCACATGCCGCTTTCTTTCTTAGAGGACTTCCCACAGACCTGACCTAGGAAATGCCATTTTGGAGGTTTGGGATTTATTTTAAATCTGGACTAGACTGGCTGATTTTGGTCCAAAGAGGGACAGCCCAGCCTGAAGTGTGAAGGGCTTGAATCATTTATCTGGTGAGAACCATCCCCTCTTCCCTACTTAACCCTAGATTGCTGGGTCTAGAATTCCAGGGCCTGACTTCAACACCGGCCCCCCTCACTTCACATCGAAGTCTCAGTTTTCTTATCTGTGAGACAAGGGGTGGCTGAAGTTCTCCTAGCTCTGTGACGATGATCCTGTGATCTCTGGACCTAAGTTTCCTCATATGAAAAGTTAGGAGGCTGGACTCGGAGGCCTCCGAGGTCCCTTCCAGCTACACAGGTACCGATGGAAGAATGCTTTGCTGTGACTAGGACAATAACAAAGGCAAAGGCGCCATCTGGGAAACTCTCCCTAACATCTGGAAAGAAAGATGTACAGGTAAAACCTATCTTCCCTGTCTGGTGTCTGGGCAGTCTTGGGAATAACCTCTGTTCCCATCTTGCTAGCTTGCCCAATTTTTTTTTAAATTTTTGACTCAATCTGTCATTTCATCAGCCTCAGAGAATCCTGATGAGAATCCCCCTCTGGCAATGCAGATTTACCTCCTCTAAGAAGCTCAGAGCTGCCTCAAGCAGTGAGTGACTTGTCCAGGGACACAGGCAAGTCTATGTCAGAGACAGATCTCAAACCCAGGCCTTCTGACTCCAAGCTGGCTAGCCATCTCCTTGTCTGGCTGCCTGTCAATATGTGTGACACATTCCTGAAAGGAAGGCTCCATTCTAGCTAAGATAAGGAGCTTTGCCAAGGCCAGACAGAGCTGGGCTACAGGCCAACGGGGTCATGCCGTACTGAAGCGAGGTTACCACCGTTCAAAAGGTAAGACAGACAGATGGCCTGGAACGGAAGAGGGAGCACTCTGTCTCCTCGCCGATGAAATGCCAGAGTCCAGAGAGGGGACCGGGTCAGAAAGAATGCCCCCCAGAAGAGGGTACAAAATAATCCAGGCAGAGAAAGGAAGCGGACAAGGGATGTTTACCTGTGGCTGCGTATAGTCCCCACATGTCAGAGCAGCAAAGGCTTCTATGGGACCCTCACCAGGTCCTCGAAGACCACAGAGTCAAAACCACAACGGCCTGGGCACGGTGGGATTTCTGAGCTTAGCCGACCACCCCAACTACAACATCGCAGGGTGGAAGCCGTCTCCCACCTCCAAGGGAATTGGGGCTTCAGGCAAAATGCTTAGGGCCTGTTTCTCCTGAGGATTCTGCCCCGTACCCCTAAGAATCTGGCATGTTTCAGTACAATGCACTTCCCTCCCAGCTGGAGGTGAGAGGCAGAGCCGAACCCCAACCTGGGTTTGAGCGCAGGCCCCCAGCACCAACAAGCTGCGTGGTCAAAGGCCTGTCACCAACCTCCCCACGCCACAGTCTTGTCATCTGTGAAATGGGGATAATGCTCATTCTCCCCACACCTGACCGGGTTTGCTGCTGTGAAGACTGAGCTCTGAAAACCTTAAAGTGAGGCGGAAATGTGAACCCTTAAAAAATGACTTCAGTTTTAGGCCAATGGAGCACATACAATGTATTAGACAGTCAGAGATTGGATTAGATATTATTTTGTTATTCCCAAAACTCATCACTTTTTTGTGTGTGTTGGACCCCTTTGGCACTGTGGACACCTGAGGGTGCCCCTCCCTGGAATGATGACTGTTAATACGTACAGTAAAAGGTAGGGTGGGATACTGGACTGAAGAGTCTGGAAGACGCGAGTTCGCATGCTGTCCCCACGTGACCCTGGGCCATCTGCTTAATTCTTTGAGCCTTGGTTACCTCAGCTATCAAATGGGGGTTATGGTGGTATAATACAGAATAGCATATATACCCTAGCTGCAGCAAGCACACTGTAATACAGAATACAGTCATAGAGCACAGGGCATGGGATTACTATGAGGCTCAAAGGAGTAACACACCTAAGGAACACTGCACATTTTAAACCATTTCATCATGATTAATCGTCACACAGCAGCCCTGGTGGCTGTCGGCTCTTCCTGAAACAAGGGAAGGCCCTGGACACAAAAAGACGAGCCAAGATTAGGGAAGTCTCAGGCCGAGGCTAACGTGCAGGTGACGCTGGAAGGGGTCGTCAGAAACACCTGTTCAGTGGTTTCTCGCGGCAAAGGCAAAACCACCCCAGAGCCCTCCAAAGCCTCCCGGAGCCAAGAGGAGGCCGCTGTCCTGAGCCGGGCCTGCCCGTCTGCTCCTCAGGGAAGAGATGGGAACAAAGGCCTTCCCAAGGAGCAGCAGGCGGGCCTTTGGCACAGGGTTCAGTTATCTCTTGTAAGCCTTCTGTGGCTAAGGAAACAACTTTTGCTTTCCCCTTCCCCTTCCTCTTGAGAGACCTTCTCAGATTGACTTTTGTGTTAGATGGGTGTGGTGGCTGGGATGTGACTTGATTATAGACCCTTCGCCCCAAGCACTGAGAACTGCTTGGGATTCTTCAAAATCACTGGGGCTGTTAACACACCTCCAGGGAAGGAATGAGCCTCAATGGCTAAAGCCGGCCTCTGCTCTCCTTCAGAAAGGCCTGGATTCAAATCCTGCCCCTTACATCTGTTGACTGCTGGCAGCCTCTTGGGGCCCTGGGCTAATCTCTAAGCCTACTAAGACCAAAATTATCCAAGTTTAATTCCATCATAGCCCTTCTGGCTCTTCCAAACTGTCTGGTAACATGATTAAATGGTGATTTTTGTTCTTAATAAGGCTTGGAGAGGCTGTGAGCAAGTAGTGAAACCTAGAGATTCCCAAACCCTTGTTTTAGTCATTAGCAGGAGGCTTTCCTGAGAAATCTTTTTTTTTTTTTTTTTGCTTTTTGGAGGGCAATTGGGGGTTAAATGACTTGCCCAAGGTCATATGGCTAGCAAGTGTGTCAAGTATCTGAGGCCGGATTTGAACCAACTCAGGTCTTCCTGACTCCAGGACTGGTGCTCTACTCACTGTACCACCCAGCCGCCCCCCTGAGAAATCTTTCATCCAAGGGGCTGCTGTGCTCCAAAACAAATGCATGTGGCCTTCAGACTGCCCGGCGAGAGGTGCCAACCCTCTGGAGCAAAACAAGGGGAGATCAAAATTCAGGGACAAGTACATAACGTAGTCTAAACTACGGTATGGAGGATTTCCTCAGAGTCAGAAACATCTGGGTTCAAGTCCTGATTGTGACCCTGCTGTGTGACCTTGGACAAGTCAGTTCACTTCTGATTGTCCCCGGCGTGTTCCAAGCCTACAGTCACAGAGCACGGCTACTGATCTATACTCCTCCCTTCCAACAATGAGATTAGAGAGGCCTTTGAGCCTGAGACCAGAAAATATGCCCCCCTTCCCTCCCTTCCTTCCAAAGGTGGGGCACTGCATATGCGGCTGAACCTAGTTAATGTGAGGGTTAGATTTCGCATATGATTTTTTTCCCTTTTTCTTTTGCTGTTGTTCACTTTTCAGTTGTGGCCAACTCTTTGTGACCCCACTTGGGATTTTCTTCAAAGAGATACTAGACTGGTTTGCCATTTCCTTCTCCAGCTCATTTTACAGACAGGCAAACAGGGTGAAGTGACTTGCCCAGGGTCACACAGCTAGTAAAAGTCTGAGGCTGCATTTGAACTCAGGTCCTCCTGACTCCAGGGCCAGTGTCTTATCCTTGGCAGTCTTCAAACATAGATTAGATGACCACTGGTCAGTTGGGTTACCACTCATTTAAAGGTGAGGACTAGCTGGCCACTGGTTTCCATCCTGTTCTCAAATTCTATGATTCCCCAATTCCCTGAGTAACTAAGAGGTCAAGACAGACCCACAGCCGGGTCAGAAGTTACACTGCTCCCTTGGAGCGGCCAAGTATGGGATGATTCTCACGAAGATCTGTCTGACATGCCTATGTCCTTAAGGCTTTTAAGTCAGCGTAATGGTCAGGCCGATGCCTCGTTAGGTGGACTGGTCAGCAAATGTGAGTCCAGAAAAGACACAAAAGCCTTCTGGTTCAGGGTCTTAAAAACAGGGCTCTAACAGCTTGTTGACAAGCACCTTTTAAAGAAATAACGATGACATTTGAATGGCAGGTACCCAGGTGAGCCTGGAAAGGGGCCACTAAACAATCAATGAGAATGATGGACCAGTCATCAGCAGCACCAACAACCATCCTTCCACCAGCCCCAATTCTCAGCCTTGACGCTTTATCCTCATGCTTCCTTCCCCTTGACTTTCAATGGCCTGCTTCACTGAACAACCCATACTTTTCTTCCCCTCTGGCCTTACCTTTACCCTTTAAACTCAAGAGCAGTACCCCAGTACTGTGATGGAGGCGTATCTCAACAATGAGGGAGTCTATCCACTGGTGCCAGTTACAGCCCATTTGTGTTTTCCTCATTCTGCCCAGTTCTTGTCCACATCCTTCCATAAACCTCCAGAAAAGATTCCCCACAAAGTTCTAGAGACTTTCTTCTAGCTCTTTTTATATTTGAAGATGTTGTTTATGAGGATGCCGGGCCAACTGGATAAAGACCTACTATATTTTGGGTGAGGGAGGTCTTATCAATTATATTTATAATATAAATAAAATAAATATAATAAAAATAAAAAAATTAAAGCCTAATAATCAATATGGAAGAAGTAGAGGGAAGGATGAGTTTGGAGACGGTACATTGAAGTCAAAGGATTTAGGCTCAAATCTTTTGTCTTAAAGCTCAGCACTTGGGTGACCTTAGGAAATCATTAAAATCCCCTGGGCTTCACCTCCCTCATCCATCAAATAAGGAGGCTGTACTAGATGGATTCTACACCTCTCAACGATCTTAAGAAGGAATACTCAGATGTGAAGCAGGATGAACAATCCATTCAGTGCCTCTGTCAGCATCTGGAGACAAGGTGGTGCCAAAGTAGGGAATAAATTGCTAGATTCGGGGCCAGAAGATCTTGGTTTTCACCGGCTCTTCCAGGAACTACCTAGGTGACTTTAGGCAAGTCAAGTAAGACTCCCCCAGCCTCAGTTCCCTCACCTATGTGTCAAAAAGGGAGCAGGACCAGGCTCCTTCCAGATCCAAATATAACACCTGAATACCCTATGTGTGTAACCTTGGACAAATCACATCTTCTCTGGCCCTCAGTTTCCTTACCTGAAAAAAGAGATGATCTCCAAGGCCCTTTGCAGCCAGAAATCTAAGATTCTATATATCTCAGACAGGCACTGTAGGAAGTCAACCTAGCCTTCCTACCTGTCAGGCACTGTGCCAAATGCTTCTATAACTCTTTCTTGAAATGCAAATGTACAGCTCTATATCAAATCCTCTTATGTTCTGCTGTGGACAAGGCAATGTTTTCCTTTTCTTATTTCGTACTTAAGTTTAAAATAAATTTAAAGACTTTTTCAAAAAATATCAATACTCAAAAAATCAAGTGAAATAAAATCCTACTTGACTCTTCTGAAAGGAAGATTTCTCCAGAAAGGGGAAGAAGACCTAGCATTTTCTCAGATTTTTTTTTTACAAGGATAGGGCTTTGTAGCATGCTACAATCTAACTTAAAAGCCAATACTCCAAACCCAGAGGTTTTACTCTCTATTTTAAACACTAAGAGCTCTCTCAGAACTCCAAGAGTTCACAGGTACAAGAGATTGCTGAGATGCAAGTAAGAACTTTTACCAGGGTCCCCAAGGCATTCAGACTCATCTGTCGATACTGATGGATCTGAGCTTTTTAATTCAAAAAGTAGGTAGGTTTTTCCTTTTTTTTCCTTTTTCCTTTACTTGACACCACCATGTGTCAGGAGTCTTCTATCAGGTAGGGTTAATGGATTTTATTCACAGGTTTTTAAAACTGTCTAGGAATCTGTCTCCATGGAGGTTAGTTTTGCCAGAGCAAAGACTTCTCAAGTGTTATGGAAGTCACTGATGAATAGCAGAGGGGACTGAGTGTTTGCTTAAAAAACAGCCACCCTCCTCATCCCACACTGCACAAGGACCCCATATTTCTCTCCTCACTGAAAAGTCTTTATTTAGCCAAGAATTGTGACTTGACAGGCAGTAAAAGTCCAGCCCATTCTTGGCATACCTTTTCATTTTCGATGGTGGTGTAGAAACACCCCAAGGGTTGACCTTGAGGTCCATCCATGCAGCTCGGGTCAATGCTTCGTCAGCCTAGAGAGTCTGCTCACAGCAGAATTTCTCTCCGTCTTTGTGCTGGTCACATTCCACCCGGCCTCATCCCTCCCCACTGGTTTGGAAGTTTTTAGTAGAGTGGGCCAAGGAATAGAGGGCTGGTCTTGAAATTAGGAAGAACCAAGTTCTAATCCTGCCTCAGACACTTACTGGCTGTAGGCACGTCGGTGGGCAAGTTAATCAATCAACAATATTTAATAAATGCCTACTATGCATTAGGCTCTGGGGATACAGGTAGCCAGGACAAAAAAATTCCTTATTCAAGATGAGCTTATATTCTGATGGGGGTGACAAGTATATATAAAACTATGTATGGCAACAGCTTGCTGAATTTAAGGTAGTTTCAGAAGGAGGGCACTAGCCATTGCAGGTAGGGAATCAAAAAAGATTTCATGCAGAAAATGGAGTTGAGCTGTGTCTTAAAGGAAGAGGACTCTGCATTCTGGGAATAAGTGACCATCAGGCTAAGACCACCAGGCCTACAGCCAGGAAGATTCATCTTCATGAGTTCAAATCCAGCCTCAGACACTTACTAGCTGTGTGACCCTGGGCAAGTCACTTCACCCCTGTTTGCCTCAGGTTCCTCATCTGTATAATGAGGATGGTTAAAGGAGACGGCAGAGAACAAAGCATTCTGCAAACCTTCACGAAATATATAAATGTGAGGGCAGGGAGGGTGACGTGGGCCAGAAATCTGTCTCTTCAGTCTGGAGGTCACCTTCAGCCCCTGTAACTCTCAGTTTATGAATACATCCAACAGAAAACCATCCCATCCAAAGGGTTCTCAGCCTTACTGGTTTCCTTACTGGAAACCTTCCAAGCTGACAGCAAAACATCAGTGAACGGGTGGATTCTTTCACCGGGCGGGGATGTTCAACCAGCTACATCTAGCTTCTATCTATGCACCTGTCTATCCATCCACACTATCTGTGCATACGTCCCCTCCCAACCTGTCTTGGTTATCTGTCCATCCACCCATCCGCCTATCTCTTTACTTGTCTCTCCCCCAATCCCTCCTTCACTTGAGCCTTTTGCAATCACTAACAAGGACACCTGGCTGCACATGACTATGGGACCTGCTGGCTCCCTTCACAGCCAGGAGGTCTCAGAGCTGTGCTAGCAAACAGCCTGACCGTCCCAGCCTTTCGTGTGTGCGTGTGCGTGCATGTGCGTACGTGTGCATGTGCATGGGTGTGTGTATAAAATTCAGAGGGGCCGGTTCCAAAGCCAGCTCTGCCCCAGCCCCATTTCTAGCATCAGAGCAGTCCCTGTAGGGGCCCGGCCGCCGTGCCAACACAGGTCTTTCCTGGCCCCAGACTCTTCCTCCTGAGTGGGCTCCCCTCCTCTCCCGCTCTCCTCACACTCTCCATCCTGCTTAAAGCTGCCCAAAGTCTTCCTCTTTTGTATGACTCTGGTCATGTTCCTCCTTGCCCCAAGTTTCCCCTGGCGGCTGAGGAATTCAGACCCGTTCCGTTCCCTGGCATCAGAGGCCACCCACAAGTGGGCGAGGCTCGGCCTTTCTCTCCTAGTGTCTTCTTCCTCTTCTCCACACACAGTACACTCGAATCATGTCAGGCTCGTTTCTGTCTCACCAACAGGGCAGTGTAGCTGACAGAGTACCAGATTTGAAGTCGGAGACCCTGGGTTCAAATCCTGCCTCGGCTACCTACTTTCCCTGCAACCCTGAGCAAGGAAGTCACTGTAACTTTTATCTCTGTAAAAAGAGAGGAGGCCCTGGAGTCAGGAGGACCTGAGTTCAAATCCAGCCTTAGACACTTGCCTCACTTACTAGCTGTGTGACTTTGGGCAAGTCACTTAATCCCAATTTCCCTCCAAAAAGCAAAAAATAAAAAAAAAAAGAAGAGATTAGGGTGGTAAATCCCAGGCACTCCCCTCCGACTGCCCATAATGTCTCCTCTTCCTCCTACTGCACACTGGATAGAGGAGGCCTGGGTTCAAGTTCTGCCTCTGACATGTATTGACTATGACACCGCTCACTGCTCTAGGTCACTCTCTAAGGCAATAATTGGCAGGACAACCGGGGGTGGGCACAGGTGGGAGGAACTTGCACATCTGCTTTAGGAAGGAAATGTCAGCTCCGGGAACTCCCCACACTGATAAAGTCCTAGGTGTGTACCCCGCCCCCCAAAAAGCCCAACACAAAAGTCTCTTCTCAAACAGCGCAGTCCTGTCTTTTCCAGTTTCTGATCCATTCATTACGCAATATTTTGTACCACAGTAATCCATGGCTGTGCCCTATTCCCATACTGGACCAGAGGCTTTGTACAGACAGACACTGTTTCCTACCTACATTTTCGATCTCCCCCAGCATCTCTTGCCCCTGAACTGGCTCTGCTCCCCATCGTTCCCCTCCCAACCCCTGCCCCATCCCCACACTCCCCTCTTCTCCTCGGGCTCTCAGACAAGGAAGGCTGTGAAACCCTGAAAAAGCCAGGCACACACACTGCCCAAATCTCCACGTCTGTGCCCGCTCCCATCACTTTCTGCCAGGTCGGATCAGAGGCAGGACCAGAACCCTGCTCCTTCTAGCTCAGAGGCCACTGCATCACACTGCAGGAGAAGAGGCGCGGCCCAAAGCTAAGCAGCATCCCAACTGCTCTGTCTTACCTGCTGGACAGGTAAGGTGTCCCTTTCCCTGTCCCATTAAGGTAAGAAAAATGCAAAAGGTAAGGCATTTGAGTTCAAAGTAGAGAGACCTTTATAACACAGACAGACTTGGGAGTTCCTAATTTTTCTTTTTTGGTGGGGTGGGGAGGAGAGAGTGGTGGAGCCACTAGGTGGTGCAACAGACAGAGTGCCCAGCCTCAGGAGGACTTGAGTTCAAATTTGGT
>CM053597.1:28974756-28993754 GCA_028646575.1 Pseudocheirus occidentalis | reverse complement strand
CAGCCGGAGTCTGCAGGTGGCTGGAGGGGAATGTGACGTGGTCAGACCTACACCTTCAGGAAACCAGTGTGGCAGCCAAGCGGAACGAGAACAGATGGGACTGAAGAGAGACTGGAGGCAAGGAGACCAAGGCCGTCTACGTGGCCCCAGTGATGGAGGCCAAAACTAACAGGGTAGCAGTGTCGGAGGGGAGAAGGGGACTTAGGTGGCAGCCTAAGATAGAAAAGCCAAGAAACATCTTGTTGTTCTGACATTTCAGTTCTGTCTGACTCTCTGTGACCCCATCAGGGGTTTTCTTGGCAGAGATACTGGAGGGGTTTGCCATTTCCTTCTCCAGCTCATCTGACAGAGAAGGAAACTGAGACAAACAGGGTTAAGTGACTTGCCCAGGGTCACACAGCTAGGAGGTATCTGAGGCTGGATCTGAACTTGGGTAGATAAGTCATCCTGACTCCAGGTGCAATGCTCAATGCACTATGGCACCATTTAGTTGCCCCAAGAAATGGCCAGGGGCTGAATGTGAGGGCACTGGGGTGATACTGAGGACATAAGCCTCAGTGACATGGAGGATGGGGGTTACACCAGCAATGATAAGGAAGTTCAGAAGGGGGGAGAGTGTGGGGAGATGTGAGCTGTTTTAGACATGCCATACCTGGGACACCTACGAGACAGGCAGCTCTGGATGTCCAGAAGGACGGAGGCAGAAGCTAAGGCTGGAGAGACACATTTGAGAGTCCCCCAGAGAGAGATGAAAACCAGCCTATGGGAGCCAATGAGATGACCCAGGGACATCAGGGAACGGAAAGAAGAAGAGCCTGGGGAACATGATGGGGATGGAGATCTGGCCAAGGAGACTGAGACAGAGCAGGCAGAGGGGCAGGAGAGGCCCAGGAGAGGGCACCTGCTTAGTGCCCAGAGAGGAGGGAGTATCGGTAGCATCAAAGGCTTCAAAGAGGGCAAGAAGGAGGAGGCTTAACAAGAGGCCACCGAGGGGCAGGTAGATGGGTGGTGCAGTGGGTAGAGTGCCAGCCCTGGCATCCAAATCTGACCTCAGAAATTTACTAACTGTGTGACCCTGGGCAAGTCGCTTAACCCTGACTGCCTAAGAAAAGGAAGGAAGGAAGGAAGGAAGGAAGGAAGGAAGGAAGGAAGGAAGGAAGGAAGGAAGAAAGGAAGGGAGGGAGAGTGGGAGGGAGGGCCACTTGTTTTGACAACTGAGAAAAGACCAGTAACTTTGCGGGGACCAGTTTCACTGAATGGGGGATGAGGCTGGAAGTCAGATTATTGAGAGTTTGGAGGAGAATAAGAGGAGAGGAGGCGTTGGGTGTAGACACCCTTCTCTAGGACTTCGGCTATGTATGGGAACAAAGACTTACCCATTGTTACTTCACTACAGTTTCATCATGGCATGAAGTTCGCCCTGGGTCCCTGAGGCTCTGCCCAAGCAACACACGCTCTGGCATGGCTTATGGAGAGCTAGTTCAGGCTCAGCGATCGCCTGCAGGCCTGTCCTGCCAGGGCTGACCCAGCTGAGTCCACAGAGGCCTACCACCAGGCTGGCTGCAGTGCCCACCCTGGGGATGCTCTCTGAAGGCCTGAGCTCTCAAAAACCATTTATAGTGACAGAGGTGTTCAGAGATCACAGATTTTGAGCTGGAAGGGGTCTCAGAGCTCCCCCAGGGATTCTTAGCCTGGGGTCAATTTGGTGGGTTTCTGTTTAAAAAAAATATATTTGGATGACTATATCTCAGCTTAACTAGTTTCTCTTTGTAATGTTACCTATTTCATTCAATGTATTAAAAAACATTCTTCTGAGAAGGGGTCCATAGGCTTCCCCAGACTGCCAAAGGGGTCCATGACACAAAAAGGTAAAGATCCGTTATCTAATCCAACTCACGTTCATTTTGCAGAGAAGGAAACTGAGTCCCAGAAAGTATGAGACTTTTCCAAGGTTGGGGTACAAGCTGATGGAGCAGGTACCTACACTGACAACATCTCAAATTCTTTAAGTTTTGGCAGATACATTCCAAATTAATTTCTTGGCTAATTAGGGTGGTCTCTTGCTAGACACACGCTGCACATATTAATTAGTCACACAACAAAACCTGACAATAAATTAGGGTCCCCAGAAGGCCCAAAGCCTTTAAGTAGTAGGTTTGCTCCCCTACTTGCCTTGAACTTCTTCATCAGACCTCAAGACACCAACAAGTCCTTGTTCCCTAGGAGAAAGGAGGAGCTATGTGGGTGCGTAGAAGATGAGGGAAGACATGTGGACAATGAGTTGCAGGACAATCCCAGCCCAACCACATGTGCCTTCTCAGATGACATTTCTGAGTATTTTGATGACTTCTGCTATTTGTCACAGGCCAATGTTTGTCACACAGTGTTGATGAGGAAGGAAGGCCAAGGGGAAAAAAGCAAGGGGTACAGTGGAAAGAATGTGGGAACTGGAGCCAGAGGCCCTGGGTTTAAATCTTGCTTCTGCCACATGTTAACTGCAAGGCACTCTGGGCCTCAACTGTAAGATGGGGGATTGACCCAGATGAACTTCCAGCTTTAAATCTAGGACCCTAATGAGGGACATTTCACCCCAAATACTTCTTCCAGAACTTCTCTGGTTGCCTTTCAGATTCTTCCCACACACTTTCTCTATGTTGGAAAAGGTTCCATCAATAGAGATAGGAAAGGGATCACTGTGTAGAGAGATCCTTGGTCCTGGAGTCTGAGGACAAGTCTCACCTCCAAGGACTTCAAGTATAGGATGAGGGTGCTGGACAACACGGCCTCTGAGGTCCCCTCAGCTTTTGGGCTATTAGACACATGAGAGAGTGCCATGCCATGGGGCAGCACTTCTTAAACTATGGGGCGAGACTCCACAAAAAAGGGCAACAGTAAAAAGTTTCTGAATGTGCAATAACCAAAACTTAATTAAAGATTAAATGCAAAATGAATCCGAGGTGTTTCTGGAAGCCCTTGCACATGTAGCATCAGGCTACTTCACTACAGCCTTGGTTCTGAACACAAAGCATGCACACTTTCTACTGTGCATGCCCTCAGGCCACATACCACCAAGGAAGGCCACCCAAAAGGGGTCAGGGGTAGGAAAACTTTAAGAAGCCCTTTACTGACTAAAGACAGGCCCATGAGTCAGGAAAACCTGACTTTAAATTCAGTTTCTGAGACATGCCAACTACATAACCATGGTCAAGAAGTCTCTTAACATTTCAAGACCCTCAGGAAACTTTCTAAGATTCTAAGTTACAGATGAGCTGTTAATCTGTAGAGGTAGAGGGCTTTTCCATATCCCAAGTTCCCTATTAATGAAATCAAAGGTATGGATCCAAAAAAATGAAAACCCAAACCCAAGCCCATCACAAAACTGTATTTAGAATGAATTGTTTTTAGCTTTTGTCCATCAATCTGCAAAAAACGAGGCAACCTTGCAGATAATCCCTGATTCTAACTCAGGGGTGGAAAGGCCAAGGGCACACCTGAGTGCTGGCCGTCACCTATGTTTTCGGCTGGAGGAGCAGAAATGTCTGAGGGTAGGATCAGCCATATACGCCTATTCCTACCCCATGCTTTCCACCCCAAGGTATCCCTTTCTCACTAACATTCCCTTTCAGGACACGTGAGACCACAAGGGAGAAGAGCATTCAGTGCTGTGGCTATTCGATGAATCCCTCTTTGTTTTCAATCACAATGCCCCTGGAAAGAAGCCCCAGCAGATACGTAACTATGCCAATATAACAGATGCTCAGAAAACAAACAATCCGCTTCACTGTTTTTCAGCCCCCTTTTGCTTGTGTAATGTTTAATGGTGATGTGGGACAGTGGAGGAAGAAGGCTCAGTTCTTGGAATCAAGAAGCATTTATCAAGTGCCTACTGTGTGCTCCAGAAAACAGATGAATAGATGTGAGAATCAACTGTACAGACAGAGATAAAATAGAACCCATGGGAGCCTCTCTTTGGGGAAGACACAGGCATATAGTGCTGGGCCTGACCTCAGAAATCTCTTCCCCTTCAGCTGAAAACATAGGATGATGGTGGCTGGCAATCATGCATGTACTGGCCCATTTAACAACTGAGTTAAAACAAGGGATTATCCATAAGGTTGCTTCATGCGTTCCCATCTACTCTGCAGAGATCAGGTCCCACTGAGCTAAGTGCTGGAGGCTGGAGACAGGACAGTTGGAAGCATATGTGCAGGAATCATTCAGTCACAACATCTGGTAGGGGCCTTCAAAGCCTCGGAAAGGTCGCTGGCCTCAGGCACAGGCACACAAGTTCTAAGCTTCTTTGAGGGATGTGCTCTATTCATAAGCCCCGGAGACTAACACTCTGCAGATTTTGTTCAGTTCTTCCTGTAAAGCATCTCTATCATCTATTACCTACGATGCTTCTGAACTATTTTGACCATCTTAAGCCCTGCAGAATAGCCACAGTGCCCAGGAGAGTGAGAATAAACTGCAGAATGAACTTATTACTATTACCGTCATCACAACATTTCTGAGCAGGGCCAAGCATCCTCGCAGACGGCTGGCATGAAAACCTAAGTGAAAATTAAGTCACTGGACCACCCAGCCTCACCGGGACAAGGTAAAATAATGCAACCACTATTTATTTATGGCAGTGGGTTTCGTGCCATTACCTTTTACTGTTTTCAGGGATGATGTGACCACCTCCTGTCTTAATTGCGCCAGACAAGTTGTGACCTCACCAAAGACCTGGGGCCCACGAGTCTAATTTATGGTAGCATGCTGGGGCAGGGGGGGGGGGGAGGGAAGGGGTAGGCCGCTGTTACCAGCACACAACAAAAACAAGAGATTAAAAAAAGAAATAAAATCCACACTGGGAAAAATGCCGCATCTCAGAACAGCGTCCTGGGTCAAGTGCTTAGATCAGAAGATCACGGATCTATCATGGGAGGGGGCTTAGCTTATCCCTCTCACTTTACAGATGAGGAAACTGAGCCGTATGTGTAACAAGGGGCAGATGTGGGATTCAAAAACTCTATTCCTCCATCTGCCTTTCCCTCCATTCACTATGAGATGCTATATATAAGAAAACAATGGAACAAATTTTTAAATTTTGTTTTGTGTTTTTTTTTCAGAATTGATCATTTTAGCATAATTATATGCATTTATCTTAGAGACACGACTCCTAAATTGTGAAGTTAAGACAAAGGGGAAACAGGGAAAGGGCCCATTTGCCTCTTCATTTTCCTCCTTCCCCAAACCCTCTTTTGGATGCTTTTTTTTAGTCTTCTCAAACATTTGCTACATACTGAAAAACTCCAAATCCAAAGCCGCTTCCTCCTCAGGCTGCTCTTCTTCTTCTCCATTGATTCATTCAGAACTAAACCAATGGCTGGTGCCACAAACAGCCCCTGCCCTCAGGGACGTTAACATCCTTATATGACAATTCTAGGGGTACGGGAGTCTCCATCCGTCAGAGAACAACCCACTGACCTCTAGGAAAGGCCAATTAGCCTTATCTTTCTCTGAGGTGGAGGAAGGGGAGGTGATGGGTGCTGAGGGGGTGGATGACAGGGAGGGAGCAGTCCAACACCTTCTGGCTGTCCAGTGGTCAGAGGTGCCCACCCACAACCGCTCACCCGGGCAGAACGAACGGAAACCCTCCAGTGAAGTCAGAATGGCTAAACTTTGGGATTAAAGAGGAAATAATGTGACCTGACATTTTGAGTGTTCGGAGGGCAGGCAGAGGCATTTTCTGGGGGGTAGAGGAAGAGATTTTGCTGTCCATTTGCAAGGAGGATGTGCTCTTACTCTCCCCTGCATTAAAAGCGTTAACCAACCCCCAGTGATTACATCCTGTCTGTTGTCTGGCAGGACCACATACTGTGATAGCTGCAAGGCCGATACCCTCTGTAAACTGACACGTTACACACACACACACACACACACACACACACACACACACACACACACACGCACGCTCAGGCTGCTCTCTCTGTTAGGCTTTAGAAGCAGCTTTGTTTGATAACAATTAAACAAGCAACATTTTCTCCATCAAGTGCCAAGCCAAGTCCCTCTCATTTGCCTTGATAAGTAAGAGGAAAAAAAATACTCTGTGTGGGTAGATTTATTTATTTATTTTTTAGTTACAAAACAATCTCTTGGTCTAGAATTAAAAAGAGAGGAGGCGTGTTTTCAAGGGACAATTATTTGTTAATTTTTAACCTTGTCTCCTCCTACTTGGAAAGAGAAAAGAGTTAAAGCACTCTTCCCACAGCAAGAACACTATGACCTGGGAGGGACAGGGTTAAGATTGGAGGCTGGAAGACCTAGATTCAAATCCTGCCTCTGACACTTAAGAGCTGAGCAACCATGAACAAATCCTTTCATTTCCATGGGCCTCCCAAGAAATTATCTATTAGTCTATCTTATCTACCTATCTATCCATCTGTCTCTCCACCCACCCATCCGTCCCTCCATCTACCCATCCATCCCTCCATCCACACATCCCTCCCTCCATCCACCCATTCACCCATCCGTCCCTCCATCGACCCACCCATCCGTCCCTCCATCGACCCACCCATCTGTCCCTCCATCCGTCCATCCATCTCTCCATCCATCCATCCATCTCTCCATCCATCCATCCATCCATCCATCATCATAGATTGAGGCTGTGTTGACAGAGCTCCCTCCACAAGGGGAGACCTCCCTGCCAATGAAATCACAGCGCCTTCACCATCTGTGTATTCTCATAGTTAGAAGGAGGAAAAGGCAAGTCATGTAGGAATCAATAATGTATAAGAGAGTCATTTGGGGTTCAAAAATCTGCCTCTAACTGCTTACTGGGCAGCTGGGTGGCCCAATGGATAAAGAACCAGAAGGAAGAAGGAAATCAGCATTTATACAGCACCTACTGTGTGCCAGGAGCTGTGCTAAGCGCTTTACACACATCATCTCCTCACCACAAACCCGGCAGGTAGATGCTGCTATTGTTCCCATTTTACAGATGAGGAAACTAAGGAAGACAGAGGTTAAGTGACTCACATCACCAGTGTCCAAGACTGGCTGCATCCAGGTCTCGGGCTCCATCCACTGGGCCACCTTGTCGCCTCAGGGCTAGACCTGGGGTAAGGGACACCTGAGTTCAAAAATACTAAGCTGTGTGACTCCAGACAGCCTCACCTGCTTCAATTCTGTCTCATAAAATGCGGAGAAATAACAGAAACTACCTTCCAGGGATTAAATAATGTAATATTTGCTAAGTGCTCTGAAAATCTTAAATCATTACATAAATACTAGCTGCTGCTGCTGCTACTACTACTACTACTACTACTACTACTACTACTACTACTACTACTACCACCACTACTACTACTACCAGCACCAGCACCACCAGGGTCTATATGATTTCAATCATTTAAGCTTTTTGTCTCACTTTCTCATCTTTAAACTGAGGAAACTGAGTCAGATATAAATCTATATTCCACATTCTAGGTATAATAATAACCAGCTACTCTGTACTGGTCTGAGTAAAGACTGGCCCTGAATGTTGGCCATCCTCCTAAAATGAGATCCCATTAAAAGGGGGGGGAGATTGGTAAATGCTAAACATTGACAGTCATCACAGGCCAAATTAAAATCTAACTGTAAACCAGATGGAGCGTGTACATGGGGGAAGAGGTGTCAGATGAAGACATTTATAAAGTTCTGGCTGGACCCCATAGAAGACACTCTTTCACAATACCCCAGACGTAGCTAGACGCTGGGAATCCAAGGGCAAACCCTGAAGTATCCCCAGCCCTCGAGGAGACGGTGGAGAAAGAGGGGAAGGTGCACAGATAAGTCACAGCCAGATCCTTTGAGCAGGTAGAAGACGCTAAAAACTAGGTTACCAGAGAGTGTGCCAAGGAAGTCGGTGGCAGGAGCCCCTTTCAGGGTACCCAGGGCCGGCAGTGGGGGATGGTCCTGCCCTCAATTTCTCTTCCTGGCAGGGAGGTGACTAAGGCTCATGGTCTAGTGTTAAGGCTCAAAATAATGTCCTTTCCTTGGATGCTTTGGGATCCACATTTGGGAAATATTCTCTTAGCCCTAACAACATTTGAAACATTCAGCTGCCAGAGTTACTCTCATGATTGTGTTCCTGACTAGATCTGTCCTTTCTCAACCATAGCCCTCACCCCTCAAAGCCCCCGACAAACTCTGCGGCTCTTCATCTGGCCCATGATACCAAACCAGTACACAGAACTCTCAGGTGAGCCAATTCCTTCCACAAATACAGGGTGACATCTCCTTTGGTGACTCATTTCTCTGAGTCAGAACCAGAATGGAGTCCATCCTCCGGCACAGGAGCAGCCACCATCCGATGCCCTCAGGAACAACATTATTAGGAAAGGGAGTGACAAGCACTTAGCACAATGCTTTGGCATACAGTAGGTACTTCATAAATGCTGATGGACAACATGTTAGCTGCTGCCCAGAGAGCTCCAGTGGGGGGGGGTGACTACAAGCTTGGAGGGACAAAGAAACAGTTGGAGGGCTCATGGAAGGGCCGCTCTGATCTAGCTGTGGGATGCTGGGAAATGGCAGTCAGCAGAGGGTCACCACCCACAGTTTAAGAAGCCTCGAAGATGTTACGATACCCAGTTACAAATGGGGTAAAGAGCCCCAGCACAGAATTCTATCCTGACTCTTTCTTTTTGATTTCTTTTTTCACAGTCTCCCCCATTAGAACGTAAGGTCTCTGAGGGCAGGGACTGACCATCTCTGCCTTTGGTATCCATTCTCAGCATTTAGCACAGAGGTGGTATGAAGTAAGTCCCGAATAAATGCTTTTTCCTTCATTCATTATGAAAAATTTACCTAATATGGTCAATTTATGAATCCTCAAATGCTGGCTATGGATAAATACTTACCTAGAAAGAGATCTTCAACCCTTCTAAATATTTCATCTTATCCCCATTTCATAGAATTACTGCGCACTTTCTATACATTTGAAAAGTTTTTCTTTGCCACATTATTTTCAGTGAGATTATTTTTTATGTCATGGAAGACTGAGAACAGAGCTCAGAACACTTAGTATGGAGGATACCCTCCCTCTGAAATACGATGGAAAACCAGCCGCACCCATTGGCCTGGACTCCACCAGGATCACGGCCCCCCCGAGAGTGCTTCCTGTGTGAGACAGCATCAGCTCTGATACTTCAGCCTCATCAACACCCTGGAAAGCCTCTCTTTGGAGGGCAGAGCTCAGGAGTCCTCCTCTTCATTTCCCACCATCTCTGCTCCTTGGACTAGACTTCATCACGCACCATCTTCCCCAGTACCTTCTACTGCAGTATCTCCTCCCCCACCACAACCACTTTTAGCTTCCTTTCATGTGTTGTCTGTCTATATTCAATGGTGAGCTCCATGAGGGCAGGGACTCTTTCTTTTCCTTGTTTGTGTGCTTAGCATAATTCCTAGAACACAGAAGGCGCTTAATAAGTGTTTAATAACTAAAATGCAAAATTCAACTCTATGATGACCATTAGGCTTTAAAAAAAGTCTGTTGCCTAATACAAATGGACATATTTATGGCATTACTTTTATTAAAAGGAAGGAAAGGAAACTTTCTGGAGGTCTATAGGACTAAATTCCTTCCCCCATCCCCGTCTCATGCAGGGATATTTTCACACTCCTCTTGGCAGAGTAAAAAAAGCACCAGCTGTTGAGTCTGAGGACCTGAGATCAAATCCTGCCTCTCATACAGTCTACTTAGATGACTTTAGATATATCACTTAGCCACCTTGGGTTTCAGGTGTTCATAGATAAAATGAAGGGATTGCATTAAACAGACTCTATCGGTGAATACACGCTCAACTTTGTTATAAACTGGGCCGTACAACAGCAACAAGGCACCACCAACAGTCTCATTCTACTCATCCCCTTTAAAATCTCACTCTTGATTTGTGGCCTTTTATCACCCCTCGGGAAGCTTGAAAACAAAGTAAAATTACTGAGGGGTGCTAAAAGGATCCATGCAGGGCATTCATTTTAATGCCTACACTGTTTCCCTTGAGTCGAAAGAGAATTAATGCCTCCTGTCCAACTCTGGTTTATTAACTGAGCTTGTCCAGGGTCTCAGGCGTAGGGGGGACTCTATAAATATTTCCCCAACTGGTGGCTGTAACTCACCCAGGGCACATGTGGGTATAAAGGTGTCCACTGTGGCACTGCTGACACGGGCAGAGGGAAGCCAATGTTAACAGGTTTATTCTGGTAATCCCCGTCCCTCCTCCTCAATCTGTCATCCCCTCTGGCTAATCTGTCAAAACATCTCTCTGGTTTTCCCCTCCCTTTCCATCTCTGCCTTCACGGCTCCAGGGGAGGCCCTCATCACTTCACAGGCCATTACTAGACCAGCCTCTTAGCTGAGCTCCTTGAATCAACACTCTCTGCCTGGGTCCTATGCATGTGCCAGGATCAGACACATTATTAGCTCCAAGTTACTGCCCTCCTTAAAAACCTACTACACCCACATCTAAATCCTTGGGCCTGGCTTTTCAAAGTCTGCCATTAACTGGCTCTGTAAACTTCAGCACGCCATTTTCCTACTTTGTGCCTCAGTATTTTTCATCTGTACAATGGGATAATATATACTCTACCTCAAAAACCAGTGAAGTTGAAATGAAAGAATGGATGTGGGAAAACACTTGGGAAAAGTTAGAAGCACAAGACGTCTGGGAAGGTGAGAATTTGCAAAGTACCGTGTCTCTGCATGAATCCTCTCACAAAAAAAAAATCATCAAAGAAATGTTGAAGAGAAAGAAAACTGTTCAGAATTCTCATGAGAAATGTTAAAGTTACCAAAAGGCAATGGGAGACCCAAAGAAAAATCATGATAGTATATGAAGATTTTTAGGGACTAAAGAGACAGACAAAACCAAAAACAACACAAAATCAGAAGGGAACCGTAATGGAAAAACATCAACAGCTCTATCAAAAACAACCAAAGCGATTCCTTGAGAAGTACCCTATGGATAATATACGCACGCAAATAATGAAAGGAAAGAGGGAAATCAGTTAAAAAATATAACAAGAGGAATTATGAGACCTGGGTCCAGCTAGGCAATGACAGGAACATTCAACAGGCTCTGTCTCAGTCCAGAAAATAGAAATATATCAGTGGAAAGCCGTTAAGAGCAGAATTTATGCAGCGGCAGAAGGCGCTCCCTGACGCACTGATGGGCAGCCACGCTAACAATGAATGTTTTCAGGACAATCATGGGACCCTTGTTGCTTTTATTTAACTAATTAAAAATACTCCCAATAAGTCACGAATTCACATCTTGCATAAACACGAATAAACACGAAAAGAAAGACAATCTCTTGGATACATTTTTTCTATTCCCAATGGTTTATCCTTAATGTTCTCCCTCTGGTCTATAAATTCAAGGAAAACATATTAAAAAAAAAAAAGAAAAATCTTGTGACCCCGCCAGGGTTTAAATAGCATCATGAATGACCTGTTGATAAACACTTCATTCCATTTACCAATCCCAAGTGTTCCCTTCTACACCTCCCATCAACACTCGCCTTCTTGCCTGACCACTGAGAAAAAAGGATTATTTTTTCTGTCCACCTGATGCTGTCCTCTCCCCATCCCAATAATAATTAACAATAATATTAATAATAAATAATATAGGGATGCATTTGGGGTCTGAAAAAGCTGGTTTCACATCCTACCTGACCCTCACTCTCTTCTCTGCTGGATGTGAGGCAAGTTATAAACTTGGCTAGAGTTTTCCAATCTGTAAAATGAAGGGGTCAGACCAGAGGCCCCCCCCCCCAGATCCCTGTAGCTCTAGAGCTATGACTCTGGGGTCCTGCAAGAAGTCACTTAAATCTCCCCAGAGACCCCTCTAGGAGTCCAAGAGCTTACGTCTTGGGGTTATATTGTGAAGATGACAGAACAGTGTGTGCCTCGGGAAGGAAGAGATCCCAGCAGAGAAAAGTGGCACTTAGGGGTTTTTTTAGTGGCACTACAGAGGACAAAGGGGCCAAGCAGGAAGCTAGGACGGATCCCATCCGAAGGGGAAGGGGCTGTCAGGAGAAGGGAGGAGCAAGAGCAGGAGGGATGAGGCAGAGAGGAAGCAGGAAGGGCATTCTCAGAAGAAAGGTGAGTCAGGCGCTTCCTATGGGCAGGGAGACACGCTGAGTCAGGGAGGTAGGTCAGTGGTTGCTGGGAAAGCAGTTTCATCCTGAATGCAAAGGGGATGGACCTGATCACCTTCCCCCTGACCCCTGGAACGTGTGTATGCTGGGCTGCATTAGAGAGGAGGCAGAGGGATGCTGCCAGAGAAGGGGAGGCTCTGGACCTCCCACCTTTTTTGCTGGGAAAACAGAAAGTAAATCCAAGAGCAGGGGGGCGATCCGGTGAACCCAGCCGGTGGAGGCCGGTGTTCTGGGGATGTTCTCACCCTGGTGGGGTCTCTGCTTTCATTTGAGAATGCTCCAGACTACTTAAGGGAAGGGGATATGCTGAAGGTCTGTTCCCTGAAGTCTTTATCGCTATCACCCCCCCTCCCCTGCTGAAGATCATTTCTGGGCCACCCACAGCAAGTCAACCTGATCTCTTTGGTCTCAGTTTCCCCATCTCTGAAATGGGGGTTGGGCGAGATGATCCCTTAAGTTCCTTCCAACTCTGACGCTCTATGAATCCGAGCAACAGCAAATACCAAGCCCAGCAGAGAATCAAATGTTAAATATTAAATATCAAATAAAATATTAAAAGCAAGCTCTTTAATAAAAGCAAACTCTATTAGAAGGTGTCTAACGCCTGTTTTATTTCCCAGCTATCCTGTGAAAGACCAGCTAAAGAAATCGTTTCTTGCGAGGTTTGCCATAATCAGGTCACCCAAGACAAAAGAATGTAAAAATTAAAAGAAGTTGAAATAGAGGCAGTAGATTATATAGGGAGTATTAAGAGTGTGTGGGCAGTTAGTGCCGTAGTGCACAGAGCCATGGGCCTGGAGTCCGGAAAGACCCGAGTTCAAATGTGACCTCAGCCACTTAACTAGTGCGTGACCCTGAGCAAGTCACTTAACCCTGTTTGCTTTAGTTTCCTCGCATGAAAAATGAGCATGGGAAGGAAGTGACAAACCACTTCAATATCTTTGCCAAGAAAACCCCAAATGGGGTCACGATGAGTCAGACACGAATAAAACAAGTGAAGAACAATGATAAAATTAAGAGTGTGGAAAGAGTATTAAGACTGGAAGTGCAGGGCTTAATTCAGTCTGGACCACTGCTTATATCTGCATTACCCTTGAAAAGCTGGTCCCTCTCCCTGTGACTCAGTTTCCTCATCTGTTCAGTGACAGGGGTGGAAATCTTCAGGCTGGAGAAAAGAAGGCCTTTCGGGGGGCATGGAGCTGTCTTCAAGTACTTAAGTGGCTGAAAGTCACCCCAAACAGTATAAGATTCGTTCTGTTTGGCCCCACACGGCAGAACCAAGAACAACGGGAGGAAACCATAAAGTCCCAGAATTAGGCTTGCTGTCAGGGTGAACTTCCTAAGAATCTGAGTCCTCCCAAGCGCAGCGACCTTCCTAGAGAGCTGGTGACAGCCCCCTGCTAAGAGATCTTCAGGCAGTGTCCACACAAGGACAGCTAAGGTTTCTCCCAGCTCTAATACCCTATGATCTTAGGAACTTTCCCAGCTCTGAACCTTCCTAACAGTCCCAAAGTTTAAAGCATGGGGAGGCCAGGTGGGGGCTCTGCCAAAACCAGACCGCTTCATACAATCCCAAAGCTTCTGGGTTTTCAAAAGTTAAGTTTCCCTCCTCTCCCCCATCTGATGCCTTAACCACAAGACCTATTCCCCAGATACCACATCCCCATGACAACCGGATGCACATTTTAAACTCCTGACATGTTTCTCCCCCAAAGAACAATCTATCTAGTGGACAGAATGAGTCTCATGAGATGCACAGGTGTGGGCAGTGTGCAAACTGCCTCAATCCTGAAGGAGATCCCAGACCCTCAGCAGAGACAGAGCATCCTCCTCCCGATCAGGAGACGGCAGCTATGCACTAAATGCGGACAAGGGAGGTGGAGGAGCAGGTCTTCATTTAAAGGTGTGAAGCCATGGAAAGAACCAGAGAGGACCTGGGGAGAACTGCCCCTACACTATACTTTTAAGGGATCGCTGGCTGAGGTCATCAAGCCTTCAGCAAACCACCACACACTCCCCTAATGGCTGTTAAGTGAAGCCTTAGGTGCTATCCTCAGGCAGCTCAGAAGGTATACCCACGAGTCTGGCTGGGCCAAATGCTCTTGCACGTGGGCTTTCCACCTTGGCCCATACACTCAGGAATCACTGTACTTATCTTATGATGGCCCAGAGACAACAGAACAGGCCAGACCAAGAAGGAAGTGAGTGACTCACACTGGGAAATACCACAAGGACAAGAAGGCCTCTAGGTAGGTAGATTCTTGAGAATGAGGAGAAGAACTGCACAGGAGGAGGAAGAAGAGAAAGACGAAGAAGAGGTGGAAGAGGAAGAAGAGGAAGAAAAGAAGGAGGAAGAGGAAGAAGAAGAGGAGGAAGAGAAGAAGAGGAAGAGGAGAAAGAAGGAGGAGGAAGAACAGGAAGAAGAAGAGGAAGAGAAGGAAGAGGAAGGAAGAGCTACCATGGGGAATAAAGGAAGGACTGGCCTCCTCTAGTCAGATCCCAGGACAATTGACAGGGCTCAAGAAAGAATAGATTTGGTTTTGCTTTAATAGATAAAGTCAGTGGTACAAATGATTTTTAATGGGGTCCTCAAAGCCAAGAACCCTTCATCCACCCTTTCCTTTACCTCCCCAATTTCTCAACTTGGCATCTCCCTCAGGTGACATTAAACAAGGCTTTGGAGTCGAACAAAAGGGTGACTGGGCATCCGCATTCAATGCTTGCCTCCAAAACTTAAACCTGCTGATTCTAGGATTCATTCAATCATACATATATTAAGCACCTACTGTATGCTGTCTTGGATTCGAGGGAAGAGAAAATGTTTCAGTAAGACATGATCCCTGTCCTCATGAAGCACGCAGTCTAATAAGTCTAATAACTCGTTTAATAATAACTAACATTTACATAGGGCTTGTCGCATGCCAAGCACTGTGCTGATGGCTTTATAATTATTATTCCATTTGAGCCTCACAACAACCATGGGAGGTGGGGGCTGCTGTTCCTGTTCAGCAGTTTCAGTCACATCTGATTCTCTGTGACCCCATTTGGGGTTTTCTTGGCAAAGATGCTAGAGTGGTTTGTCATGATTTTCTCCAGCTCACATTACAAATGAGGAAACTGAGGCAAACAGGGTTAAGTGACTTGCCCAGGGTCACCCAGCTAGCAAGTGTCTGAGATCAGATCTGAACTCAGGTCTTCTGAGATCAGATCTGAACTCAGGTCTTCTGAGATCAGATCTGAACTCAGGTCTTCCTGACTCCAGGCCTGTGCTTTATCCATTGTGCCATCTAGTCCCCATTTTAAAGATGAGGAAACTAAGGCAAACAGGGTTAAGGATTTGTGAAGGATTATACTGCTAGTAAATGTCTGAGGTTGGATTTGAACTCGGGTCTTTCTGGCTCTAGGCTCAGCGCTCCACCCAGCTGCCCTCATTTTTATACAGCTTTACGGCTCACAAAGTATTTTCTCCCAAAACAACCCAGTAAAGCCAGGATTGCCAAGAGCTATAGCTTTTTTAAAAAATACTATTAATAATAAAGGGTTTATTAAACATCAATCAAACTTGCTTTGCAATTACTTATAATTACACAAATCCCAATATCAGTGCACAAAGCTCTGAGCCTGGAGTCAGGAAGATGTGAATTTAAAACTGGCCTCAGACGCTGCAACTTTGGGTACAGAACTGCCACCCGCCTCAGCTTCCTCAACTGTGAAATGGGGGATCATTATAGCACCCACCTCCTAGGATGGTTCTGAGGCTCAAATGAGAAAGTATCTGTAAAGTACTTGAACACCTTAAATCGCTATATGCTATATAAATGTTACCTGCTGTTATAATCACTAATATTTTTTCCCTTGTACTCATTTTACAAGCAAAGGTGGGTAAGTGACCGACAGGACAGCCCAAGCCACTGGCACTGGTCCAGGTCTCTTTCCACTACGTATCACTGTCTGTATCAGCCTCTCATTGTTCTGAATGGGCATGATGGACGCCTGAGCTTCCTAATTGGGTGGTGCCCTCCAAACTCCTTTGGGTGGACTTATTGGTACATGCTGGTACAGAATGGTCCCCGGCCGCTGGCGCGGGCCCTGGTTTTATGCCTTTCCCAGGACAGGCATCTCTGTCTAGATGACTTTCCCTTTCACATGGAAACACACCAGATGCTGGGTTTATCACTTCTTGGTCTTAAAAATTCTTGTGCGTTTCTAAAATTAGAGAGGCTTCCTTGCAGAACAGCAGAGATGTTTATACATACATCCTCCACTTCCAAACTCACAGGGGAAGGGGCTTCACGTAATTTCTCTGCCGGCAGCCACCAAAATGGAAAAATTTTCCAATGCCCACGTTCCACTGCGTCTAGCGTGTCTAACACAACCGACTTATTCATCCCGTGAATGCTGAGACTCTGGACTAGGTGCAACACGGGGTACAGGGAGGATCCCACATTGTCCTTCACCCTCTTCTGACCCTTACTAAGTGTATGACCCTGGGACCTACTTTGCCTAAGCATCAGTTTCTACATCTGTAAAATGGATGTGACCCACAGTCAGAGACCCTGGATGTGCCACAAAAAGGACTTCCTGACTCTGGCCGGCTCTCTGTTCACTCATCCCACTGCCTTTTGTGGGATAAATTTATCTACCAATTAAAACTTCTTAAATGTTCAGGAAGTGTAAAGGAAGAACATGAAAGGCAGAATCATACTCACAGCATAGAATGTAAGTTAGAATGTAAGCCCCTTGAGGACAGGGATGGTTTTATTTTTGTTTTTGTCACTTCAGAGCCTGGCACAGTGTCTGGCACAGAGACTGAGATTTCATTGGTACAGGTAACTCCTGGGTGAGGAAATTCCCTCTACTAAGGCAAATCAACTACTTTTCTGCAACCTATAGTCCTGCAGAGTTGTCTGGAGCCCTAAGAAGCTAAATGTCTTGCCCAGGTCACACAACCTGTACATATTAAAGGTCGAGACTCAAACTCAGGTATTCTTGGTTTCTAGGCTGTCTCTTTCTACTGTGCTACTCTCTCTGGTACATAATTGGTGCTTACGAGATGTTTTCTGATTGACTGTTGGAATCATATATGGTTTTCTTATACAGAAAGGGTAAATTCAGGACCATCAACATCAAAGAGGTAGGTGGGAAGGAAGAAAGGAGACGGGTGGAAGGGATGGTCTGAGGGTCCAAAAACACCCGGGCTTTTCCACGTGAATAAAACAGCTGAAAAACAGCTACAGGATTAGCTAGCTTCCAAAAGAACTCTAGGAAAATTCTAGAACAGAATCCAGGGACAAACAAACATAGAAGAGAAATCATCAATGACACACTCACTTCCAGGACGGTCCATTGTTCAACAACAATGGCATCGTAACCCTGTGTGGTTCTGTTCTCTTCTGTGGAAACATCTTCAAAGATGAATACTCCATCTGTCAAGCCATGTAAGGAATCTGTGCAGGGGGAAAGAAGAAAAGTATTTCTGTAAACTGCATGGCAGAAGCCGTGCAAGCAGCAGAAATTTCACTGCATCCATTAATAATCTCAATCAGACCATCTTTTCAGCGTGTTAATTAAGGAAAGCACACACTGCCATAGAGTCTAGCCCCATCAGAATGAATGAGCCTAATTTATCTTGCAGTTTTGAATAATATCCTTGATTTTATGAGCCAAAATTTCATTGTTAGCAATCACCACTTGATTTCATATGCTTACCTCCCTACTCAGAGTACAACCTCAGGATGTATGGGGTTGGGGGGAGGGAATCTCAACCAGGGAAAAAACTCAAGCTGCTTAAAGGAAGCATTTTTTTTTAAAAAAAGGTGGTTTGGGTGAGAGGGGTTCCACCCACTCCCCTGTACGGAGGTACATGTAACAAAACAGGCCTACGCTTTGTAGAAACAGGCCCCCCACCCATGTGTCAATACTTGGGGAAGGAAGTAAGGGGAAGGAACAGGCTAATGTAGCCATGGAAGCAAACAGATACAGCTTCGCCGTGCCAAGATCTGAAGTTGGTTGTATTCCATGAGTATATTAGTAAAAGGTCAGACAACAATGAAGTCCAAAGGTCCCTGGTGCAAATGCTTTCTGCAGTCCAAAGCATTTGTAAGGGGTTTCCAACTTAACCCCTTCTTCCAAACGAGACCCCGGGGAAAGGTGGTCCTGATTGGGTAATCCCACGGATCCCCAGGTACTCCATAGGATGGAAGCAGAGTTAAGATTATATTTTCAATCTCTGACCATGTCATTTCCCTGCCCCCAAATCTTCAACAGTTCCCCAGCCAAAGAGAAGCCACACCAAAGATGAAACAAAATGATAAATGGTGGTGGGGCTTTGGAAAAGCAAGCCTGTTATTTCCCTATTTGTGAGGGGAGCTATGAATTAGCATAGTCATTCTGGGAAGCAATTTGGAAGTAGATCCCCCAAAGTAACTACACTGTGCACACCCTTTAATACAATGATACCACTAATATCAAAGATCAAAGAAATCAAAGAAGGCAGGTACCAATAGTACTGCGAGTGCCTACAGATATTTATAGTAATATGGGTACCTATCGTACTATAGGCATCTATGGTATCACAGGTACCTATCGCTATTTCTAGTACTACAAACATCTATAGTATCACAGGTACCTATAGGTATCTACAGTACTGCAGACATCTTTTTTGGGGGGGAGGGGATCTTTTTCAAGAGGTTATTGGTGAATTCTTTCAAGTTCTATTTTGCCCTCTGGTTCTAAAACATGAGGACAATTTTCCTTGAGAATTTCTTGAAGGATGCTTTCCAAGTTCTTTTTTTGATCATGGCTTT
>CM053597.1:28959244-28974256 GCA_028646575.1 Pseudocheirus occidentalis | reverse complement strand
GGAGGGAAGAAGGGAGGGAGGAAGGAAGGAAGGAAGGAAGGAAGGAAGGAAGGAAGGAAAGAGAACTAGGATTTTTAACTTCAGAATATCCACTGACTCCATGTTCACTGGGTCTGTCTGTCCGTCTCTCCTCTCCCTCTCCCCTCCCTCTCTCTCTCTCTCTCTCTCTCTCTCTCTCCCTCCCTCCTTCCCTCCTTCCCCAACTCTCCGATTTCACAGTTGACACATAGGATTGGGCTCAGTCATGGATTAGGAATGCTTTATTGAATTCATCTTACATAGAGCAGAGGATATGTAAGGTTTTTTTTATCTGCTCACCAATATGTTGGCTTAAAAAAAAGCCTTGTGCCCATGAAAAATCAGGCTTGTTTCCCTATTCCTCAAATTAATATTACAACAACAAAGTATCTACCCAAGTAAGGGGGCGGGGATCTGAAGATGGTTGTAGCTGGTAGAGACAAACTGAGGAAGAAGATGGTGGGCTGCTTCTTCCTCACCCTGCCTCTTACTGTGCGAGCCCATGAGAACCTTTCCAAAGGCCCTCGATTTTCCATAAATCAAGAAGGCCTCACATGGGACTTGCCGAAACATCCCTGGCAGCTGAAATGAAAGCAGAGTTAAGTTTGGAGCATTTGGGGAAGGGTAACCAAGAGAGAGGAGGCCTGCCACTCAGGGCCATCTGAGAGCAATGAGACAGCTGGGTGTTCCAAACAAGCCCCAGTGAAAGGCTTGGGGGAAGGGAGGGCAGGGCTCAGAGGGGACCCTTGGAAACATTCTAGGGAACTCTTCCATTAAGTGAAATGAGGAAATTCCCCCCAGTGAGGAAATAAAAGTCAATGAGCAGAACCAGAAGTACTTTTGTGAGATAGGGTGAAATTTTGGAGAAAATCCGAGCAAGGCACAAGTACTCAACCAAAGCCTAGGTCAGTGGGGCAGCCCCCAGAGGCAGGGGGTGGGGGTGGGGTGGGGGGGGGCAGGTGGTTCTTTGGAGATGGGATCTCTGGATCTTAAACAGCTCTGCTGAGCACTTTCTCCACCCCAAGCTAGAATGAAGTTCACCTTATGCTCCTCTATCCGTCCCATAAAGTGTGTAAATTAAATGAGGAGGGGGAGAAGGCGGCAGGGGCATTCCCCATGGATGTTTGCTGTTTTTTGTTTTTGGAGAGGCCTGTCGTGATTGCTGATTTAGCCACTATAAGGCACACCTGGCAGAAACGGATGAAAACACTTTAAGCCTCCTTGGGGGAGACCCTAACCTAAGACCTGAATATTCTGCACACAGAACACGCTGGAGGAGAAGCAGCAGCTGGGCAGGGTGGCCCGGGAGGCAGAAAACCTTCCAAGGAAGAACAATCATAAGCCTTCCAGGAGTAAGTTTAGGTGAGAAAGCCGGTGGAGGGCAGGGCGTGGGTTTGTGGAGTCAGAGGCCAGAAACTGCTTTCTGAGAAGCCTGCCTGAGACTCTGCGATCATGGTGAGAGAATGAACAGGAAGGATGAGCATTGACTGCACTTACTTGGTGCCCAGCACCGTGCTAAGAGCTGGGTGTGCAAACAGAAAAGAAGGCAGGCAGCCTCTGATCTCAAGGAAGCCACTTCTAATTACGGGAGAGAACACATACAGGGTGGCTACACAGGTGGTGAATAGAGCGGACTGAAGTCAGGAAGATTCATCTTTGTGAGATCAAATCTGGCCTCAGACACTTACTAGTTGTGTGACCCTGGGCAAGTCACTTCACCCTGTTTGCCTCAGTTTCCTCATCTGAGAAATAAGCTGGAGAAGGAAATGGCAAACCCCTCCAGTGTCTCTGCCAAGAAAATCCCAAAGGGGATCTTGAAGAGTTGGACAGGACTGAAAATGAGCGAGCGACCACCACACAGACCCATACGGGTGGGGGGACATTTTATCTTGGGTAGGTGACTACATAACAGAGAGCAGGAACATGGTGCTATGTCTCTTGGTCTCCACTGCCCACCTTCACCCCCACATCTGAGCAATGCCCAGCCCACAGAGGGTCTTTGGTAAATGCCTAATAAAAGGGTATTTTAAAAACAAAAGCTGAAGTGTTGATGTGGCTTCTCCGTGACCTGGAAGATGGACGCAGTGGTGTCCAGGACCCTTCCAGGTCTGATTCTAGGACAAGTGGTGGGTAAGTTGTGTGTGTGTCACTTGCCACTCTGTACACCCCCAGAGCTTAGCACAGCTCCTGGAATATAGTAGGAGCTTTGAACCTGGTTTTTGAATTGAATACAGGTGGCATATGCAGAAAGGCCCACCTTGTTAAAGTGTGAGTGCCTGGAGAGGGAGGTGTGTGAACAGTACCAAGGTATGGAGGGAGCAGTGCACAAGGTTCCCTGATTCCTACCTGATCCAGAGCTTCCCACCTCTATGTGAAATCTGAAAGGGGTCCAGACACAAGGGAGGAGGCCTCTGGCCTCACTGCTTCCATTCCCTAAACAAGAATATGGATTACAGGGGTGGCTAAGTGGTGCAGTGAAGAGAGCACTGGCCCTGGAGTCAGGAGGATCTGAGCTCAAATCTGACCTCAGACACTTAACACTTACAGCCCTGGGACCTTGGGCAAGTCACTTAACCCCAACTGCCCTGCCCTCTCCCCTCCAAAAAGTGGGGAAAAAAAGAATATGGATTGGGGAGAAGAGCAGAGGCAGTTTCAGACAAGAGCAGAAAAGACCATAAGAGGCTCTTCAAGTTAACTCAACAGTCTCTTTTTGAGCCTCTAGGCGGGCTCCTAGACAAGGAGTAAATGCTGAGCATGTGAAGGCAATGATGCGGAGTGACTCCCTCTGGTTCAGTGGGGGCAGTCTGTGTAGGGCTTTCCGGGCCACGCTGAGGAGTGGGCATTTTTTTTCCTAATTGCCACAGTGAGCCTGAAGATTCTTGAGCAAAGGAGAGACAGTCCTGTCGTTTAAAAAGATCAAACTGGTGGTTTCATGGAGCCAATTACAATTCTGCCTCAGACAGACACTGCCTAGCTGTGCCACTGCTACCGCCTGTGCCTCAGTATCCTCATGTGTAAAATGATGAGGGGATGAGGATAATGCAGCAGCTACCTCCCATGGTAGCCATGGGGACTGAATGTGCTTTGATAACCTTATAACACCCACCATTATCTTCATTATCACTAAATGCTGAGGCTCAAAGGGACCTCTGAAGACTATTCCCCTTCTATGGATGAAGAAACGAAGCACCTCAAAAATAAGGTGATTTTCCCCAAGGCTGCTTGGCCAGGAAATGGCTGGTCTAGGGTTTCAGCCTCAGACTCCTCTGCCTCCAATCCTAACAAATCTTTGCCTCTATTGTACTGACCTTTCTTACATTCTAGAATGAGCAGCTGTAAATGGCTAATAAACAAATAAACCATTGGTGAGTGGAGATTTGCAAGATCTATTCTCAAGCAGGATCTATTCTCTCTTAACGGGGTCTATGAACTTACTTTTAAAATATTCTGGCACCTGTTTTTCAGTATAATTGGTTTCCTTGGTGACTCTATATCTTATTTTGTACATTTAAAAACATTCTTCTGGGAAAGGAGTATGGCCAGCAGGCTTTGAAAGGGGTCCCTGACACAGATATGGATAAGTACCCCTGTTCTAAAGAATAGTCATTTCTTCTGGGTCACCCACGTAGGATGGGTGCCAAGGTCTGAAGGAAACAGGCTCCCAGGCTTGGGTCTCAGCCCCTTTCTCTCACGCTTGCTTCCTCACAGTAATGTTGAAACACCTGGCACACTATGGATGCAGCCAGTACGTGTAAGGGATGCTAGTCAAAGCACGCATTTCTACCGTGAACTGAACTCAGGCAAAGCTAAATTGGGGAATGTGAGTAGGGAGAGATTGAAAACAGATTCTGAGCTAGAATGGACTGCTCATTCAACCTTCCAAGTTTACAGATGAGGAAACTTAAGGCTACGTTCAGTGACTTACCCAAGAAAATACATGTAGATCTAGGATTTGAACCCAAGTTCTCTATTAGACTGTGAGCTCCTTGAGGGCTGGATCTGTTTTTTTACCTCTTTGGTACCCCCAACACTTGGCACAGTACTTGGTACACAACAGGCATTTAATAAATGTTTACTGATTGACTCTGTCTCCAAATACGGCTTTCTTTCCATTGCATTACCCTGCTGCCTACAGATAAGCAGTGTATATAGGAAGGAGGACCCAGGTTCAAATCTCACCTCTGTTACTTACGAGGGAAACTGAGCAAGTCACTGACACTCTGTGAGAATCAAATGAGACAGTGTATGGACAGGGATTTGCAGATCCTAAGGGACTGGACTATGCAAGCATTTGTTATTATGAGTAATAAACAGGACACAGTGAAATCCTGCACACACACGTATGAGCTGTGTAACCCTGGGCAAGTCACTTAATCCTGTTTGCCTCAGTTTCCTCATCTGTAAAATGAACTGGAGAAGGAAATAGCAAAACACTCCAATATCTTTGCCAAGAAAACCCCAAATGGGGTTGCAAATAGTCAGACATGACTTATAAGACTGAACAACAACATCACAAAAACACAGAGACAACTATTCTGCAACTTAGTCTTACAGAGTTGCCTGAAACACAGAAAAGGTAAGTGACTTGCCCAGGGTCATACAATCAGTACTGTATCGGAGCATATAGCAAATCCTGATAACAGACAGGATACTTCCTACCTTTAAATTCT
Organism: Pseudocheirus occidentalis; assembly: GCA_028646575.1. Lineage (NCBI taxonomy): Eukaryota > Metazoa > Chordata > Mammalia > Diprotodontia > Pseudocheiridae > Pseudocheirus > Pseudocheirus occidentalis. The sequence goes on along the minus strand of CM053597.1, from coordinate 28,969,568 downwards.
TAGTGCAAAGGATGGGGCTTTGTGAACTACACAGTGCTCATAAAATGACTCCCAAGGTCAGCTGTTAGCACAGACACACAAGGCAGTTTCTCCGCAGGGCAAATGAGCGGAAGACAGGAATTTACGGAAATGGGGCTGCTTACTTGGAAGCATTCACATCACCTCTTTTCCTGCAACAAATTGTCCTTCTGGGGCTTTCTTTTTGTCTGGCTTTGAGCAAACATCCCCAACCCACCCACCCACGGCAAGCGCCAGGCACATTCTGTCAGGATGCCCAACACATTAGTACTTCCTGTGCCGTGCACAGAGTAATCCGATATTGAGGCAACAGCCAGAGTGATAAAAGAATTCACTTTCTTGACTTGACTTCAATGATGGTCACGTGGGGGTGCGGGTAGGGGTAGGGGGAAACCGCCTGATTTTCCGCTTAATGTGTAGGCTCTCAAGTATTTCAAGCTGGGCAACTGAGTCAAACATGCCACTTTCCCACATATGGATCACGTAATTTCCTCCACTCTCATATAAGTTTTTTCTTTTACCTTAGGATGCTGCAGAAGTTACCAAAATAAAGAAAAAAGTCACTAACCATATCTTAAACCCAGTCCCAGCAGTGACCAACTTACTTCCAGCCAGTGGGTCTGAACCTCCCAGTTTGTCTGCTGTGATTGTCTGTCCTGGTGAGGATCCATCTGCCTTCTCCAGTGAATCTGCTCCATTTCCCCCTATGGAGGACAAGTTCAGCTGTTCAGCAACCTTCCTGTTGCCCATCCCGTGTTCCTGGAGCTCTGTGGCACCCTGAGACCCTGCTGGTGTACTGCACATATCCACTGACTCTGGGGTCTCCTTGTCCAAGGATGAGAGGTCTTCCAATTGGTCTGACGTGTTCTTCCCATCTCTTGATTCCCCCGACCCATTAGCAGTGGGGGTCAGTGGGCTGCTCCCTGCAGAGTTCCCAGAGCAATGGTACTGAGGGACGATGCCCACAAATTCTAGGCCCCGACTTGCTGCATCTTGGATCTGGGAAGGGAACAAGGAGAACGAGAAGTCATTACACCTTAGCATAGCAGCAGCAGGAGAGAAGAAACTTTGGGGGGTGAATCCAGGGGACTGTGTTAGATGATGATCAATTATTCTGATAACTGAGTCCAGTCTTTCACTGGAAGATTTTCAAGCTGGCAAACTGGCCTTTTCAATGTGCAGATGTCCTCCCTCACCCCAAACTTTCCACCATGCCCTCTGCACCTCCCCGCACTTCCTTATGTCAGGAGGGGGCTGTGGGACTTCATTTTCAATGCCTGCCTTACAAGAAGCAGCTTCAAACGCTCTTCTTTCTTGGGGGGGGGGTGAAATACAAAGCAGGGTCACAAATAATTCCAACAACATGTCGTTGGAGCAAAGCACAGATCTGTGTTTATCATTTGCTGGAGGGTGGTTGAGGACTCCCAACATGGCAATCGGTATCAACCCAACCCAACCCAACTCTGTCTTTTGAGAGAGGCAGTTAACTTCTGGAAAAGTTTTATCTTTGTACCCCTCCCCCCAACTTTTTTTAAAAAAACAAATCATCTACTTCCTGCCAATCAAGTCACTGTATAAACACAGTATGTCTATATAAACATATACCAACTACCAGGTGGTATTTTATAACCTCAAAGAATTTCCTTTTAAACAATTGTTTTTGCAGTGGGAGGCGTGGGTAGGGAAAGGAATTTGGGGAAGAAAAGGACTAACCATGAGAAGTAATGAAACATGATGGGTACCAAAGACCTGCCCCCCATGTGTCAGAGTTCTGTGATGAGCCCGAGGCCCAGGCCCATCCCCACCCTGGGACTCTGCACTTACAAGCGCATCAGAGCCGCCACTGACCTCAGGATGCCCACCCCGAGCCCCGGCCAGGGCACTCCAGCCTGGATGCTCCTCCCTGACTTTTCCCAGAGATGAGAGAAGACACCCAAATGGAGCCACAGATTTGCATTTTAGCACCTTTTTCTCCCTAAAAAACAGCATGCAATTGTCTCTCCCAGCAAGAAGAGACAGAACAAAAGTGATATCATATCCCGCTCAGACTCAGCAAGAAGCTAGAATGCTAGAGAAGGCTGCAAGGGGACTTTCTAGAGAATGCATCCAAGGTCAATTCCTAGAAAATACAAGGAGCAGTTTGGTCCCAGTCAGCAAGTCCTGCACCACAAGCCTAAAAGAAGATTTTGGCACTGGGACGGAAGCCCAGTGGAGGCATGGGTAAGAACCACAGAGTCACAGACCAGAGCTGAAATGGCCCTCCAAGGCCACCTAATCCAAATTCCTCATGTTACACAAGAGGAAACTGAGTCACAAAGACATTATGACTTACCCCTAGGTCACTAAGGAATTAAGAGGCAGAGCTGGGATGGGAGCCCAGGTCCACAGATGACAAATCCACATGCACCACACTCTAGACCAGCGGTTCTCAACCTGTGGGTTATGTTCAATTTGTAACAATGAAAACACATCCTGTATATCAGATATTTACATTATGATTCATAACAGTAACAAAATTAGTTATGAAGTTGCAACAAAAATAATTTTATGGTTGGGGCTCACCACAACATAAGGAACTTTATTAAAGGGGTCGCAGCATTAGGAAGGTTGAGAACCATTGCTGGGGGTAAGCTGAGGATGGATAGACAGGCTGTAGTCTGCAGCCTGGGAGCAAATGCACCCAGGGATGTGGCGCTTACAGCAGAATGTCTGCTGCCTTTGGACCAGGAGGACGCGAGTTTGAATTCTGACTTCAGCTCTTCGTTATCTATGTAACCCTAAAAGTTACACCTCTGGGCCTCAGTGAGGGAGAGGTCACCTCGATGGCCTCTGAGGTCCCTTCCAGCTTCAAACCTGAGGCTGTTTGAGGTATTCTCCTGCATTTCACAAGTTCCACTAATTACGGAGCAAGGTGGGAGCTGGCCTTGTCCCCTGAACACATGTGGGTATACTTCTTTATGCCCACGTCTGCCCACATTATCTAAGAGACAAAATGAAATTTTACTCCCACCCTAAAAAAAAAAAATCAGAAACCCACTTCTTTCTGAGGGAGAATTTCAAAAGGCTGAGGTCCTCCTCCATTACTGGGCACTTCTAATGGGTCACTTATCCTGTTCCTTCCTGGCCCCCCCCCCCGGTCCTGTTGTGAGACTGCAGACCCACCTACAAGGCTTCAGGCCCCCTCTCTCTGGCCCTGCTCATCCACTTCAGCAGACCACCGGAGCAAGGGGTACTCACACGGTGCCAGGACGCAGCAGGGGCTGACTGCCTGACCTCTGCCCACCGTGGGACCTTTGTACCATCACAATGATTATAAGTACTAGCATTTATTTAGTTTTGCCTTCTGCAGAGGGCTTTCCACAGATGATCTCACATGGTCCTCGAAACTGCTAAGGTGGGGGCTGCTACTATCATTTCCATTTCACAGGAGAGAGGTTAAGTACAGGATTAGCCCAGGGTCATGCCGCTAAGGAGGCGTCTGAGGCTTCAAACCCAGGCCTTCCTGACCCCAGGACCAGTCTTCCGACCCCCATGCCACCCAGCTGCCATGGGAACACTCGCTGGACTAGGCACTGAAGGAAGCTAACTTGGGGGCAGCAGGCTTGGGACACTGTAGAAAGAAGGAGCTGGACCCACACTTCCACTTGCGATCTTGATGGCCTTGGGGGGGATTCACACATCCTCTTTGGTCTCAGTTTCCTCATCTGTAAAAGCAAAGGCCTGGACCAGATGGTCTCTCTAAGGACTCTCCAGGTATAACAGTCTCTCACCTTCTCACCAACAGACCTCTCAGCTGTGGTCTAAGAATCAGGGGCAGTCAGTCACATTAAAGGCAATTTTCTGCAACCAGAAAAGTCACTTAAGTTATGAACAGCCTTTGATCCATCAATCTCACTCTCTAATTATGTATGCTCCAAGACAGTCAAAGACAGGAAGAAAGTCCTCGTATACGCCAGAATATTTATAGCAGCCCACTGGTGGTAGCAAAAGAAAAAAACCTGACAAAGAAGTGGTTGCTCAGCCCCTGGGGAACGACTAACCGAACCGTGGTGCATGGACACCATCGATTATTAAGAAATGAGAAATGGCGGATACGAAGGACGCAGAGAGATTCGGGAAGACTTGCTTGAAATGATGCAGAATAAAGTAAGCAAAACCAAGACGACAATATAGAAAGAAACAAGAGAATTCAGCTCAATGCAATAATAATTCATCTTTACACCCAAAACGTGCATCCCCTCTGCCAAGAGAAAAAATGGTGGACGACCATGTGTATTTGTTCCAAAGGCTTGGCTTGGCTTCCCAAAGGAGGTGAGAGAGCGAGAACAGAGATTTTTTGTACAATAGAAAGAAACAGTAGATGATGTTCACATACATACATATACCCTTATGGCCAATGCTTCAGTTGACTTAACTGGATATACACACGTACATATGTGTGTGTGTACATGTATACACATATGTAAATGTCTAGCTATATATCTCTAGATACAGACAGCTACGGATATCTCTAAAGAGATCTATCAATATCTACACAGATATACAAATATACAAATTATATATAAAGATCTGGCTATATATCTATAGATAGACATCTATAGAAAACTCTAAAGCAGTGGTTCTCAACCTTCCTAATCCCGCGACCCTTTCATACAGCTCCTCATGTTGTGGTGACCCCCAACCACAAAATTATTTTTATTGCCACTTCATAACTGTAATTTTGCTACTGTTATGAATCATAATGTAAATATCTGATATGTAGGATGTATTTTCATTATTATAAACTGAACATCACACACAGGTTGAGAACCACCGCTCTAAAGAGATCTATTAATATCTACACAGATATACAAATATACACATTATATATAAAGATCTAGCTATGTATATCTAAATACAGACATCTGTATAGAGATATAAACATGACACATATCTATATGTACATAGCACAAACGTGTGTGTGTGTGTGTGTGTGTGTGTGTGTGTTTACAAGGGAAGGGTCTGTATATCACTGATTAATGCAGAGTGAGAACATTCTTCAAACCCACCATCAAAAGCATCAACAGAATAGCACCAAAGACGATGGGGACTACACACTGGATCGAGAAGTATAGGAGATGTAGGCGCACTTAAGCAAGGGAAGATTATTCCAATTAGCTCATCCATCGGTCGGTCCACAAATACCTACTGAATGAACCCAGGGCACACAGCAACATTGGAGGCCCAAAGGGAGAACACGGGTGGGAACAAACACCCAGACCCAAAGGAGGCTGGCGCAGACAGCCGGCCAAGCTGACGGGAGGAACAGAAGGGGGAAATCTGGAGACGAGGGAGGACAGACAGACGGATGATCCAGGCTGTGAAGGTCACGTGCACATCTGTACACACAGAGGCCAAGGACACAGCTTCCAATTACCCTTCCTCTAGTTCTCTCTTGTGACTCATGCACCCGAGTTCTCAGAGAGCTGACATTTCGCGTGCCTTTCTCAAATGGCTTTAAGAGTGCCGAGGGGGAGCGGGCGGACATAAACAGGAAAACACACAAAGTCACGCACTGGATTTCAAGTTCAAAATGGCACCTAGAGGCTGGAATGGAGGAGAAGAGAACTCAGTTTGTGACCATAGCACCTTCTAACAGTACAGCCCAGGGCCTTGTCATCTTTTTTTTTTTTCCTGTAAGATGGGAGGGTTGGACCGGAGGAACTCTAGCATCCCTTATGAGCCTATAAACAATGATCAGTCTTGGAGAAATCACCTAATTACTCAGTTATGTCATTTGTAATGAGAGGGCTGGACAGAATGACCTCTAATGACCTTTCCAACTTAGAGGCCTACAGTTCATCTGATGAAGGAAAAGGGAAGGAAATAAATATTTGTTAAGCAACTACTACAGGCATGAGCTTTACAAATATGACCTCATTTGACCCGAGGATGATGATACTTCACCTCGTCTTGGGGAAGTTGGTGATGGGGGTGAGTGATGAACAGATATCATTATGTCTTCTACCGGAATGGTCTTGAAATAAGGTTGGGGGCTAGGGGCAGGGTCTGACAGAGGGACCTCTGCTGCCTTAAAGTCACTGGCAGGTAAAAGATGAGCTACCATCCAGACAGGGAAGAGGGATGTAGATAAACACTGTTTAACAGCAGCCAGCAACCAAGCTTTTACCACTCCATACACATCCCCTCAGGCTTGTGATAATTCCACTCTTTGGCATTTTTAATTGCGACAGTAGGCAATATTAGTGAAAAGGAACTTACTAACCTAACCAATTAATTCTTATCAGAACTAAGAAAATAATAAATGATCATATCTGATGTCTTGGAAATAGCCCTTTCCAATATGGATTTTAAGAAAGCTGTATCACAGTTCTGAGTGTACTCAAAAAACAGCCATAGCATAATGGACAGAGAAGGGATTTGGAAGTTCTGAAGAGCTGGGTTCAAATCCCACTTCAAGAAAAAAGCATTTATTAAGCTCCTTCCATGTGCTAGGCAGGAGCAGTTAGGTGATGTAGTGTTGGGCCTGGAGTCAGGGAGACTCATCTTCCCAAGTTCCAATCCAGCCTCTGACACTTATTAGCTATGTGACCCTGGGCAAGCCACTCAACCCTGTTTGCCTCAATTTCCTCATCTGTCAAATGAGCTAGAGAAGGAGAGAGCGAAAGACTTCAGTATCTCTGCCAAGAAAACCCCAAAGGGGGCTCCACAGAGTCAGACTTGACTGAAACGGTAGCAAGTAGCAACATAGATTCAGATTAGGGCAAAGAGTCAAACCTTTACTTAAATTTTAGGAGTTTTCCTAACTGGGGGCTTTGAGCTATGATTATTGTTCCTGCACTATCCACTTTTGTCTGATAGAAACTTCATAAAACAGCCCATCATAAAACAGGCTAAAAAAGAAAGCTGATTTAAATCTCTAGGAAGCAAGGCGTTAAAGAGGAAGAAAGAAAAGCCCCTAAGCCAAGCCCAAAGGAGGAGACAGGAAAGGCTCTGCCTCTCTCCAGCAGAGATGAGGGAGCAGGAAGGCACTGCCAGGCTCGCTGTACTCCCCCCACAGCAATACCCACACCCATTGGTGCCAGACTGGAACCCCACTTCATGGGCTCCAAAGCCCCTTCCAACTCAATGGTGTCAGTGAAATGATGCTAAGTGTACCTACAGCACTTCCCTTAGCAGAGAGCTGAAGCTGGAACAGCCTGTCTACAAGCTCCCCTCTGCTAACATATAGGCAAAGCAAGTCACTTTAACCTCTAAATTAGGCCCAAAGTGTTCAACTTAAATAGAAATGGGTCCACTAAACTATATATATAAGGACATACAGGCCACGTATTGACTGAGAAAACCACATATTCACATTATCTGTGTTTTACTGTATTCTTATTTATTTTGTCAAATATTACATAATTGCTGTCTGATCTGATTCAGGATGGCCTTGGCAGTGTTTATGGGTTGCATGAGACCCACAGGTGACATGTTTAACCACTTAGTTCTAAACACTTGCAGAAAAGGTTCAGGCCTGCAACAGATTTCATAAATCAGTGGCGTCCCAGGTCCAGCCCTACTCCCTTCTTGTAGAACCAACCTCCCAGGATCATGATGACACACAAAGAATTTGTCAAGCACCATTTGTCAAGCAGGTCCTGGGAGGGCCTTGCCCTTAGAGCGCTTAACATTCTAGAGAGGGAGACAGATAAGAAACCATGAGTAAAGTGTTTGACAAAGCTTTAAAAATGTATAAATGTTATTATCATGTGTTTGTGCTCTGCAGATGCCTGCATACCCTCGGGCCGCAGAACAAGTGCCCCCTCCCCAGCTCTTTCCAGCAACTCCATGCCCCCGCAACCAGAGGTAGAGAGAGCAAGTAGTCCCCAAACATGCTTTACTTTCTGAAAGGTCTTAGGGCTGGAGCAAGGATGGAGACAGACAGAAGTGTGCCCTTGTACGTCGAAAACTGCTGCAAAAACGCTGCTCTAGATCGCACCCCAACACTGGAGTGTTTAGCTGTGAATATTTTATCACAGACACATCACCCTGCCGCCATCTTGTCATCGCCTGAGCTCCCGGGCTCCTCCTTCCAGAAAAGGGAGGTTCAGAAGGCACACAGTCTTGGATTTGTATTTGAAGTTGCCTCCAGCTTGGGGCACCTGAAACCTCCACTTGAGGAAATCAAACGTTTGCCGGACCTTTAACAACAGCTCTGCGGAGGGGCCTCGAGGAAGGAGCCAACTTTATGTTTCCATGTCTCTCTAGAAGGTCCAAATTTTCTGATTCTGGTTCTCTCTCTCTCTCTCGTTCTCTCTCTCTCTCGTTCTCTCTCTCTCTCTCTCTCTCTCTCTCTCTCTCTCTCTCTGTCTCTGTCTCTCTCTGTCTCTCTCTCTCCCTCTCTCTCTCTCTCCCCACTCTTTTTCTCTCTTCCTCTTTCTTTCCTTTTCCTTCCATCTTCCTTTTCTCTTTCTTTTCTTTCTTCTCTATTATTTCTTTCTCTTTCCATCCTTCTTTCTTCCATCCACTTTCTGTCTTCCTTTCTTCCTTCTCCATTCTTTCTTTCCTTCTTTCTTTTTCCCTTCTCTTTCCTTCCCCTTCTCCCTCTCCTTTCTTTCCTTCTTTCTCTTTTTTTCTTTGTTGTTTCTCTCTCTCTCTCTCTCTCTTTTTCTTTCTCTTTTTTCTCTTCTGCAACTGAATAAGTGATTTCAGAAGGGGATAAAGAACTCCACAATCAATTGGTAGATCAGGTCAGTATAGACAGAAAATCAAGAATACATGGGGAGAAAGAGAATGAATGAATGAATGAATGAATGAATGAATGAATTCATCACCTCCAGTAAATTAATTTTTCCGAATTATCTTGGTAAATTGTCTTTATTTCTTGACTTTACTCATGGAGATGGACTATAATAACTCACAATATATTGACATTGGAACCACTGTGTTCTATTAACAGGCTAAACCCAATTCAATTCAATAAAATCTTTATTAAATGCTTCTATAGCATGCAAAACAGTGGGGATTACAAAGACAAATGTATGCAACAGTCCCTGCCCTCAAGGAGCTTACGTTCTACTGGGATATATCTCATGCACACAGATTATACAGAGTAATTTCAAGAGGCACAGAGTGAAGTTTTCCACCTATTACTGTTCTCCATCTACAGAAGGGGCTACTTCACAAAGGAAGAGTCCCTAGGATTGGCTACAAAGAGGCACGCTCTGGGGCAATTTCCTAAACGGCGGTCTGAAAGCTGAAGGAGCCGCCTCCAGAGATGGAGGTCCTTGGACAAGAAATGATGAGCCTTATAAGGGTGGGTGTATACCTCAGGGCATTCCTTCATTCACAGCTGCTCAGGATGGCCCTAGGTCATAAGACCATCAGTTGAAGTCAGTGCACCTCAGACCATTGCTCCTTCAAAATGGTCGTGATGCCCAGAGAAGATCCCTGCTTTGGGTGGGAGTTTAGACTGGATGACTTCAAAGGTCCCTTCCAACTCAAAAATTCTCTAATTTCAGGTGGAATTTGTCCGCCGCCTTACATCTAATGTTAGCTAGCTCAAGCTCCCCTACGCAACTTTGCTCAGGCCAGGAGAGGGGTGGTGACTGGCCTGGAGATGAACAACCAAAGTAGCAGCGACACTGTCAGACTCAATCAATCATTCTCTCTTCAGAAGTATTTTTAAAGCAGAAGTTGGGTTCTTGACCTTAGGCGGTCATCTTTCTGCCGGAAACTACCATCACAACCAAGGAAAACATGCCTTGCCAATACCCAGCATTGACACCAGAGCAAAAGAAAGAACTGTCTAATATAGCTCACCGAATTGTTGCTCCGGGCAAGGGAATCTTGGCAGCAGATGAGCCCACAGGTAGCATTGCAAAGCGTCGGCAGTCCATTGGAACTGAGAACACAGAAGAGAATCGTTGCCTCTATAGGCAGTTGCTTCTGACAACCGATGATCGAGTGAACTCCTGTATTGGAGATGTTATCCTTTTCCATGAGACTCTCTACCACAAAGCCGATGATGGTCGTCCATTCCCCAAAGTCATAAAGGCCAAGGGTGGCATTGTAGGCATCAAGGTGGACAAAGAAGTAGTGCCCCTGGCACTACAAGGTCTGGATGGGCTGAGTGAGCGCTGTGCCCAGTATAAGAAGGATGGAGCTGACTTTGCCAAGTGGCGTTGTGTGCTGAAGATTGGGGAAAACACACCTTCCCCACTTGCCATCATGGAGAATGCCAATGTGCTGGCCCAATATGCCAGCATTTGCCAGCAGAATGGCATCGTCCCCATCATGGAGCCAGAAATCCTCCCTGATG
>CM053597.1:28934087-28958744 GCA_028646575.1 Pseudocheirus occidentalis | reverse complement strand
GGATTTACATATTAAGAAGCCAAAAAAAAAAGTCATCTTTAATGTCTCCTACATGCTGTAGCCACTAAGGATTTTCCATTCCCACAGAATTGTGAAATGGGGGAAAAGGGGAAACAGAAATCTAGTGACCGGGAACAGGTTTCTGGCAAAGTTCTTTCCCTGGAGCCCTGCAAAAGGCTATCCACATTCAGTTACTTTGGAAGGTATTGTTGAGAAGTAACCTAAGTCTACTGAAGGGTTTTCTCACAGATCTCCATCTACCTTAACATTTTCTATTGAATATGAGGGTATTCTTGGCTCACAACAGCGAGAGGAGACATGATCTTCGGGCATTCTTGGATCAAAACCAGGAAAGGGGGCATTGCTTTGGGTATTCCTGGCTCATGATGGTGAGAGGGGGCTTTCTCTATCTTTAGATAGTTCTAGCTCCCAACAGTGAAAAGGGATACCATTGTTGGGTATTCCTGTCTTGGAACAGTGAGGGAGGCACCATCTTCAATCATCACACAGACCAGTCATTTTTAGAACAATCTAAAGAGGCAGAATGGTTTCACCTCAGGAGTCCCAGTGGACCACGTCCAGGTATGTGAAATCCACGGGTACCTGGGAGAAAGCCACCTGTCTACCCCAAAATTGTCAACTTTTCTAATCATCCCTAAGGTTCATTTTTTTCCAAGTCATCTTTTCCTTCTCTAATTCTCACACAGTTGTTCTGCCCCAGATCACCTACATCAATTTCCATCAGACACATGCCTATTATAAATTCCTTTGAGGGCGAAAAGGACCTATTTATACAAAAATATTTATTGCGGCTCTTTCTGTGGTGACTAAGAATTAGAAATCATAGGGATGCCCACCAATTGGGGAATAGCTAAACAAGTTGTGATATATGATTGTAATGGAATATTATTGTGCTATAAGAAATGACAAGCAGGAAGATTTCAGAGAAATCTGGAAACACTTACATGAACTGATACAGAGTGAAGTCAAAAGAAACAGGAGAACACTGGCCACAGTAATAGCAATCTCTTTCATTGAAGAACTATGACTGACTTAGCTTTTCTCAGCAATACAGTGATCTAAGACAATCCCAAAGGATTAATGAGGAAATATACTATCTGCCTCCAGGGAAATAACTGATATTGGCTGAATACAGACTGAAGCATGCTATTTCTCACTTTTTTCCATTCTTTTTCTTTTATCCAAATGTTCTTGTACAAAATGACTAATATGGAAATATTTTACATGATTGCACATATAGAACCTATATCTGATTTCTCACCATCTCAGGGATAGGAGAGGAGAGAGGAGGGAGGGAGGGATAAAATTTGGATCAAAACTTTTAAAAACCAAATGTTAAAAATTGTTTTAACATGTAAATAAGGGGGAAATAAAATTTATTTTAAAAAAAATAAAGGCACTGTCCATATATGAAGTGTATTAACTTTAAAAAATTCCTTTAAGGCAAGAAAAAGTGTCTTAAATTAATAGATTTAGAGCTGAAATGGCCCTTACAGGCCATCAAATTCAATTCCTTTCTTTTTACAGGTAAAGAAACTGAGGCCTATTTGTCCATAGGTAGTAAATGGCAGAGGTGGGGTTCAAATTCAGACCCTCTGACTGTGAATTCAGTGTTCTTTCCAATGCAACACAATTTTCTATCTAAATCAGCAGTTCTTAAACTTGGGAGGCTCAGGGACCCCAACCCCTTGGGCAGTCTTTTAAAACCTATAGCTCATTTTTCATAATAATATTTTAAATTGCATAAAATAAAATACACAGGATTATAAAAGGGACCAATTATGCTAAAGTATAGTTATTAAAATATTTTTTAAAAGTTCATGGATTCCAGGTTAAGTTAATTAAATCATTCTAAATAGCACAAAGCACAGGAAGGACATTAAAAAAGAAGCTCTGAAAATGAATGCTGCATTGTTACTTTTTTTGCTTTTTGGAGGGCAATTGGGGTTAAGTGACTTGCCCAAGGTTGCACAGTTAGTTTTTGTGTTAAGTGTCTGAGGCCAGATTTGAACTCAGGTCCTCCTGACTCCAGGGCCAGTACTCTTCATTGCACCACCTAGCCACCCTGCACATTGTTACTTTTCAACAAACCCCAATAGAATACTACCCTTTTTCATCTTTGTATTTTGATAATTTGGCTTTCCTCTTTCTTTTAAAAAAAATTAAGCTGGCTAATTGTTTTTCTATTTTATTAATCTTTTCAAAAACAGTTCTTAGTTTTATCAATGGAATGCACTCTTTGGGTTTAATTTTATTTCCTTTTCAGAATTCTACTTCTTGTGTTTCTTTTGTCAGTTGCAAACATAATCCATTGCTCTCTTTACACAAAATCACTTACTTGATGTTTTTTGATCTAGATATTCTGAGTTGCTAAAAAGTTCCAGGACCATAATTTGAGGAATTATCCCAAGATTGGTACCCTATGTTTTATATAGGCTGAATTCAACCCCTTTAAGAAACTACAAAATGGCTAAATGATGAATTCATCCCATGGCCTACAGTAATGGCATCTGGAGAGCCACCGTGAAAAAAAAACACTGGCTTTGGAGCTGGAATACTAGTGTTCAAATCCGAACTCTGCCATCTGCTCCTAGTATGAATTTGGAAAAAACACATGACCTCTTTGAAATTTCTACTACTCATCAGTAAAATGAGAGGGTTCTATGAGGTCATCGCTAATTTTCCTTCCAACTCTAAAAGCCTATGTTCTTGGAACTATCTTGTGGGCGCAACTATGCCTCTTAATCTGACAGCCAACTAGAGGTTCCAGAGGTTCCAGCAAGAGAAGTCAATGAGTAACCCAAGGTGCTACCTGCCTTGGAGAGAGGATGGGCAATTTTGGCCAGACATCTGGGTGAACGAAGGTGCTGCCTGGTGAGCTGAGGGATATCATTCCACTCCTATCTTGGCTACTGACCCACAGTGTGTTTCAATTCTATTATGTACCTGCTATGTATGGAGTCTAAACATTCTAGTTTATATGGGCCTCTGCTTTCTGATTTGCTAATAAGTAAGAATAACAGCAGTAGTTGGAGAAAATGGAAAACATTCTGTACCACAAGCAGGAAGACCCATGTTCAACCAGCCTCTCTCACCAGCTTGGTCGATGGCGCTCAATTATCTCCTCTGGAAAATGAATGGTCTCTCCAGTTTTTTTTAAAAATCCGAGTCTCTAATTTGCCTTTATCATATTTTCCCTTGTTTCACATCTATTTATCTTTGTATATCCCATCCATTGGGGCCTCCTGGCCCAGCAGATCGACTGTGCTTAGAGGCTGGAAGACCTATGTTAAAGTCCTGTCTCTGATCCACACTGGCTGCATAAGCCTGGGCAAGTCACTGGGAAACTCTCGAAGATCCTCAGTGACACATCCATCTACGTCAATGTAAGGAATTTCCATCCTGTAAGTTCCCTCCCTACACAAGTGATGTCAAACACATAGCCGGAGGGTTAAGTTGCCAGCAAATACTGGAGTCTGAACCAGATTAGAATGTAACTGGGGAATATTTAACAAAATAAATAAAAATACAATGCAACATAGATGATGTTGAGTTTTGGTATTATACGTCACTGCGTGGCAGGAGTGATTCGTTTCTATTCTGTGTTTGATACCACCAGTCTATAAAGATGAAGTCAGTCCAACAGTGCAAAAAAGGGGGGGGCTAGACTAGATGGCTCCAAGATCCCTTCTGGCTCTAAAATTCTCAAAAATCACTATCAAACTAACCAGCATTTATTAATCTCCTCCTATGTGCAGCTAGGTGATACAGTGGATAGAGCACTGACCCTGGAGTCAGGAGGACCTGAGTTCAGATCTGACCTCAGACACTTGCTAGCTGGGCGACCCTCGGCACATCACTTAACTCTGTAGTCCTCAGTTTCCTCATCTGTAAATTAAGCCAGAGAAGGAAACAGCAAACCACCCCAGTATCTTTGCCAAGAAAACCCTAAATGGAATCACCAAGAGTCAGACAGAATAGAAAATGACTGCACAACAAAACACAAAGAATATTAGCTCTTAGGGAGCTAACATTTTAAGGAAGGAGATGACATGTACATATATAAATATACTCTGAATAAAAATGAAGTAAACACAGGGAGTTAGGGAGAGAGGGCACCAGCAATCGGGTGGGAGGGGTAGGGATCAAAAGTTTCCTCTATTCCATGTTAAGAAATATGTTCCATAAGTATTTGGCAAAAAATATAACACAGGGACATCACAAAGATTGGTTATATTCCTTTATGTGTGTAAAGCTATAAACTATGGTGTTTTTAGACCCTTAGAAGCTGATATTATAAAAATCATAAAATTATATTATAAAATTATAAAATACAAGTGCTTAATTTTTTTTCTTATCTTTGAAGTTACTTTAGATTCAATGCTATGACTCATGAATGAGCTCATGACATTATTCACAAAACTAAATCACATTTGCAGGACTTAGTCATTCTTTGCAAAATGTGTCTGTCCAACTTTCAGCCTTTTGTTGGAGCTCATTCAGCCAGAAGATAACCCAGACAAATTATGGAGGTGGTCGTTCTATCGAAAGCAAGAAAGTGGTCCCTTATCTGAGAGTCCTTTGTCTGAGATACAAATCAGACCCTGATGATTTGGCCCCAATCTACCTTTCCAGCCTCAACTCTCTCTCTTCGCCACCGTAGTTCCCTACACCCCAGCCAAATTCTTTACTCATGCTTTCCCCAAATCATGCCTCAAGATCTCTCATTTCTATGCTTTTTTTTTTTTAAGTAAAGAAAGTACGCTTCAATTTGTATTCAGACAGCACCGGTTCTTTCTCTGGAGAGTATAATGATGATGGGTTTTGTTCCCCATAATAGTCATGTTGTGAAAGAAAACATTCCCCCCCGCCAAAAACAAAACCTCAAGAAAAATAAAGTGGAAAAAAAAGGAAAGTTGCTTCACTCTGCCTTTAGACACCATCAGTTCCTTTTCTGGGAACAGATAGCACTTTTCATCCTAAAGTCTACAGAGTTGTCTTGGATCACTGTAGTGCTGAGAATAACTAAGTCACTTGCAGCTGATCACCTTACAACATTGTAAGACATTGTAAAACAAGACTGTACACTTTGTACCCAGTACATTTCACTTTGAATCAACCCAGTTAAGTCTTTCTAGGCTTTTCTGATAGCATCTTGCTCATTATTTTTTATAGTACAATAGTATTCCATCATAATTACATACCACAACTTATTCAGCCACTCCTCACTTCATGGGTATCCCCTCAATTTCTAATTCTTTACCCCCAGAAAAGATCTGCTATAAATATTTCTGTATGTATAGGTCCTTTTCCTTTTTTTTAAATCTCTTTTGGGATACAGACCTAGTAGTGGCATTGCTGTATCAATGGGTATGTGTGGCTTTATAGCCTTTTGGGAATAGTTACAAATGGTTTTCATCAATTCAGAATTCTGACAAAAGTACATTAATTT
This sequence comes from Pseudocheirus occidentalis, assembly GCA_028646575.1. Lineage (NCBI taxonomy): Eukaryota > Metazoa > Chordata > Mammalia > Diprotodontia > Pseudocheiridae > Pseudocheirus > Pseudocheirus occidentalis. The sequence goes on along the minus strand of CM053597.1, from coordinate 28,953,271 downwards.
CTCATTTTTCCTACATCCCCTCCTACATTTGTCATTTTTTCTGTCCTATTATCTAATCTAATATATAGGAGGTTGTGTCTCAGAATTATTTTGACTTGCATTTCTCCAATCAATAGTGAGTTAGAATATTTTTTCATACGACTACAGATAGCTTTAATTACTTTATCTGAAAACTGGTATCTTTTGATCATCATCTATCAATTGGGGAATGGTTCTTATTTTTATACCATGTCTATACTTTTAACCATACGTCTGTCTCTCATGCCTTCTCTACCCCACCCTGATTCTGTTCTGCCTGTCCAACTGTTCCCCGTCCTACAAGGTCTAACTCAGATGCCATCTCTCCCCCTTGCTCTCCAGCCCTCAGATACTGGTTTACCCTAAAGACCCAGGGTCTTTCTATCTGCCCTGCAGCGCTACTCTCTTGTCTGCCACTTACTAAATGTGTGACTTTCAAGTAAGTCACAGGACTTCCTGTGGCTTCAATATCTCTCACATGAAAAATGGGGGGAAGGTGAACACACTAGGATGATCCCTGAGTCCCCTTTAAGTTCTAAATCGACAATCCTACATTTAATGAGATCAGGGACAGTGTCTAATTCTTCTCCATATCCTTCATAGGACCTAACACAAAGAAAGCACTCAATAAATATTTGTTGAATTGAATTTACTCTTGGAGGCAAATATAAAATTCATTTAAGGGTAAACCAGTCCAATGAGCCACAACAAGCTTTAGTCATTATAGATTCTTCTGTAGGAAAACTATTTTCTCCAGCTGGAATTATAGCTGCTTGGCAGGGGAGGAGCGGGAGGAGAAGACCGTAAGACCTGGAATAAAGCAACCTTAGTTCCTGAATTACATTTAAAATAGGAGCACAGAGAAAAAGAAAATAGCATATTAGTAAATCTGCTTGAGAAAAACCATTGACCAACAATATTCTATTCTGAGAAGTTACCCCCAAATGTGCATCCCCAACTCTCTGTGCCAATTCTTTCCTTGAAAATAGACACTCCAGGAAGCAGATAGAAAATCACAGACGACTATAGACCTGAAGAGACTTAGCTCTCAGATATATAATTTGTGTCTATTTGGTTCCTTCCATTAAGGTAAAGAATGAAGCTTCACACAGGACACAACTAACTCGACACATCACTTCGGGGGGTGGGTGCAGGTCAGAACAACTAACTTAACCTGAGAGAATGTGGCTTCGTTCTGGCACATTAGACCAAGAAGTGCAAACACAGTAATTAACAGTGAATTCTGAAATTTCAACACACTAGAAAAGGGTGTCACACTAGAGGGAAACAGGAAAAATAGAAGGAATAAATTAAGAGAACTGAGTGCCATGGAATTGGCACGGAGGAGCCACTGATGTGTAATGCTGGACAGCTCCGTGGTTGGGAACTGGAAAGAATGTGGAAAGGCTTCCTGGGGGGTCATGATATCTGCCTAACACCCAAAGAAACTGAAGAACACAAATTTTAAAAAATAGGATGGTCAGATGTCAGAAGGAGGCGGCTGACACGGAGAAATGGGGGAGAGGACCAGAGACGGCAAATATTCCTCTCTGTACTACTACCACCAACCCCTCTGGTTTTCTTTTTCTGGTCTCTGGGAATGGACCAATACCCCACTTTCAGGCTGTTAGGAAAAGCTGTTGTTCATCTCCCCAGTACGCTAACACATGCCAATCACTGTAAAACCCAGCGCTATTTTTCTCCCCCAAGTGTGATCCACCTAATCAGCACACTCTCGGGCTGAGCCACAGCCTCCCCGCAGGAACAATTCTAGGCCACAGCCTGGTAGGGCCCGCCAGCCCCTGTGTATTTTGTTTAATTATGAAACCTCTTCTTGGAAGGCCTATAATTCTCAGAAGAGGCCAAGCAATTGTTAAAATTAGACATGAAAAGACAGAGAACAGCTTAAAGAGGGCAATCTCAACTCCAGTTTTCAAAGGATCTTTTTTTCTCCCTAGTTCAGAACTTAGAATTCAGCTTCTTACTTTGCCAATTCTGCCCTTCTCAAATGCCAAATAAAATGTTTGCCCTGCCCCCATATGCTGCTAAAAAAATCTCGAGATGAGTTTTTTGCCCAAATTCAACTCCCTAATGATTTCCTTTCATCTGAAAAATCATCTCTTGGATTAATCTGTTAAGTTACAAGCATGGATAAGACACCGACACAGATAACCATAATACGCCTGCCTCAGTATGCATATATTACATAAAAATGAATCAATGTGTATTTACTAAGTACCCACTCTTTGCAAGGCCCTGTGCTAGATACTGGGGATACAAATAAAAAAAAATCAAAATTAGGCTCTACCCTCAAGAAGCTTATGGTTTAGCCAAGGCAGAAAACGTGTAGATATGAAACAAGGGCCATCCCATGGAGCATACTCGGTGGCTTTTCCAGGTTCCAATTATCCCTGTGGGAGTTTAGGACCTGCTTCCAGCCATGTGGTGATCCTCTGCTGAAAGGATCTGGCATTTTACTATGACATGGTGCATCCCAAGTGCCTATCCAACAATGGCAAAGGGCACCGTGTTGTGCCAATTAAAAGTAGAGGCGCCTTCTGTCTCTGGTTCTCTTCCTGAGACTCTTCAGGTGGCCTCATAGTAAGGGAAGGATAGAGAAGTGCTGGCCTTTTCCCACCAGAACAACATGCAACCATGTCCACAGGGCAGCTAGTATGGGGGCTCTCAACTCAATAAATCTGAGTCTGGACCACTGATGACTTTTTCTCTTTTGTAGACACAGCTTCTTCCTGATCTTAAGTGATTAAGTACCTATCCTGAGATGGACACATTCAGGCCTGGAAGTGAGTCCAAGAGGTCCAGAGATCCTGGGTCAGGCTGAATAGCAGCTGAGAAGGAACCCTAGAAAGGATGGCCACCAACAAGAAAATCAGTCTGAGACTGGATATCTTATGAGCCAACATGTACCTGGAGTTGTTTTGACAGTGCAGAACTCAAGTGAAATGTAGGCTGCCTAATGAGCAACCCTAAAAACTGTATATTCAAATGAGGTCTGAGTATCAGTCTCCAAAGAAATTGTAATCATAGTTACAGGCCAGGTTACCGAATCTTGTTTTAAATTATTCTGTTAATGCTTACTGCGCAGAGCATTTCTTTTGTGTTGCAATAAATTACCTTTCCCATACCTGATTTGTACTGTACAAGTATCTTTTAACCTTTCCTTTTTGGGGAAACCCTAGAGGTGAGCTATAATTTAAACTTTGACTCTGGAGAACTGGAGTGAAGGTTTAACAAGTCAAAGACTGAGGAAAAAGGACTCTAACCCCTCTGATTAGAGGCCAGGCTATCCCCACACCAAACCAGGTCAGAACAGGGAGTGTCACTGTAATCTCTGGGGCTCAGCTGTGGGTCTTTAATGATAACGTAAGGCATAATAAACCTGGAAAAGGAGACTGGGGACGGGTCACAATGGGCTTTAAATAACAAAAAAGGGAGTTAATATTGGATCCCAGAAGCAACAGAGAGACAACAAAGTTTGCTGAGTAGGGAAAGGACATGATCATATTTGAGTTTTAGGAAAATCGACTGGGCAATTGTATGAAGGATGATTAGGAGAGGGGAGAAACCTGACACCAGAAAATCTCCTCGGAGTCTATCCAATGGTCCAAGTTGGAGAGGACAAGGGCCTTAACCAGAGCAGCAACCATGTGAGTAGAGAGGGATAGATGGACAGTTATCCTTTTCACATCAAGACTTTCCTCATCATGATTTCGCTATATTGTGGATCAGCATAAAAAAATTAAATGGGAATTTTGGAGGAGTTTTGCAGAAGCCACAAACATGTGAAGGCCAACAGAAGACATAAAAAGTTTAGAGACTCAGAAATGTATAAAATATGTGTATACCATTGTGTAATATCGACAATATTTCATCTTTCAATGCCTTAATAATTCAGACCTTCTCTGGTATGAAGGAAAGGCCAAAAAATTGTACAAAGATTTTCCACATCATGAGGGACCTGCGCCCCTAACCCTTGTGGTATTGAAAAGATAACTGTAATTGACATTGTGATGGTAATAAGCACATTATGGAGGTACAGTGCTTCTACATAAGGTTTTCCTGGTACCACAGTAAGGTAACTAAATGGTCCCTTTGGAAGTTGGGCTTCTAATAAATTCTGTCCTACTGGAACAAAAATTTTTGAAAATATTTTTAAATTAATAACTTGGGGTTTTTTTACATCACACAATTTTCCCTAGTATCTCTCTCCTCTCAGCAAAGCCATCCCATATAACAAATAATATTTTAAAGAAAAGAAAAAAATCAAGAAAACTGATCAACATATCAAAACAAGTCTAAAAATGTGTGCCAAGAACTCCTCCCATGGACCTTCCACCTCTGCTAAGGGATGTCTCTCAATAAATATTTTTAAAATGAGGTTACAGTGTATTTTCTCCTTAGATTAGATTTAGGATTGAAATAAGGGAGAATGGTACAAGATCTGGCCGCCTAGCCAAAGCACACAGCAATCTAGCGGAAGAAGACTCCCTGGGGTCTGCCCACTGCCAGACCTATTTGTAATCCGGAAAACAATACTGCTTTTAATTCCTTGTCGATCACTGCATTATCTGACTTGAAGTGCCACCGAGGGAGAGGCCATCAGCCCCAGCGTGGGGCCTGTGAGCTCTGTGGAGGAGTGCCTGCTGACCTAAGGCTGCTGCAGGAGGCTCAGGTTTCAAGCAGACATTCAATCTCTAATGGAGTGACCAACTAGGCCCAACTGGCTCCAGGCCACTATGGATATTTGTACTTAAAAAATGTTTTTAAATGTATGCTACGCAAGAGTATCTCGTTCAGATGAGTTAACCTCTGGAGCTCAGCTTCCTTGCTGGCAAAACAAGGGGGCTTCTGAGGTCCTAGAGACAGGAACCTGAGTTCCTTTTCCTTTGGTTTTATCCGTGGTCCTGCAAGGCTAGCTCCCTAGCCTGGCCCCACATACTCCAGGCACTCCAATGATGCCGTTAGGGGACCCCACAGTCCCCCAAAGTGTGGGACTTTTCTATATGCTGATGGTCCTGTTCCCCAAAACTGTGGGCTTAGGAGGCGAATGCAGGAGATGAAAATCCCAGCTCCTATGTGACGTTAAGCCTTCTGATGGCCTATCAGCCTGGAACAGGGTAGAAGCCACAACTAATCATGCAAACAAGTAGATATGGTCTTATTCATTAGTCATCTAATTGCTGAAAATTAGCAGCTTCTATCAAACGCGACCACAATTTGAGGCAGACCCACTGCTTTGTTCAAAGTCTGGGCTCTGATCAAATCCACAAACTCCCCAAGAGCTGATTCCTGGAGTAAAAAAAAGATGCCGGCATTGTCAAGGTCTTTTTAAAAGTTAATTTTCAGAAAATTGGTCAGTGACACATCCGGATTTGGGGGGTTTTGTTTTTGGGGGGTTTTACACAGTCAGTTCCCAACAAGGCCCTCCCTTGACAACCAACATTACTTTCCTTTACATTACAGCAAAGGATCCAAAAAAGAAAATGAAATAAAACTATTGGATCTGGAATCTCCCTCATAGGGGACTACTTCTTAGCAGAGAAAAAGGAAACCCTCTGGATCCAGCGACGGTCACTGGATCTGAGCTGAGTTCTGCTCTCCCAAGATCACAGACTGGGGCTGGAAGATGCCTCCAAAGCAATCTAGTCCTTCATTTAACAGATGAAGGGAAATGACTCGCCCAAAGTCATACATACAAATGTCGGAGTCAGAATTAAAATCCAAGTCTTTTGACTCCAAAGTCAGACCTGCTTCCGCAATGGCATGCCGGCTTCTGAACAGTCCATTACATCCATTTACCGTGATTTGGACAGCCACTCTCCGATTAATGGGTGCATGCTCTGTTTATAGCTCTTTGCTACGAGAAGAAGCGTGTGGGGTTATTTTTGAAAGTGGTAAGGGAAAAAAGCTATTTCTAGGAAGGCTCATCCAGCCCCAAGGGGAAATTTGGCCAGATGAACACTCAAGGAGATAATCTGTACACATGGGACAAGGCTACTTGGCTCTCCTACTCCCCAAAGAGGCAGTAAGTTACAGTGGAAAGTAAGGTACTGGTTCTGGGTTAAAATCCTTTCTCTGATGATTAATATCAGTGTGACCTTAGCCAAGACAACCTTCTAGGGCCTCAGTTTCCTAAACTGTGAAATAAGAAAGTTAGACCTGTATATTCCTACCAACCACACTGAATTCAATACCCTAAGTTACAGTAAACTCCTCTTACTGTTGTTCTTTAAAGTCCTTTGCTAATGAACTAGTCATCAATCAGGATTTATCTTTCACAAAACATAACCTCTCATTAGCCTTAGTCTACTCAGCTAATGCTATGACCAGGCACTCACTTCCTTTTGAGAGCTAAGTAAAATTATTTAGATCTCAAAAAGAAAAGTCAATATATAGTTGTCGATAGACTGAGAGCCTATTGCCATCATTCTGGCAGATTTCATCAAAAAATATGATTTTAATTGTGTCTACTAAGGATTTATAGCATAAGAAGACTTCTCTTGTTTTCTAATTGGGGTGGGAGGGTTATATACTCCCAACTGATAAAGAAAAAATTCAAGTGTGCCCTTTGGGAATTTGTTTAATTTTTTTGGTGGTGGTTTTTTGTTAAAATGTATTTTATCTTTTCTTGATGTAAAACATATGGCTTTCACATTTAAAAGGAAAGAATGTATTTGTACTTTGCATTACCGTACAAATACCTCTCTATTATGACGTCCATCTTGACAGCAGAAAAAACTCAGCTCTAAGTCATTTCTCATCATGCCTGGGGTGACCTATACACATTTTGATTCCTTCCCATTGTAGGAGGGAAGTCCTCAAACAACCAGCTTACAGAAGGCCACAGGATCTTTTTTTTTTCCATGAGTCTGTGTCTCAAGCAATTACAAAGTTATGGGAAGTAGCCTCAAGAAGTCATTTGGTCAACTCTAGGTCAAGGATTCTTAATGTTTTCGTTACTGTGGCTCCCTTGGGCAGACCAATGAATCCTTCTCTGAATGTTGGTGAGCTATGTTCTTAAGTGAAGGAAACACTAAATTTCACTTAGACTTAAAGATGTCATTTTTTCCCCATCCAAGTTCATAAACTCCCTGAAATCTATGGACTCAAGTTCAGAATCCCTCCCTCCTAGACTGAAGGGCATCCAGATACAGGTAGAAAGTCACCAGCCCCTTTCCTTAAAACCTTCCCAATGGAAGGAAGGAAATATCACAGTACCAGCTCCAAATTTCAGGACAACCCAACAGGAATGCCCAGTGCCAAAAGTCTTGATCATGTCTAAACTAAGATTGCTTCTTCTGATCACCATCACCGTCACCGTCACCATCACCATCACCATCATCATCATCACCACCATTTCCCTCTCCTGTTATCCTCAATGGGAAGGAGGAACAGCTGTTCACTAGCCCCCAACACCAGGCAAGGCCCTCAGAAATGGGGCTTCTTCTTAAGGAAAATTTGAGGGAGAAAATTTATTCAGCTGAGGGAAAAGAAGAGATTCTCACAAACTTGGGTAATTCATGACCAAGCATTGGGAGGGAGAAGATTCTGCAAGGCAGATACGAGGAGGTGGTACAAAAGCATGGAGGTGGGAAATGTCAGTCCGAGATTAGGGAAGCAGTAGCCTGCAGTGGAATGGAGAGTGCACGGAGGGAAAGCATGTGAAATGAGGCCAGAAAGGTGGGTTGGAACCAGATCATGAAAGGTCTCATTGGAGGCAGCAAAACATAGAAGAGAGAGTGCCAGATCTGAAGTCAGAAGATCTGGATTGAACCCCTAGCACTGCTACTCCTTACTGGCAGATTCGGGATAAGTCTCTTGAATTCTCTAGGCCTCAGTTTACTCATCTGAAAGATGGGGGAACTGGGAGCATATACAGCCTTCATGATCTCTCATCTCTACATTTACGATCCTAAAATTTTATGGCAGGTCCACGGGCCTCAGTTTCTTAATCTGTAAAATGGAGGAATTGGACTACATAGCCTCTGAATGGGTTCTAGGTCAGAGATACCAAATCTGGGGCCTCTTGGCACCTGGTGGTAACTCCCAAGTGTGGTCCAACCAGATTAAAACACAATTGGGAAATGTTTAGCAGAATGACCAAAAATATGAATTTATATTTTTGTATAATTTGTGTTTTTAAGTCAATATGCAGCCTGCAGGGATCAATTTCTATTTGGATTCGACATCACTGTTCTAATCTATGGTTATGTGACAAGTTACAACCTCCCTGGACCTCAGTTTCTTTATCTGTAAAATTAAAAGGTTAGAAAACAAAGACTCTGAGGTCCCTTCCTGGTCTAAATCAGAACACGATAATAGAGGCTGCAGTACTGGTAAAGAGTACATCTCTATTTTTTTTTCAAACATTTATTGAGTTCCAAATTCTTTCCCTCCCCCCAGCCTTTCATTGCCATTGAGAAGGCAAGCAACATGATACCCATTATACATGCGAAGTCATTGGGGCAGCTAGGTGGCGCAGTGAATAGAGCACCGGCCCTGGAGTCAGAAGGACTTGAGTTCAAATCCGGTCCCAGACACTTAACACAAAAACTAGCCGTGTGACCTTGGGCAAGTCACTTAACCCCAACTGCCCTCCAAAAACCAAAAAAAAAAAAATACATGTGAAGTCATGCAAAACATACTTCTACATTTGCCATGTTGCAAAAAAAAAAGCAAGAAAAATAAAGGAAGTCTTTTTTAAATACATATGCTTCAATACATACCAAGAACTTATCACTTATTAGAGAATACATTTCACTTCAATTTCTAGCCTGAGTTGGCAGTACCCAAAGGAGTGGTGCTGGAGTAGTCTGAGTATTAAGAATCTATAATGCTCTCCTTGTTTTCTTGTTGGGTTTACCTAATGGGCTCTCATGGGATAGCAAAACAGCCAACTCTAAGTTATCCAGCCCACCCTCACACAGCTCCACAACCACCCCAAGGAATCAGTAATGCCTCTCTTCTTCCTGCCTCCTCCTCTTCTTCCTCCTCTTTCCCCCTCTGACTTTCTCTTCCTCTCACCTCCTCTCTTGTCTCTCTCCATCTTCCTCTCTCCCCTCTTTTTCTTCAATTCCTCTTTTTTTCTCTTCCCTCCCCTTTCTCATCCATCCCTCCCCTTCTCTCTCTCCCTCCCCCCTCTCTTTCTCCCTCCCTCCCCCCTCTCTTTCTCCCTCCCTCCCCCTCTCTTTCTCTCTCCCTCCCCTTCTCTCTCACTCACTCTCTCCCTCCCTCCTTCTCTCTCTCTCTCCCTCCTCCCTCTCTTTCTCTCTCCCTCCCGTTCTCTCTCCTTCCCTCTCTCTCTTTCTCTCTCTCTCTCTCCCTCCTCCCTCTCTTTCTCTCTCCCTGCCTTTCTCTCTCCTCTTCCTGACACCCTTCTTCTCTTCATCTCTCTTTCTTCTCCCTAAAGCACTTTACCTGCATTTCTCCTCTGCTCCCATTACATTATATGCTATGAGGTATCAGACTGTCATCTGTGTTCCTATTGTCACTCTATTCTCCTCTCCCATCTTTCCCCTCCCATCCCCCTTAGAAATAGGCCGCTGTAGGCAGAGATCCTGGCTCGTAGACGCTCAGACAAATCAGGGAAGTTTACCAAGACTTTGGTTTCACAGAGCCCTGCAGTGGAAAGAGCACTGAATTTACAGTCCAAGGACCTGGGCTCAGATCCTGGTTGCATCGCCTTGGTGGAGTCCTTTCAATTCCCTGGTCACCCCTGGGTTGGACAAGATGACCTCAAAGGTCTGACTCTCTCCCTGTAAATCTATGACCCTTTGATCTCTGAGGCCCTTCAAGCTCCAAACCTATGATTCTCTGATTATGGAATTTAAAAAACTTTTTACTCCCAAAGCCCTGTGCTTAATGAATTTTAATCAAATGGAATAAAGCCCTTCTTGATAGATTTGCAGAACCTCTGGAAATGTAAAGGTCCACATATAAGCTGGGGGAACTGTTAGGTTTATAGGATTCCAGAGGAATACATTTTTTTGTTTTCCCTTTTCAGATTAATAGCCTTCTCCTCCAGCTCCATCCTTCTGGGAGGATGTCTCTTCAAAGTAAACATTTTTCTAGCTGAGCTTAATCCAATAAATTACGAAAGGAAAGGGACACCAAAGGGACCTCTGCTCAAGCTGTCAGGCAGGGAATTTGGTTTTCATTACAGAATGTTCAAAAGTTGGGCCACAGGCCAAGATACAGGCCCATGGAATGAGGGCTCCAGACTCCCACACCTGGCCTGGCCAACATCAGCAAGAACCACAGGGCAGGGCTCTCCTTCCCTAGGCCCCAGGAAAGCTCCCTATCCCTGGGCCACCGCAGACCCACCTCTCTGTTTTCTTGATCAGCACAGCCCGGAAGATTTGCTCCTGGGGCGTCTTCTCTCGTTCGTCTGTGGGCTGCACGAAGGGGTGGAGGGCAACCAGAGTGAAGCCCTGCTGGTACAGCTCCTGAAGCTGCGTGGGGAGATCCCGCAGGGAGGAGAGCCTGACCGCAGAGGACCGTGGGAGTTCAGCTGGAGAACAGAACAGAAGAAATATTGATCAACATCCCCAGCTACCATCCAGGGGCTTCTTCCAGGCCAGCCTCAGCCTTCCTGAGGACTGGCTTCAGTATTTACTGGTTCTACTGCCTGATAACCAAGGAATCTGGGACTATTTTAGCAAACTATCTCCAAAAAGTGATTTATAAATGGCCTGTCCAATTCTTCCCTTTTCCATCTCACTGGAAAGTAAGAAATCCCCCTCTTCCTGCAACTATTAAACGTCCTTCCACCATTCTGGGGTGCTGGGGTCCAACTTTAAAATGAGATTACTCCAGCCCAGTTGCATTCCTGAGAGATCCTATCTTCCACACGGGTCCCCGCCACCGCCACCCCACTTCCATCAACAACAAAAGGATTTTATGGAATGAATCTAGGGTCGTGATTCACTCCAAGGAAGAGTTAAACGTCCTGTCCCTGACCTCAATGAACAACAGCAGCAAATAAAGCCAGGGGAGTGATCTTTTAACATGCAAGAAAAACTCTGGGAGTTTAATGGTGAGCTTCTGGATGAAAATTCCCAAGCCGAGACAAGGCAGGAATGTGGATCCCTCGGAACCCCACATCCTTGGCAAGGGGTCAAGAGCAGATCCTCTTCCAATTACGGGATGCAGGTTGTGTGGAGGAAGCCAGGCCCATGTTCCTGCCACAGCGGGGAGATCACTAGGCTACCGCTGTCTGCTCGCATGGGGCATAGACACAGGCTCTTATGGGAATCTTGGGAGTGGAAGCGGAGGAGACCCCGTCTGTCCACGGAGCTGCACATTCCATTTTCTCGATAAGAAATACAGCTGCCCAAACAGCATCTGTGAGGCATTAAGCGTCGGGCCTCAAGCTCACCCCCAATTAAAAGGTCGTGTCAGCCAGTTTCCAGCACTTAATCTTTTTTTAAACTTGGGATGTTTTGCAACCATTTTTCCTCCGCTTCCCATTCCCCCTTCCTCCGACCACCTCCCAAAGACTCTGCACTTTTCTATGCAGCCCTTTGAGTTCAAATCTTGCCTCTGCTGTCGCTACCGATGTGACTCAGTAACCCGTCTGCCTCGGTTTCCTCACCTGTAAGATAGGGATCATAGCAACACCTACTTTACAGGGTTGCTGTGAAGACTGCAGTATGCCCGGCATACAGTAGGCACTATATAAATGCTTATTCTTTTCCCTTCCTTCCTCAGGTCTAGTTTCCTCCTCTGCAGAGCTGGCTTCTGAGGTCCTTCCTGAGCTCAGAGGCAGCATTGCAGAGGCCCCTTCATCACACCTTCACACAGAACATAAGCTCAATGCACAGAGGTCTCTCTGTTCTTTACTTTCATATCCCCCTCCCCGTGCTTAGCCCAGTCCCTGGCACACAGCAAGCACTTGATAAACATTTAGTGATGGGCTGATGGGGCCAGGCTTCTGTGACACTCTCCTACATCCAGTCACCTACAGAGCTGGTCAAGAATCACGGCACAAAAGAGAGAATCGACCAATTCACTGCTCTGCTGTGCAACGAAGGGCCTGCTGTGGGCCAGGCTCTGGAGGGCCTAGGCCCCTACCCACAAGGGGTCTGCGCTCTGCCGGTAGTCACAGCTAAGTGGATAAGTCTGAGAAGGAAACTGGCACCAGCAGCCAGGAGAGCCGGCCACCCGTGTCCAGGGAAGGCCTCGGGGCAGTGCCCCTGTCTGCGGTCAGAGGCCGAGGTGGGGAAGAGCAGGTCGTCCTGAGTGTGGACAGTGTGTGTGTGTGTGTGTGTGTGTGTGTGTATGTGTGTGTGTGTGCGTGTGTGTGTGCATGTGTGTGTGTGTGTGTGTGCATGTGCGTGCATGTGTGTGCACGGGAGGATGATGAGAGGCAAGCCTGGAAAGGTCGACTAGAGCCAGATCACAGACAGCCTGGGGTGCCAGATGGGGGAGTTTGTAGCTTTGCTTTATCCTAGAGATTTTAAAACATTTTTTGACCTGATCAGTCCTGCGGCCATGGGAAAATATTTCAGCAATTGTGGGGAGGATGGAATGCAGAGAGGAAAGAAAGCAAGCATCCTGTCATCCTGACAACGAGATAATGAGGGCCTGAACCAGGGCAGTGGTCAAGAGGACGGAGGGACGGGGACGTCATGAGGACAGAGGAAAGGGGACGTCACGAGGACAGAGGGAAGGGGACGTCACGAGGACGGAGAGAAGGGGACGTCACGAGGACGGAGGGAAGGGGGACGTCACGAGGACGGAGGGAAGGGGGATATCACAAGGACGGAGAGAAGGGGGATGTCACGAGGATGGAGGGAAGGGGGATGTCACAAGGATGGAGGAGGGAAGGGGACGTCATGAGGACGGAGGAGGGAAGGGGACATCACGAGGATGTAGGGAAGGGGACATCACGAGGATGGAGAAGGGAAGGAGAGGTCACATAAGTAAAAGTGTTAAGTTAGAATAAGAACAACTTGGCGCCCATAAAGCATGAGTGTCAGAAAACATTTTGCAATCCCAGAGAGAGCGCCTCGGTCAGGGCTGCTGTGACTTTATGGCTCCAGATTTTGGCACCAGCCCAATGTGGTGATTAAGACACAATGACAAATAAATCCTTAAATGAAATCCTGACCCTCCATCTCCCTCCCACAAAGAGAAACTCCCTGGTAGCACATATGATATAAGGCCTCTGACTTCCAAGGCTTCTCGGGTTCAGATACTGGGACCATGGCCTTAAATAACCCGAGTGGCTGCAAATGGACAAATTCCCTGGTTTCACTCTTATTGCTTAAAAAAAAAAATCAAGCACAGAACGAATCTGCCATTTTTCTGGTGGGCCCATCAATTTCAGCCTTCTGACCTGCTCCTCCACCCCCTCCCCTCACTGCCCTGAAAGTCCATACCCCAATACTGGCTTCTTTCGCAGGGTTTTCTGCCAGCACAGGACACTGTGGAACGTAGACTGTTGAGGGAAGGGATAGGCTGTGTGAATAACTGCCATTGACCCTGCTCAACCAGGCTCAAATGGTAACGACAGACATTTACAAGGTGTTCTGTCCACATGACCCCATCTGAGTCACAGAACAACCCTGAGAAGCAGGCGCTGGCCTCCTTTTACAGATGAGAATCTGGGGCTTAAAGCCTTGAGCCGTGGGCACGCAGTTCATAATTCAGTTCATCATACACTGATTAACATACGCTTGGCTCTAATTACATTATATCATATTGATATTACTCTGTCTGACCCTAAGATTAAAAAAACGAAACCGATGCCTGCCCTCAAGGAGGCTCTATTCTCCAGGGAGGAATAACGTGCACTCAAATAATTACAAGGTAATTGGAAGGGGTGTGTGTGTGTGTGTGTGTATGAGTGTGTGTGTGTGATCGCTAACACATGGCAAGATCAGGGGAGCCCTAATGTAATGTTTGAGCTCAGAACTACCAGAGGCTAAATTTGAACTCGGGTCTTTTGCTCTAAATCTAGTCTTCTACTCACTATGTCATTAGACCCTGTGCAGTTAAAAAGAGAACACTGTAGAATCTCATTAATACAGCTGAAATGAAGGCTACTGTAAGGAACAGGGGGAGATTCTCTTTATTTGCTGCGTCTAATCTCCCAACTCAGAAGGAGCCCCTTGGGTGCTGGCAAGGGGCCATTTGACACACTGGAGACACTGGTCTCCCGCGGGAGGTCACTAGGGCTTGTTAATGTAGCGGGGGAGGGGGGGCAGAAAGGGGCTGCATCAGTCCATCAAATGACTCCTATGTGCCAAGCACTGTGCTAGGCCACTGAGGATACAAAAACTAAGAAGAGAACAATCCCTGCCCTCAAGGGGCTTACATTCTTTTCATTCTAGAGGGGGAAAATATGCCTATGTATGGATGTGTGTGCATACATATATACCGTCTGTCTATATATGTATTTATACATACATATGTATATACCATACACACAAAGAAAATGAGATCACAAAGTAATTTAATACAGATTATTTGGGAGTCGCTGAAGGCATCATCACACAGCACCTGAGTCTTCAAGGAAGAGAGGGATTCTGGGAGGCTAAGGGGAAGGTGGGAATGTCTTCCAGACATGGGAGACCACCTCTGGCAAAGCCACAAAGATCAAAAACTGGATGTCCACAGAGAAGGTCGGTTTGGCTAGACTACAGGGTGGGAGAGGCAGTGATGTGCACTGAGGCTGGACAGACATAGGTCCGCCCAGTCATGTCATGAGATACTCATAAAGAAAGAGAAACCTGAAGCAGGTCCTCAGCACACACCCGCACCTCTCTCCTCCCTGCCTCCCTTTATAATCCTCGTCCACCCCACACAACAGTGTGCTCCATCATATACTGTCTTAATCACTAACTGTTCTGCAGGTAAACGGTCTCACCTGCCCAGCCAGATGGCCAATTCCTTACTGGGTTCTCTGCTTCTCTTATAGCCCAAAAGCCTTTCTCCATGCTGGGTAAAACACATTCAATTAAAAACCCAGTGAGTTCCAGTGAAGAATTGAATGACCTTTAAGGAAGAATACCATTCTGCTTAAAGCCCCATGCCCAGCAAAGTCTGAGACAACATTTGCACATATTTGAAATGAGGCCTAATTTCCCATTTTGTGCCATTTCTGCGCTTGTATAAAAGTCAACAGACATGAAATAAATAGCTCTGAGTTATGTGGACATGGTTATATTCTGAATTGCTTCAAAATATTATTCTATCTCTGCGGCTCAACCACCAACAATTTCCTCTTTGCATCCTAATGCTGAGAAGTTACTGCTGAGGAGACACTTTTTGGGGGACACAATCCTAAAAGGTCTCTAGAAATGCATGATTTTTTAAAAAATCACACCACAAAAGTTAAGAAACAAAACCACTATGGCTGAGAATTGGAGCAAAGGCAGAGGGCCAAGGAGGGGGGAGACCAGTAACCCACAGGCCCCCAAATTTCTAAACACTGCTAAGAAAAAGTCAGGTTTTCTCTTTCCTACCATTATATCTACTTCTTAAAAACAGACTACAGTACTATTCATTGTCTCAATTAAGCCTTTCTGAAGTCTGCTGGACAGCCCACTCTGTCCTGCCGGGCCGCAGAACGTCAGGATTCCAAGAGTTCTGATGCCAGGCACAAAAAAGCCACTTGGGTCAGTCATAATTGCCTATTTTTACCCAACATTACAAAGGCCCCAGAACAGCCCCGCTGGTCTTGTAGCTTCTTGTAGGATCCTGCCAAGCAACTGTCTACAACTGCCGCCTAATCCCTCAAAAGCGTTCCTTGCTTGGCCTAATTATGTTTGCCGGCTGGTCATCTATGCCAAACATGGCGGCATGAGAGAGAGGCCCTATTCTCTCCATGTAACTTTGCTCCCAGGTGTGCCTCAGGATTAACAATGCAGTGAGTCATGAGCCACTCCTTTATCTTTGCCAAGAAAACCCCAAATGGGCTCAAGACGTCTCAGACAGAACTGAAAAACAACTCAACGGGAAGGTGGGAGCTCTTTGTAGCATCCATGGCCTTTGTTCAATAAAATTTTCTTGAGCTCCTGTCAAAATGGTCATATCTTCATAAAACTGATCCAGCTTTTATCAGGTACCTAGAGTGTACAGAGCGCTGCTAGGCACAGAAAGGGACACATGGTTTGGATAAAACACCATTCTTGCCCTCATGGAACTTACAGTCTAGAAGAAGGCTAAGATTTATAAGCAAGTAACTTATAATACATCAAAATACAGAATGCCAAGGAATGCCGTGTGAAGTCTCAGAGGACGGGAGAACTGAGTATTTGTCTTACAGTGTTGGCAAAAACATTCACATCCACTGATTTTCTAGCGTCATGCTTTTCATTGCTGAGCAACGTCCAGTTCTGACCACACTGTTTAAAGTTATCCTTAAGAACATAAACAAAGGATGGTTAAGCAGTCCATCGAAAGTAAACTTTCTCCGCTCCCCTCCTCTCTACCTCCAAAATGCCCTGGATCTTCCCGAATCCTCCTTTCTCTCTTCTCTCAAAGGAAGACTGTTCTTCTCCATTTCAAGGCTAATCCTGCCCACCAGACCCTTGAATCCCCAATCTCTTCCAGGTCCTTGTTCCATCCATTGTTCCACAATGCCTACCCTGGCTCACACTCCTCAATCCCTTCGTGTGCCTTCCATCCTCTCCTCCACCACCATCCCCACACTCTGCTGAACTCCAAGGGTCATCAGTGACTCCCTAACTGACAGATCTAATGGTCTGCTTTAGAGCAGCTA
The DNA here is from genome assembly GCA_028646575.1 of Pseudocheirus occidentalis. Taxonomy (NCBI): domain Eukaryota; kingdom Metazoa; phylum Chordata; class Mammalia; order Diprotodontia; family Pseudocheiridae; genus Pseudocheirus; species Pseudocheirus occidentalis. The sequence continues at coordinate 28,936,503 of CM053597.1, read as the reverse complement.
GCTCGTGCAGTGGATAGAGTGCCAGGCGTGGAGTTAGGAAGGCTCGTCTCCCTGAGCTCAAATATAGCCTCAGACACTTATTAGCTGTGTGACCCTGGCCAAGTCACTTAACCCTGCTTGCCTCAGTCTCCTCATCTGTAAAACGAGCTACAGAAGGAAATGGAAACCCCCTCCAGTATCTGTGCCAAGAAAACCCCTGATGGGATCACGCAAAGTCAGATGTGGCTGATACAACTGAACAGCAAAAACAGTCTTTTTTGAGTCTTTGCTCCCTATCATCTCTGCAGCATTCAAACTGCTGACCAGCCTTATTTACTCAGCCGCTTTGAGGTTTCAGGATTGTGCTGGTCCGGAGAATAAAAAGGCCAAAGTGCTGCAGTGTCTGCCTGCCCTCAAGGGGATTACGCTCTACCTGGGAAGACAACCCATACAGGCAGAAGACAGACAAAGGATAAGCTTCTTGGGAAAAGAGGCTGTTCCTTTTGTCTGCTTTAATACTAGCACCGAGGGGTGCACACAGCAGGCACTTAATAAATGCTCGTCTCAATGTAAGCTCCCCACCCCTGACAGGCCCATCTCCTATCTCCACACCTTTGCACAGTGTGGCCCTGATACCTGGAATGCACTCCCTCCTCATCTCTGCCTCTTAAAGCCGCTGATTTCCTTCAAAACTCAGATCTTCTGCAGGAGGCCCTTCTTAATGCCCGCAGCAATACAGCCTCTCCCTGAAAATGGCACCCCAAGAGCTCGCATGCCGCAGTGAGACTTCTGGGACACCCTGTACATCTGTTCAAGCCCACAGCACCTCCCCACACAGAATGTGAACCCTGACTAACAGCATTCTACGTTTGCATCGCCGGTGCCTAACACAGTGTCTGGCACAGAGCAGGCGCTTAATAAATGCTTACTGAGTGACTGAATAATACTGCACGGTTGTGTAAGGTGAACCAAGCAGGAGCATCACAACAGCCTTGTGGAGGAGGAGCTGTTGTCTCCATTTTACAGATGGGAAAACTGTGGCCCACAAGAACAAAACCAAGGGACTCCAGGCCAACACCACCCCTCCTCCCAATAATTATCTGCTGAAAGAAAAAAGGAAAAACACTAAAACCACTTTTTGTGCTTTAGAAAATCAAATGCTCTGCAGATTAATCTGAGAGTCATAGTCAGAGATCATGATATGGCTAATTAAACACAGCAGTTAACACCTAAAAATGGGATTACCAATGTGCAGCTCTGCAATTTTTATTTTATTGCTTTTTTTTTTTGGAGGAGGGAAGACGGGGCAATTGGGATTAAGTGACTTGCCCAAGGTCACACTAGTTTTTGTGTTAAGTGCACGAGGCAGGATTTGAACTCAGGTCCGCCTGGCTCCAGGACCGGTACTCTATTCAGTGTGCCACCTAGCCGCCCCAGCTCTACAATTTTAATAATAATAATAATAATTATTATTATAACAGCTAGCATTTATATAGCACCTACTGTCTGCCCGGAATTGTGCTAAGCACTTTCCAAATATTATCTCATCCAATCCTCACAACAACCCTAGCAGGCAGACATGATTATCATTCTCATTTTACTGTTGTGGAAACTGAGGCACACCAAGCAACTTGTCCAAAGTCACATGGCTGGTAAATGTCTCAGACTGGATGTGAAATGAAATGAACTAAGGAAAAAGAAACGCACATTTATTAAGCACCTACCATACTCTGGGCACAGTGCTAAACACTTTACAAATAGATATCATTTGATTAATTACTCAGGTTTCTCTAGGAGTCGTGGTGGTTGTTGGTGGAAACCAATTAATCAATCACAAGAAACTTTTTTGTTGTTCAGTCTTCTCTAACTCTTCATGACCCCATCTGAGACTTTTTTTTTGGCAAAGATACTGGAGTGGTTTGCCATTTTCCTTTTCTGGCTCATTTTACAGATGAGGAAAGAGAGGCAAACAGGCTTAAGTGACTTGCCCAGGGTCACGCAACTAGTAAGTGTACAAGGCTGGATTCGAACTCAGGTCTTCCTGACTCCAGGTCCACCACTCCACCTGCTGCAGCATCACTTAGGTGATCACTCTGGACCACATCAGGTGTACCTGATGTATACCCTAGGTATTCCTAGGTGATCACATCACTCTGGCCTCATATAAGCCAGAAAAAGTCCTAAGTATGGGGAAACCAAGTTCAAAGAATTGAAACAATCAACAGGACTGCATTCTATTGATGAAAACAATGAGTTTAAGAATATGTATAGTATAAAATAATAAGAATATTAATATTAATAATATTAACAAATAATTAATATTTAAGAATATGTATAGTATAAAATAATAAGAATGTTAATACTAATAATATTAATAAATAATTAATATTTAAGAATATGTATAGTATAAAATAATATTAATAAATAATTAATATTT
>CM053597.1:28884500-28933587 GCA_028646575.1 Pseudocheirus occidentalis | reverse complement strand
AAGAATATTAATACTAATAATATTAGTAAATAATTAATATTTAAGAATATGTATAGTATAAAATAATAAGAATATTAATACTAATAATATTAATAAATAATTAATATTTAAGAATATGTATAGTATAAAATAAGAATATCAATAAATAATTAATATTTAAGAATATGTATAGTATAAAATAAGAATATTACTATTCATAATATTCATAAATAATTAATATTTAAGAATATGTATAGTATAAAATAAAGTTTATATACTTATAAATAGTTTATATATATTTGTGTAGATGGGTGTGCATATAGATGTATGCACACAATCATAGATAAAGAGCAGGAAAGGGACTTAAGTGTCTTCTAGTCAAACTCCCTCATTTTAACAGGTAAGGAACCCGAGGACCAGGGAAATGAAGGGATTTCTCCAGGGTCACCCAGGTAATAAAAAACCCGAGCCAAGACGTGAGCCCCGGTCGGCCTCTGACTCCAGAACCTCCGGATTCTGTTGCCTTCCACATCAATTTGTCCGAGTCTGATGAATCAAAAGGGTGCTAGGGGATTACTTAACAAAGAATGCTCAGGTACGGGGGAGAAAAAGAAGGCTGGTTTGGGTGGCCGCCGAATGTGCACGTCAGCTGTGAGGACTGATCAAAGCCATAATCATGCCCTAGTTTTCCAGTCAACTTCCATTGAGAAAACATAACCAAGATTCATAAAATAATACTTTTTAATGATATATTAAAGACCATGCTGTCTGGAAAAAGCAACCTGATTATACATGAATATTTGAAAAAGAGAAAACCACGACTGGCTACCAATTGAGCCCAGAATCTTGACAGAATCCTTCATTAACTTAAAAGCCTTTACGGGGGGACGAGGTGGGGAAGATATTCCAAGAACCCTAATTGTTAGAACTTCTGGCCAAACTGGCTCAAAAGAAAACCAAGGAACAACTTAGAATGAGTCAGAAGAAAGGCTCGTTATTAATATTTTATGTCATTTTTCTCCTTAATTGATTATGGTAACTGACACTCTCGATAGTTTTCTTTTGACTTTGAAAGAGAGAGCATAATAAACTGTTTCCATCAAAGAGTAGTCACTAATGAATATGTAAGAATAATATGGAAATTAAGCCATTTAGACTGTTCGGCAAGACCCCCGTATGTATTTTTATGACAAGTTCTAATAAGCTTTAATAAAAGTACTCAAAATTGAAACTAGAGCACCGAACAGGGTAATTAGGGGAGGCATTGAAGCGGTGGATGAGAAGAAAGTCTGCTTTCATAATAGGTACCTTTGTTGAACATTCCTATCTCACCTAAGTGTATAATTTCTCTCTGTTATCTTTCCAGAGAGAGAGAAGGATCATGCATGAATGCACACACGTATGTGTGTGTGTGTGTTTGGTGGATACAAAATCCTACTAAAAGCATCCTTAAAACCTCTTCAAGCATACATTTTAATCATTCAATTAAACTGTGCCCCAATCTGGGTGTCATGTTTAAAACGGGGCAGCTAGACAGGTACAGCTAAGGAGGTGGGGGCCTCCCAAACTATACTGTAAGAAGTCTAGGTAGAAAAACTTGAGAACTTCTCCTAGAAAAGAGAGGACAGGAACTGGGAAGGTAAAGCAACTGTTCTAAGTAAAGTAGGTTAAGGGCTGTCATGTGAAATGATCTTAGAAATTCTTCTGGCTGGCAGTTTTCAGAGGATGAAATTAAAGGTACCTATAAGCATATGAAAAATGCTCTAAATCACTATTGATTAGAGAAATGTGAATCAAAACACTCTGAGATACCACATCTCACCGGTCCGATTGGCTAAGATGACAAAACGGGAAAATGATAAATTATGTAGAGGATGTGGAAAAATTGAACACTAATGCATTGTTGGTGGAGTTGTGAACTGATTCAATTGTTCTAGAGAGAAATCTGGAACTATGCCCAAAGGGTTATAAATAAGTGCATACCCTTTGACCCAGCAATACCACTTCTAGGGTTCTATCCCAAAGAGATCAGAGAAGAAGGAAGAGGACCCCTATGTACAAAAATATTTATAGCAGCTCTTTCTGTGGTGGCAAAGAATTGGAAATCAAGGGGATGCCCATCAATTGTAGAATGGCTGAACAAGTTGTGGTATATGAATGTAATGGAATACTATTGTGCTGTAAGAAATGAGGAGCAGATGGACTTCATAATAACCTGGAGAGACTTATATAAACTGATGATGAGTGGGAAGAGCAGAACCAGGAGAAATTTGTACACAATCACAGACACATTGTATGTGTGATGACCAACTTTGATAGACTGGACTCTCCTCAGCAACACAAGGTTATAGGACAACTCCAAAGGACTCGTGATGGAAAGAGAAGTCCCCATCCAGAGAAAGAACTATGGAGTCTCAGTGCAGATTGAAGCAAACTACTTGTTCTTCTTTCTTTTTTTTTTTTTGGTTTTGTTTTGTTTCCTCCTTCCCATTGTTCATTCCATTGGTTACAGCCCTTCTTTATAACCTGACTAATATTTAATGTGAAAGTATCTGTAGATCCTGTATCTGAGTACATGCCACCACGATAGGGGCAGGGGGAGAAAATTTGAAACTCAAGGGACTGTGGAACTGAATGTTGCAAACTAAAAGTAAATGAATAAAATTTTTTTTAGATAAAAAAAAAAGGAATTCTTCTGGCTTAGCTGATCTCAATGTCCAATGTCTTGTGCCTATAATTGCTTTTTTGGTGTTTTGGAAGTAACACCATTGTTTAAGCATCATTTTGTCACCCTTCTCTAGATTTTGCTGCAAAATGAGCCTGTTTTCAAAACTGGTTTGCCACATCCCTGTTGGAATGTAAGATCCTGGAGAGTAGGGACCATTTCATTCTTTGCATTTGCCTCCCCAACTCTAATGTGGTGCCTCGCACACAGTCATCGCTTAATTATTGCCTACTAACTGACCCTGCTACTAGACAAGCAGGGCATGTGTTTGTTGGCTAAAAGCAGTTTCTGTTCTTGTTTGGTCTCACTATGGCAGTTTTCTTGTATCAGTTAAGTTTTTCCAAGAAACAGTGATTTTCAAAGCTAATCCACATCGTCCCAAGTGCATCTGAAGGTGAAACTCATAAGAAAACAACAAATACATGTGAAACAGAACAGATCTGCCAGCATTTTTACAATAAACCACCATTTTTGCACCCAAGCACCTCAGTATTTCATGTACAGTGTGAAGAAGCTATAAGTGTGCTTAGGAAAACAAAGCTGACCAGAGTAGCTGGATCTAACGAACTGATTTTTCAAGGTACCTCAAAGAAAGAAAATTCCAAAAGAATATAAAAGAGTGCTCTTTTGCTCAAAAGAAAAAAGCAACAACGTAACAGTAAATATCACTTGAAGCTTATTTTCTGTTCTCTATAATCTCCAAAATTCTACGGTAATGCTTCGTAGGCGAGTCTGAGTTCTCGAAGGTTCACCAGTAGAGTACAAGTTATAGATGGTTCTACTCATCCCGAAAGGCTTTGAGTAGAATTCTCAGCAACAGACTGACTCAATCTGAGGACCAACCAAGCCGAGCAGAGAAAGACTCAGCAGTAGCAAGCTGCCATTAGGGGATGATGAGTTCCATGGCCATGGTGACCCAAGAAATAAATGATACAAAGTATGACTCCTTTCCATTAGGGGATGATGAGTTCCATGGCCATGGTGACTCAAGGAGCAAAGCATACAAAGTGTGACCCCTTTCCATCAGGGGATGATGAGTTCCATGGCCATGGTGACCCAAGAAACAAAGCATACAAAGTGTGACCCCTTCCCACTTCTTCAGCAAGGGTAGCAGAATGGCAGAGAAAGAGGGGGAGATGATGTTAAGAATCACACAATTTTTTAGACTAGACTGTCTACAAACATGAACTGAAATATGAGAATTCTATATGTAAGAAGAGGCAGCGTTGTACAATAGAAAGTACACTGGATTTGTAGTCAGAGTGTCTGAGTTTGAATCCAGTCTGTCACTTTCTACATGTAGAATGTTGGGCAGGTTCTCTAAATCTTTCCCCTGGACCTCAGTTTCCTTACGTGTCAAATGAAGGAGTTATACTACATGGCCTCTAAGTCCCCTCCCAAATGTAAAGCTATGATCCTAAGAACCTCATGAAAAGCCGACCCATTATTGGAAGAAGTGAAGTACGCCAAAATCAACGTTCTCATTATAAAAGAAACAAGAAGACTGGAGAAGTTACTGCTCTGGTTCTCCCCAGAAAAGCACCTACAGGCATTGGCAGAGATGGTTTCCTCAGATCACTTAAAAGCATTAAGGAATATCCCTCTTAACAGTTGCTTTATCATCTTCCCTTCCAGTATCCATGATGAGACACCAATGAGTTTAGAGTGTGGGCTTATGAGAAGTTTCATATTCTCACTGGTTCATATGATATTCCTCTTTCACAATTCCCTGTTTTTATAATAGGTTTTGGAACTGCTCATACTCACCATGTGCCTTTCCATCATCACTCTGTGGGTGAAATTAATTTTCAATTCTTCAGCAACTGGCATGTGCTGCATTTCATGGCCATGAACCAACATGGCAGAGTGGATGGAGAGAGAGCCAGCTTAAAATCAGGAATATATGGGTTGAAACTCTGCCCTGGACACTTATTAGCACTGTATGACCCAGAGCAAACTCACTTAACCTCTCTTGACCTCAGCTCCTAACCTGGAAAATGTAAGGACTAGGCTCACTGACACCTAAGGTCCCTTCCAATTATTTTAATCTAGCTTGTCCCATGACCAGCATATCACTGGTATTAAAAATATGGGTCTTTGTTTTAGGGAGAGATCTAGGGTTATTAAAAGCACTCTGCAAATTTCCCAATTTTTTCTTGTCCTATCCAAACCTAGGTGCTATTCATTGTCCATTTTCAGCATCTATCCAAGATGACAGTCATGATCAAAGGTCGTCCATCTAACTGCATATACTGATCTTTACAACAGATAAAGGATCGTAGGTTCTGAGTTGGAAGTGAATTCAGAGACCATCTAGCCCAAACTCTTCAAATGACAGATAAAGAAACTGAGGGCCACAGATATTAACTGCTTCATTCACGTGGTTTTTGAACTAAGTCCTCTGACTCTACATTGATTGCTCCTTCCTTTGTAACATACTGCCTTCTTCATCCACTTGGTTTTTCCTGCATGGATAGTTAAACCAAACTCTTCTGTATGGTTCTGGAACTAATTCTAGAGGTTGTCTAAGATTCCAGAGGTCAGTACAACCAGCACAATGTCATTCACCAAGAGGAGCTGTTTTGAGCACACTCATTTAACTCTTACCCACGGGGAAAGCATATTCCTTTGCTCAAAGACTCTCTCCTGCCTTGGCTACACAGACAAATTCAACTGAGTGATGCTTCTATAACTTGCCATCCTAGACATATACACTATGCTAAGTACCATTATCATATGAACTATTCATGAGACTTAACAAAAAAGCTTCCCAGCTCTTAAGTGTATTTTAATGCTATGAATATTATTCCTTTATATGGAACATAACAAAAGACTCAACAAAACAACATGCCCAAGAACAACAGGACCACGTATTCGTGGTTTCTTTTTTCTTTTTCTTTCTTTTTTATGCTCTAAAAATGGCTTCCACACCTGCATTCTCAGCTTTGCATGAACAATTACCCATGCCCATGCACAAACTCCCAAATTGGTGCATGAAAATAGAATATTGTGCATACAAATGGAAGAGCTTCATGTTTCACTCACCAATTTGCATGTGAAATTGTCATCAGCAGTATCAGATTTATTTTCTCCACATGCAAGAAATAAGACGTATGGAGCCTGGAGGGGCAGAGTTGAAAGCCAGTTTGGTTCCTACGGCTTCCTGAGACATTATGGAGACACAGCCCTTGGTGCTGTGTTGACCTTCTATGTATTTGTGGGCTTCACAAATAGGCCTCACCTTTTACTCCAGTGGGAGAAAGGCTTGGACAATGAGTTCAAGAAAAAACAAGTGCCTGTGAATAAAGCACAGTGAAAATCACCTACCAGCCCACAGGCTCAAGAAAGGATGGTCAGACAGGAGGGAAGCAACTTTTCTTCCTAATGCGCTCCCTTTAGCATGGCACCATTAAACAACAGTGGGTTTCCAATGTAGAAGACTTGGCCTACTTGACCTCAGAGCAAGCAAGAGGTGAAAATATAAGAGAAAATTTTTTTTAACCAATGTCAAAAAAACTTTTTAATGAAAGAATAAAAAGCCACCTATTTCTAGTTGGGAGACGTTCAAGTGTCTGCAAAATCGGGCCAGAACCTCTATCACCATGAAAAATCAGACCATTGTAATTAGAAGGTAGAGCAAAATCTCATCAAGTCAACGGTCATTCACCCGAGACACCAGTCCCTTCAAAGCGTCTGCTATTACCCTCCCAAGTGAGTGACCTTAAATAAAAAGAAAACTTGAATCTGGCCAATTTAATGTCCACTTTGCTCAGGGGTTTTAACCTTATGAGGTTTTACCATGACCACCATCATCATGGCTAGCATTCTTACAAACATCTCATTTTAGCCTCACATCAACTCTAGGGTTGTAGATGCTATTATCAACCCCATCTGACAGATGAAGAAACTGAGGCAACCCACAGTGTGATTCCCCTGGGCAGAAATCCTTTTAAATATCTTATATTAAGTGCACTGGCCAACCCCTTCCTACTAAGTTTTCTTTGGGATGATCTTAGTAGATTGGCTCCTTTCCCCCTACATATACATGTGGTTACTCTGCCAACAAACCACCCTCTCCTAGTGTAGCAAAGGGTCCTTGCCAGTATTTACACTGTACATTCCGATAAGAATTGCAACCTTGCTTGATGGATATTAAATCTTTACTCTTGTTAAAACCATGGCTGCTCTAAAGTGAAGAAAAAAAACAAAGAGCTTCCCAACATTCCCATTAAATGTTTCTTAGCCCTAGTGACCCCAGAAAGTTGTTTTCCACGAATCTCTCCCTAGTGAGATTACATGGCAGACTCACGGGGCCCCTAGAGAAACCCCCCAAAATGGCCACATAGAGCCAATTCATCACAGTTGCGATGAGCTGGATTTAAAAAATTATCATTACTTATTAAATCGACAGCCATTGGCTCCTCCCGGCCTGTTTCCCAGATTCCCCTGGCGCCACTTGGGCTCGATTATCCGGGTAATTTATATTACATTCCGGAGATGCAATTTCTGCCTCACACGCTTACTAACTACATTAGCAGCATTTGCAGGTTTGGATTTAATGTGGTTTGACTTTTTTCCCTCCTGACTTTCCAATGCCTGGGTTCTTGGCCCTTCCAACATTGTTATTGTTATCATTTATAAATGAGTTGAATCTTGTATTAACTCATCCAGTTCAAGAAGAACTTAGTAAGCAGAAAGACAAAAACAAGACAACTCCTGCCCCCGAGAAGCTTATATTCTTCAGCTTATATTCTTCCAGGGAGTTAGAGAATGTAAACAGAGTAATAAATACAAGATACATGCCAGATAAACACAAAATGTTTCTAAGAGAGAGGAAGAAGACCAGTATAGGACCCTAATGATGAAGAAATGAGGAAAGTGGCCTTTGAAGATAGCTAGGGATTCCAAGCGGAGGGAATACCCTCCAAGCATGGAAGAAGAAGCATAGAGTGTGCCTGGCCGCCATTTTGTCTAGAAAGGAGAGCTTATGGGGAAGCATAAAGTCTTCACTCTTCCTGGACATTCACATTTATATTGCTTACTACAAAATCAAGTTTTTTCACAAAAATGTAGAAAGTACAAATATCATTTTTCCCATTCTGCTAATGGGGAAAATGACCCTCAGAGAGCACATATAACTTGCCTATGACCCATGTAAGAGCTGAGACTAGAACCCAGGTCTGCTCATTCTAGGGCTCCTAGCACTATATAACACGACTGCTGATGGTGGAACCCAGTTCCAAATGGCCCAAATTTTTGTAAAACCATCCCTAGGACTTAACTTTACCTGACTTGCCCGTCTCATGTCCTTTGTGCTCCATTCTCCTAGCAACTGATTTATTTCATGTCTCCTTAATGACTCTCTATATAAAACACGATTCTGAGAAAATTCCTCTAAAAAGACTACTTTTCAGACTTGAAAATATTCTAACTTTCATAGTTGGAAGGGACCTCATCCGTCATATGTAATCCAAATCATGCCTGAACAAAAATGTCTTCTATGTCCCACATGGTCAAACAGCCTCCACTTGAAGACCTCTGGTGATAGAAATCTCACTACTACCCAAAGCAGTCTATCTTTCTCTTTAAGAAAGCTCTGTCTCACTCAAATCTGTGGTGATGGGAATCTCACTAATTCTCAAAGCTCTGCTTCACTTAAATCTGTGGTGATGGGAATCTCACTAATTCTCAAAGCTCTGCCTCACAAATCCAATTCATGCGCAAGTCAAGACATCACTCTAGTGATGTCATTGATCCTCTTGGAGAATGAAGAATGAACAATAACAACAAGAAAGCTTTAATTCTTAGGAAGTATTTTCTTATATTAAGCTGAAAATTTCCCCTCTGTTACTATTACCTCCCAGTTCTATTTCTGCTCTCTGGGACCAAGAAAGTTAAATCCAATGCTAATCCCTCTTGACAACCCTTCAAACAATTTGAAGGCAGATACCATAAGACTTTCTAAATAAACCCCACACAAGTTTCCTCTTCTACAAACTAAATATCCAAGACATGGATTTGAATACTTTTACCATCCTTATCACCCTTCTCTGGATATAATGCCCTTTTCTGAAGGGTGGTGCCAGGAACTCGATGGGCAAATGTGATCCAATATTGTATCATGGGATCGTCCTCTCCATTACTCTGTATTATTCTTATAGTAATTCAGTCAGAGAACGCTTTAATTTTTTGGCTGGCAAGTTAACACTGTGGAATCCTACTGAAATAATCCTGGACTTCAAAAGCCTGGCTAGAATTTGCCACAGATTATCTGTTTTCACAGATCAAAGTTCTGGAGATCTTGGACTTGTGTGGCATACTGATTCTATGGCTTCTGCTATTATGATATAAATGGAGTTTCTTTAAAAAAACAATGCAATGATTTGTTTAGGTTAATGAACCCCTGTTTTCTCATTTAGTGCAGGAGGTTGGAGTGGGGGAAGGAATTAGACTCAGCACATTTTAATGCTCCTCCCAACTTCCAGGTCTGGGATTAATTCCAGGTCTAGGTTCCCATGATCCACCAGGGAACAGCTGAGACGCTAAGATGCACATTTTTTTGCTTGGAGTTCCATTCTCTTGGAGTTCCATTCCAGCCTGATTTAACTACGAAATTTTAAACGTTCTTCATTTAAAAAAAGAAATATTGAGTATTAAAACAGCTTAACTAACTCTAAACAACATTAAAGGAGAATGCATATGCAGTTATTAAGAGAAATCAATTCCTATGTACAATTTGATATGTTTCTGCTAATTCTAAACCTTTAATCAATCACAGTTTACTCTAACTCTTATAAGTTGCAAAATCTAAGATCATAGCAAAATATAACCTTTAAATGGAAATGGGAAGTTTTTAAATGGTTTCATTCATTCACTGAGATCAAATTCTTCAAATGATAATCCCAAGGCTCCCTTCCCAGCCACCGCCATCTCTTGCCAACACTTCACTCCAAAAAAATGTAGCCTAAAGTTGTTGCTAACTAATTATGGCAGAGGGACAGCTAGGTGATACAGCAGATAGAGCACCAGCCCTGGAATCAGGAAGACCTGAGTTCAAATTTGACCTCAGACACTTATTAGCTGCGTGACCCTGGACAAATCACTTAACCCTGACTGCCTCAAAAAAAATTTAGTTATGGAAGAAAATATGACTTGAAATGTTTGAAATACATGCATGCATGTATGTATATGTGTGCATGTATATACATATGTGTATATCATATGTGTCTATACAGGTACATGTGTATTTTTATTCTATACCTGTGTGTATATGTATATGTATACACATTTTCATATATGCATATGTGTGTATGGACTTGAAAAGTAACCTCAAAAGGAAGGCCCCAGCAGAACGGAGAGCATTCCAGGCACAGGGTTTCAGCCTGGGAAAAGGCACTGGAATGGAAGGTAGAGTTCTGTATGCCAGAAACAAATGGGTCAATGTAGCTGTAGGCATGGGAAAATGCACGGAGACAAAGTGTAAGAACACCGGAAAGATAGGAAGGGGCCAGGGTATGAAGGCTTTAAATGCCAAATAGTATTGTATACTTAATTCTTAAGGTGACAGGGAGCCACTGAAGTTGACTGTATAAGGGGTGGTGACAAGGTGACCTGTGCTTTGGGAAGATCTCATGTCAAAGATAATGACTGTGTGGGTGCATGGGAGAGATGCTATTAAGGTAGGAAAGAGAGGGCCAGGGTAATGGACTGAATGTGTGGGGTAAGACAGTGAATGTGGATCTCACTAAGCAAGACAATGTAGAGGGAGGGGAGGAGAGGAGAGCCTAGAAGCACGAAGACCCAGCAAAGCAGACACAGGACCAGTCAGCCGGGCAGGAGAGAACACAGCAGAGAGCAATCTCTCTGAAAACGCAGAGAGGAGAGGATTTCCAAGGGAAGAGGGAATCAGCAGCATCCTAGGTGGCAGAAAGGTCAGGAAGGAGGGGGGCTTTACAAAGGTCTTTCAATTTCACAATCAGAGATCAATGGTAACTTTGGAGAAAGCAAAGGCAGCTGAATGAGGAGGTGCCATCCGGAGCCCAGAGGATCTGGGAGAGAATGACAGGGGAACATGCAGAGGCATCGACTGTGGACGTCTTCCTCAAGGAACTGATGTACCAGGTGGAGAAGAGGTAAGGGATGTGAGTTGGCAGGGCTGGTTTGACAAAGCAAGGGTTTTCTAAAAGGATGATCTGTAAGGTTTTTTAAGCTATTAAGTTTTTTTGTTAGTTTTTATTTTAAACTTAAATACAAAATAAGAAAAAAGGCATTCTACTATGTGCATAGTAGAATGTGAGGGAGAATTAAAAATATACAGGAATAAATTTCCATTTCAAGAAAGTCTATACAATAAATACTACACATCGTGTTGAGAGCTGTCCACATTGTTCGCTTCTTTAAGGATAAGGGGAGTTATGAACATGTTTGTAGGAAACAAGGAGGCAGGTGGGAGGGAGCCATTAAAGATGAGAAAGAGGGTGGGGATCCCAGGATCCCATCTTCTACTAGAGAAAACAGGGAAACAGGGATCAAGGGCACACAAGGTTTCCCTTGGTAAGGAGAAGGATCGCTTCTTAACAAACAGCAGAGACAGTGGAACAGACATTTAAGTGGTATGAAGCAATATCCCTAGCTCAGAGGGTATCATGGTAGACCTGAGAATAGTCACTGTGGTAAGTGGGGGAGTAAAGTGATTAGGGAGGTATAAAGGGATTGCCTGGCTGTGGTGAGAGCCCAATGGAGACCGTGCAACTTACAGGCCGAGTCAGCACAGTTTCATCATCTTCTCAAGCTCCATATCCAAGCATCTGAATGAGCAAAGATGGCAGATGGGAAGACCCATCCAAGGTCAGGATTTAGCAATAGGACAAGGGATTTGAGAGCCTCAGAATGATACTGGTAGTTCTGTAGTTCCAAAGGCTACTTTCTCTACCAATGCCAGAGTATAGCACAGTATACAGTATAGTGTATGGAACAGTATAGGAATAGTGTAGCATAGCGTTGAACTGGTTCAGCCAATGGTAGAGATAAGGACTGGAGGAAGGGACAGAGAATGAAGGAAGGATGGTCTGGGAGAACGGAAGGGAAGAGGGAATAGCGGTCACAGTAATGACAAAGAACAGGGTTAAGGGTGTTAAGACCAAGAGAAAGAATGATACAAGATTATAACCAGTTAAAGGAATTCTAGAGCTCATGACCATGGAAGTGAATACCTAGTAAGGTAAGGTCAAAGGTGAGGCCGTTTCTGTGTGTTATTGGGGCAGAGAAGTAGATCACAGCAATTAAGGTATTAATTAAGAATTAGGTCATGGCAAGGAACTCATTTTACAGACAAGGAAACTGAGTCCCAGCACGTTTTAGTGGCTATCTATGCCAACCAAGGTCACACAGGGAGTAAGTGGTACAGTCAGGATTTAATCCCAAATATGCCAACTTTAAATCTCGGTCCTCTGACTCCGATCCAATCATTGCACGGCAATGTTCCTTCTGGCACACTGCCACCGCTTCCTGGGCTAGCCCTTGTCCCTGCCCAGAGATATTTTGTATTTCATCTTCTATGTTACATATCTGCAAAAAGCACAAGGGAAACATTCATGAAAGAAAGCACACAAAACCAAGTCGGGCTGCCCCGTGCTGAGTCTGGGCTGTGCCGGCACCCTCAGCCACAGTTCCACTGATCCTCATTTCCAGATGCACCAAGGGGACTGAGCTGGCTTGCATTTGGTAAACTGAGACCACAGAAAGCCTCGTGCAAACGGGCAAAAAGCTCATTTCTTTGACGCTTACATTCTCCTACTCACTCAAATCACAGAACACCACAATCTCAGTATAAGAGCTAACATTTATACAGAACCTACTCTGCACCAGGCACCGGGCTACCGGGGATACAAGAATAAAAAACCAAAAAATCCCCAAGTGGAATCACAGATCAGGAGACAACACGGAGGGGGTTAGACCACGGCTGGCATCAGTAGGAAAAGTAGCCTTCGGAGCCACAGAGCTCCCAGCATTGTTTGGAGACGCTGCTTTCCCAGATGCATGGGACCACACTGTCTGCTAAGTTTTTAACTCATCCTTTCTGACCTGGTTTCTGAATAAACCAGCGTGTTTGGTATGCCAGGGACGTCCCAGTGCTCAGCGCTGAGTATTTGCTGGAGAAAAATACCCAGTCAAAGAGACTGATGAACAAACAACTTAGGTTTTCTTTTAGATAAATTAGCCACTATTTCATGTGTATCTTCTCCTTTGTTTTATCCAATTCCATCTTCTGGCATTTTTTTTAAGGTATTCACAATAAGTTGCTTAAAAAAAATTTTTTTTAAGGCTATTCTTTCTCTTTCAAATTGAACTACTATTCAGGCACAATCCTATTTGAGGTGCTCTCCTTTCTTGATTGCATGAACCGATAACATTTTTCATCTGTTCTCTGCTTATGCACAAGCAATATTATTTACCAAGCCTTTAATCGCTTAATTCAATTGAATAAAGCCAGGTATGCCCTTTCATCTGTTCATCTGGGATGGTCTGAGTTCATTTTAGCTAAAATAACCGTCGCACCTTGGTTTCCAGACTTTTTTGCATGGCATTCAAGCCATTTTCTTTCCACTGTTGCTGGGAGGGGCAGAGATAATGGCTTCTGTTTTCTCCCGAATCTGCTGGCCCCGTGGTGCATCCAGACCCCCTGACGAGGCAGGAGTTGAATATTTCTCATCCCTGTCTTTGCCAAAAATTCAATCACTTACCCTTCATCTCTTGCTAGACTATTGCAATCAGCATTTCTCCTGCAAACCCCATCACCCGGGCACTTGGAACCATAGGCAGTGGGGTATACTGGAAATCCTGACCTGGAGTCAAAAAACCAGAAGCGACCTTTCTTCTCTCTGAAGTCTTCTTAAAGGCTACTCCTATCTATGCACTCTAGGATACTTATAGGTCTGCAGGCAGACACTCCACTGCCCGCCTTCCTCGCTAGAATGCTGAGTCTAGAATTGGGAAGACCCGAGTTCAAATCCAGCCTCAGACTAGCTGGGTGACCTTAAGAAAATCATCTAACTTCTGCCTGCCCCAGTTTCCTCACCTGCAAAATGAGAATCCTAACAACACCTACCTTGAAGGGTCATTGTAATGAGACTGTAAAAGTCGTGGCACACAGTAGGCACTCTATAAATGCTTATTCCTTTCCACTCTCCCCTCCAACTCTTACTTTCTTTGGTTTCCTTCAAAATTCTGCTCAAATGCCACCTTATGCAAGAGGCTTTTCCCCCTTCCCCTTCCCTCACTCCATTCATTCCCCCATGAGATCACCATCTGTTTACACCATATATATATCTTGTAAATTGCACAGAAACCTGCATGTTGTCCCTTTTATTCAAATGTGAGATGCTTGGTATCCTGAGTGCTTAGCATGTATGTAACAGGTGTTTAATAAATACACATTTACTAACTGGCCGGTTCCTTAATAGGAATTCCCGATCCCAATCACAGGGACAAAACAAAAAAACAAAAGCTATGCACTTGTTATTTAGTCTCTACAGGCATGGAAGGTGTTTTCCTTTACATTCTGAAAGACAGTAGATACAGTCAGTGATGAGCTTGCAGGTCCATCTGCATTCTATCTCTGACATTTACTGGCTGGGTAAAGCTGTCTGTCCATCTGTACAATGGGAATAACAGCACCTTCCCGGCGGAGTCATTCCAAGGCCCCAGGGAGTTTGTGTGTGTAACCTGCTTTGCAGGCCCATACACGCCATTCAAATGTCAGCTACGTCTCTGCTGAGGACAGCCTTCAGTCAACCATACAAGGGTGAGAGCAGAATGGAAAGGGGAGAGGAAATGCCAGCAGGCTGGCTTTGTGACTGGTTTTGGTGACAGTCACAAGAGGAAAAAACAAAACCTTAATGTAGATGCCATGGCTGTCATCTCAGGGCAGACCTACCGAGGAAAAGGAGCTGAGAGCCGACAGTAAATTTCTGTAATAAAGTGGCAAAGTTTAATTTGGGGGGAGAACACGAAGAAATTCAACCAAAAAGTGGTTTTTAAAGGCCCATCACATTTTAAAATGTGAGTATTGTTCTTAATATGGTTTAGCTGATGATGCTACTCTCAGGTAGACAAATACAAATCTAACACTTTACCCTCGACT
Organism: Pseudocheirus occidentalis; assembly: GCA_028646575.1. NCBI lineage: Eukaryota > Metazoa > Chordata > Mammalia > Diprotodontia > Pseudocheiridae > Pseudocheirus > Pseudocheirus occidentalis. The sequence continues at coordinate 28,918,741 of CM053597.1, read as the reverse complement.
GCCTTTCAGACTTCCTGCCCAAAGCAGAAGTGGGAGGCTGTGGGTAGAAATGTAAAGCTGGAGGGTAACCAGGGCTTCCAGTGAAGAGATCTCAGATACAGGGTAAAAAAAACCCTAAGCTCTTCCTGGGAGGAGTTCTGGGGGCTGGGGGGATGCCTGAAGACCCATCTCTGATGCTTCAAGTTACTCTGAGACTCAGTTTCAACATCTGTGAAACAGGAGAAATTAGATATGTAAGACCCCCTTTACAGAATGTGAGAATAAAATGCAATGACCCAACTCAACTCTAATACCAATGATTAATTGATATGATTAACTGATATGATTAATGATATGATGGTGATTGGTTTTTTCAAAAAATGCCCCACTGAACTTATTCACTCAAGATTAATCGATGCCAGAAGACATTTCAGGGAGTCATCTTCCACACACGATTATACTTTGGAATATCCTATAACCTCTTCTTAAAGACCTTCCCCCAAAATTCACTCCAATATATAACAATTCAACTGTAAGTTTTGTGAGGGCAGGCAGAGTGTCTTATGTAAGCTTCATATGCTTGCAGCTCCCACCAAGTTTTCATTTGGGAGTGTCCTGGTCCTTAATTTCTACACAAATCTAAACACCTTACTTAGCTGATTCCTCAAGACTAGAACAGATTAGAAGCAGAAAATTAGGTCTACAAAAAGGTCTTGTAGGGAGAAGGAGAAGGTCTACAAGAAAAACACATTTGTTGGCTGGTGATAGTTAACAGTCTGTCTATAAGGCAGGAAACAGAAAAAACCACTGAATTTATCACTAAATACAGTAACATCAGTCATAATTCTGATCCTGACTGATTAAGAGGAAGTTTGCTTATGTTCACTATATTGGGTTGAAGAAAAACAGTACAGAAGTTAAAGAAGACCTAAGTGGGAGCCAGGAACCTTGGGGTCTCATTCTTGCCCTACAGAACTTGGGCAAGTCATTGTTAAATGAGAAGGGCAGGACTAGATGATTCCTAAGCCGAACCCTTCCACATTTGCACTCTAGGAATCTAAGCAGGATTCATTAAGGAAAGAGCTCTGTTAAAAATGCAAAGAAAAAAAAGTTTAGATATGTAAAGTAGTGAAGGGATAAATGAATGGAAAAGCATTTATTAAGTGCTTACTGTGTGTCAGGCTCTGGGCTGAGCACACAAACACAAGTAAGCAAGATAGTCCCTGCCCTCAAGGACCTTACATTCTAATTGGGAGAATTTGAGGAGGAATGCTCAGTTAAAAGGGATGCATGATTTGGAAATAACCAAGAAATAAGACAGAGGCTTGGCCCTCAGCAAGACAAGAGCTCATGTAGGAGAGCCCAGAGTTTGGGAGGCAGAGTCCAGAAGCTGGTGGGAAGCGGACAGTGAGGATGCCCACAGGGCAGGCAGTCTGAAACAGCCCAAATAATACAGTCTGGTTCTGGGGATAACAGCAGTTAACATGTGCTTAGGTGTTAAGACTTGCAAAGTACTTTATGTGTATTATATATAAGTGGATATGTATATATAGCAAGCCTTTACATCTATGAGATTATATATTACATATAAACAGAAAAATATTTAATACCAAATGAGATTTTATAGCTATATCTATAAAATATCTATATCTATACCTGTATTATAGCTATACTTATACCAATATTTATAATCTATAAGGTATGTATACCTATATTTATAGCTAATACCTATATCTACACTTATAGCAATATCTATGCTATAATAGCAACACCCATACTTATAGCTGTTATATCTATACCAATACTTATAGCTATAATAGCTATATCTATACCTAAAATAGAATTACTCATACTTATAGCTATAAGTTATATCTATATCTATACCTACAGCTATACCTATACTTATAGCTATAATAGCTATACCTAAAATAGCATTACCCATACTTATAGCTATAAGTTATATCTATACATACAAACAATACCTATACCTATACTTATAGCTATAATAGCTATACCTATACCTAAAATAGCATTACCCATACTTATAGCTATAAGTTATATCTATACCTATACTTATAACTATAAGTTATATCTATACTTACAAACAATACCTATACCTATACTTATAGCTATAATAGCTATACCTATACCTAAAATAGCATTACCCATACTTATAGCTATAAGTTATATCTATACTTACAAATACCTATACCTATACTTATAGCTATAATAGCTATATCTATACCTAAAATAGAATTACTCATACTTATAGCTATAAGTTATATCTATATCTATACTTATAAACATAATACCTATACCTATAGCTATAATAGCTATTCCTAAACTTATACCTATAATAGTTATACCTATACTTATAACTATAATAGCTGTACCTATATCTATGCCCATAGTAATAACTATACCTATAATAGTTATATCTATATCCATAGATATAGCAATACCTATACTAGCTATGCCTATAGCTATAGCATATTGATTTATATATTTGTGAATAGATCATTATAACAACCCTGTGAAATAAGCCCCATTATTATTTTCATTTTAGAGATGGGGGAACTGAAGCCAAGAAAGGTCAAATGACTTACCCCAGGGTCACACAGCCAGTAAGTATCTGAGGTAGGATTTGAATTCAGGTCTTCCTGATTCCAAATCTAGCTCTCGGCTGCCCATAAAAAAAAATCACCTACATCAAACACCTGATCCTCCAATGACACCCGCTACATCAATTCATCAAATGAAGTGTTGCCGGGGCAGCCAGTTGGTACAGTGAATAGAGCACTGGCCCTGAAGTCAGGAGGACCTGAGTTCAAATTATGCCTTAGACATCTGACATTTAACTAGCTGTGTGACCTTGGGCAAGTCACTTAAGCCCAACTGCCTTGCCTTCCCACCTGGAACAACGAACAAAAACCTTTTGGGGCAACTAGGTGGCACAGTGAATAGAGCCCCGGCCCTGGAGTCAGAAGGACCCGAGTTCCAACCCAGCCTCAGACCCTTAACACAAAACTAGCCGTGTGACCTTGGCCAAGTCACTTAATCTCAACTGCCCTGTCTTCCCCCCTCCAAAATGAAAAAAACAAAACCACAAATGAAGTGTTGCCACCAGAAGAATGTTTTAACTGAACAGTAGTCACCAGTCACTGATCATTTACTTAGCACCTACCATGTACAGGTCTGAGAAACAAAGACCACAATGAAACAGCTCTTCATTCAAGGAGCTTAATTAGAGCCCACACCTCATGTGGGGTCTCTTCTCTTTCCATAGATGTGCAGGTGGAAGGTAATTGTCTGAAGACTGACTGTGGCAGAGCCTGACGTGTGTTTTTAGGCAGAGAGGATGAAGTTTATGTCAAGTGCCTCCAGATTATACTATTATTCTTATCATCATGACCATAGTTTGTGGAGAGTGCCCTCGTTCCATCGTCCAAGACACTGGGACTGACTCTCAGGGTCTAGTGGGCAGCCTCGGCTGGGCCAGGGCTTCTCTGGGCAGCTCTGCCTGGCTCCCCAGGGGAGTGAGCTAAGCACTCCCCGGTCCCCAACTGTGAACTCTCTGGTGTGAAAGCGCCTTCTCTATCATTCCCGTCTACTTGGTCCCTTCAAACTTACAGCATCATTAAAACCAGAAAAGTGGCCAACAGGAAGACTTTCTGCCCTTCAGACATTTCAAAATCAAAGCATGTCCACAGAGACAAAGAATTCTGGGCTATAAGCCGAAGCAGCCCAGAGTGACCTTGGCCAAGGCACTGAGCCATCCCTGAAACAAGGGCCACTAAGGTCCCCTGTACCTCACCGTACAGCTGAGGACACTGAGGCTGCCAGAGGAAGGGGTCTGCCCACGGTCACACCAGTGGGAGCTGCCAGCACTCGGAAGGTGTCTGGTCAGAAGCTGAGGCCTCAAGACTTCTAGGCAGAGGTGAAGAAAGGGGAGTGAGTCAGCCCCACCTCAGGTGCTGCTGAACTAGGCATAGCAACAGCCACAGTCCAGGTGTGTGTGGGGGGGGCTCTAAATAATGAACTGGCTGAGGGTCTGGGAGCTGTTTATTTGTTTAAACTAGCAGCTGGCCCAGTGTTTTTTAAAGCCTATGACAGAGAGGCCCCAAAGGTGGGAGAGGGAGAGAAGAGGGAGGGAGGGAGGGAAGGAGAAAAAGGAAGAAAAGAAAGACAGGAGGGAAAGGAGGAGAAAGAGAGAAAGAAGGAGAGAGGGAGAGAGAGAGAGACAGAGACAGAGACAGAGACAGAGAGAAGCCAAGTTCCTTGCTTGCTCAGCACAACCTCCCAAGTCTGGGCCAGAACCGTGGGAGAAAATCCTCACACCCTCTAGACAGGCCTCTGAGCAAGTCTCCTGGCTGCAGACTTCCTAAATCTGGGTCAGAAGGGCAGGGTCATGAAACACCCCCCAAACACACCCACAGGGAACATCAATTATCCCAGAAAGGAAGGGTCCCAGCGCTAACAGTTGAGAGGCCAGAGGCCAGCCAATATTTAGAATCAAGCCTTCTCCTCAAACGTTCTCCCAGAAGAGGTGATGAAGTCTTCTATACTCCAAAAGGATGCCAGGGCAGGAGGGTGGGTGGGCAAAACACCAGCTGTGCTGTCAGCAAGTCCTGGTCCAAATCCCACCTCTGACACTCTTCCAGACACCTTCATGTCACAGCCCCCTCTGGCTTTCTGGGAAGTGGATGGACCTCTTTCCAGAATGATATTCTTAAATAAGCTAAGGAAATGCTAAATTTCAGTTAGAGGTTACTAAAATAAAGATGTCATTTTCTTTCTAATTCAAATTCACTAACTCCCTGAACTCCTAAGCCCAGGATAAGAAGCCCTGCTTTAGAGACAGAAGGGCCGCCTAGTGAAGGCATTAATTTGTAAAACCTGGGATGGCAGGCTCATGGCACCTGTGGATTATCCATGTAGAGATGGTTGGGGGGGGGCGGGGTCACAGTGCTACAAGGGACTTCTAGGCCCCTCATATCACAGTCATAGGACAATACACTGGTAGGACTTCGTGGGCCAAAACAGTCATCAGAGACCATTTGGGCAAACCCCGTTGCCTTGTAGATAAGGAGCCAAGGTCCAGAGAGCTCATACAGGCCATCTAAGCAGCACCCCTGGGACCTCTTGGTCCAAATGCAGAGCTTTTTCGACTCTGCATGGGACAAGGGAGGTCTACTCACTCCAATCACCCCGTTTTTACAGTTGAGGAAACTGAGGGTCAGGGGAATTATCAAGAGAGCCAGGAGCAGGATCTGAAGCCAGATCCCTTGACTCCACCATCCATCAGCTTTCACACCCACCCAATGCTGCCTCTGAGGACTGCAGGGAAGGATCAGATGAGATAATTAACACACATCAGGTAAAAGTGCTTCCTCCATGGAAGTTATTGTTATTAATGCAGAGAAGCTGGTCCTCCAGGGATGGGGGAGGCGCAGTCAAGGAGGGGGCGAGAGCCGTGACGTGATGCGGTCTTCCTCCGAGTCCTCAAATAATCAACTAATAGAGTCAAAATAATCTAATCACCCTATAATAAATGCACATTGCAAAAACATAACGGATAGCCTATTCAACAGAATTATAAATCTGCCGCACCACGAGGATGATAATGAAACATTATACAGTCTGGGTGAATGTCATGCCAAGAGGCAGCCCGGGTCTGGCTCCGCCATCCCTCATGGAAATGAGACCATTCTGAACTCATCATTTAGTGGAAAGCCTCAAAACCCCAGCCCCCAATCCCCTTCCTGGGCTATCATCTGTCTTCCCTACACTTACCGCTCCCTGATCAGAGATAGCAAATGGGAACCCAAGTTGGGGCTCCTGGGAATATAAGTGAAACTTTACATTGTAATGTAAAATGGACTGATTAAGAGCACTTAATCTATAAAGAGCTAATTAAAAAAAAAGCTGGAGACTGAAGGGAGGAAATGTCAGTGGGGAGAAGAATGCAGCTGAGTTTGGATCTCCCAGAAAATAATGGATTCTGATACTTGGCAGATTACCTTATTAGCAATTATATTAAGTGGGGCTGTCTTTTCAAAATATAGTCCTGTGGCTGGAACAAGGGCCCAATCACACGGGGCAGCTTAAGGTGAACAGAATATCCTCCTTTGAGGAGAAACTCTCCAATTCTTCAGCTCCCTGGATGTGACTTAGCTCCCCAAAGGACAAACTGTTTACTTACTGTTACACTCATGACACCCCCAATTCGTTTTTGTTGTTCAGTCACATCCAAATCTTCATGAGCCCATTTGGGGGTTTTCTTGGCAAAGATACTACGGTGGCTTGCCTTTTCCTTCTCCATTTCATTTGACAGAGAAGGAACCAGGCAAACAGGGTTAAGTGACTTGCCCATGGTCACACAGCTAGTAAGTGTCTGAGGTCAGATTTGAGCCTTCCTCATTCCAAGCCCAGTGCTCTATCCACTGTCCCACCTAGCTGCCCCAATGTCCACAAAGGGATGAACTCTATTTATTTTTGTAATGATAATAACTTTTACTTATTGTAGTTGTTATAACAGTACTAACAACTACCCCCAGAGGGATGAACTATTCACTTACTGTACTGACTTGCTGACAAAGAGCATTTACGGGTGCTTTAAGGAGTGCAAGGGGCCTTAACCAGAGACAGTGTGTAACGACAAGAGATCTGGGCTCAGGAAAGGGCTGGATTCAAATCCAACCTCTAAACCGTTGCTGTGTGACCACAGGCAGGTGACTAAATCTCAGTTTTTTCCATCTGTAAATGGGCATGAGAATGCCTTTCATATGTTTCTCCCAACTTTTTGTGAGGCTGACATGAGATGACATACATAAAAGGAGTTACCATAACACCCAGGTGCCATGACAGAAGGACAGGAAGCCAGGTGGGTCAAACCACTTTAACTGCCACCTTCCCCGCCACAGACCCTGGTGGGGACAGATAAGAGCCCTGAACCCAAGAGCTGTGGGAGCAGCGCTTCCTCCAGACCACCAGCCCTGGCTTCAGCCCAGACCCCAAAGTCATCATCAAAGGAGGCAGCCCATGTGGAGAAGGGACTCAGTAAGCCTGCCAGCATCGAGACCAGCTGCTGACCAGCTGCCAATGATGGGCAGGTAAGCCCTAGAGCCCTCTCACCCTTCTCACCCCTGCCCCTGGCAACAATTCCCTTTCAAGAGCTTTGCTAACCTAGTCTCTGCCTGGCTCACCAACGGTAACTCCTGGGTTCTGAAATGGTCTGTGGTACTATTTCCTGAGTCAATCCAAATATACCTCCTCTACGGCATCACTCCATGGCATCCAGTGGCTTTCAAGGTGGTCTGAAACCTAGTCTAATGCCCACAAGAGATTGATACATTCAATAAAGATGCCTCTGCCTTGTTCATCTCTGCTGACCAACTCAGTGGAGACATTCTCACCTGACAAAGGTGGTTGGCAGGTGGGGTGACTGGCTGATGATAATGGGGCCCCCCAACCCTTCACCAGACAGGAATCCCCACTACAGCCTACCCACTTTTCCAGTCTCCTTATATATTATCCAGCAAAGTGTCCGGCACATAATAAGGGCTTAATCAGTACTGAATGACTGACCACATTCCTCTCCTTTCAATATGCTACAATTGAGCCAGACTGGCCTTCTTTGCTGCTCATCCCACAAAGGGGACCATCTCCAATCTCTGTGTCCTTGGATGTACCCTCCCATCGCCTCCACCTGGTAGAATCTCTACTCCCTTCAAAGGTCACCATCTCCATGAAACCCATCCTAATTCCCCCAGCTCCCAACATCCTCCTTCTAAAACCACTTGTATTTATTCTGTCAATGTTTACATGAGCATATGGTGCTTCTGTGTCCATCCCTCACCCACCCCCAGTAGGTTCCTCAGAGGCAGGAGCTATTTAACCTTTGCCTTTCTATTTCCAGCACCTAGGACAGCACTTGGTACACCTGGCGCTTAATTAATGCTCATCGATTGTTTACAGCATAAAACCCACCACAATCACCACCTTCTCACCCTTCAAGCAATAGCTTGGTCACATAAGCTGTGGAAGAATTAGGCAAAATCTGGATCAATGCCAATCTGGCACCCACCAAACCCTTTCTCTATGGACAATGCAAGAGGCCCATGGCCCTCTGGAATACAGTCTTTGGACAAGACCTTTGAAAAGACGGGCTAGCAAAAGGCAAATTGACAAATTGTTACAGTAATATCATTTTAGCTCTAACCAAATAGAAAAAGACCCCAAGGACTGTTTAAGTAAATTTCCTGTGCCGTTAAAAGAAAAAAAAACCCACAATGAACATAGTTTATTTTTTCTTAGAGCCACTGAAAAAAAGGAAAGGATCTCTGGAAACCAGCTTTTTAGCATCCTGACCTCTGAAACAAATGTTCCTTTAAAATTACCAAATTGTTCTCCAATGTCTAGAAGCAAATCAGCAAACTTAAAATGTCACTGTATCACTAACTCACTTATCACTAACTTTTCAAGTTTAAAAATTCCATTTTTATGTCTGATTTTCAACTTGCCCAAGAAATGTAAACGACATGAGAAAGTATCCTTCTATATTAGGCATATCTCCTCTCCAGGGGGAAATCCAGGAGGAGAGTCAAATTCTAGAAAGTCACAATTATTTATACATACTATGGAATACTACAGGGCAGCTAGGTGGCAGAGCAGAGAGAGTACAGGAGCTGGAGTCAGGAAGACTTGTCATCCTGAGATCAAATCTGGCCTCAGACACTTATTAGTTGCGTGACCCTGAGAAAGTCATTTAACCCTGTTTGCCTCAGTTTCCTCATCTGTAAAATGAACAAGAGAAGGAAATGATAAACCAGTCCAGTATCTTTGCCAAGTAAACCCCAAATGGGGTCATAAAGAGTCAGATATGACTAAAAAGACTGAACAACATGGTATACATGTGTGACCATATGTATCTATCTGTTTTACAGTAGCAAAGGAAAACAGACTACTATTGGGATGCAATGGATAAAACATATAACTCAATTATCTGCTACCTTCATAATCTGGTTAATTGTCTGAATTCTCTACTGAGAATTTCTTTTCTCCTGTTCCACCATCAACTGGGCCTATCAGTCTACGAAAGTTTCATTTTCCTTCCAAATTCTTCTGGCCACCAGCACAAAGGCAAGTATACAGCACTTTATGACACTTGCTCTCCTTATATATGACAAATATAGCAAATACTTATTATATTAATCAACCAAATTCCTCCTCTGTATTTCAAGGTAGAAATTCATTGTTTATTTCAAGGCAGAACTATACATAAATACAAATATATTTATGCACATACACATGTGACAGGTAGTATAACAACTCTGGAGGAAAGTGGGTCATATGTGCATTATGTATGTGTATATATGTACTGTATACATATATGTGTATATAATCTATATACATACATACATAAACTGATATATAATATCTGATAAATACAATATTTGAAGTAATGTTTAATATACATACACTTATTCTTTTCCTGGTTCTTCTTTTTCACTTTGTATCAGTTCATAGGAAATCTAATGCTTCTCTATGGTCATTATTTCTTACCGTGCAGTAATATTCCATTCTATTCACATATAACCAATTGTTTAACCATTCCCCAATCCAAAGGCATCTAATTTGTTTCCAATTCTGTGGCCATTCTAAAAATCAATACCGTGGAGAATATCGGACCATTCTTTCTATCGCAAGGTCCTTGGACAATATATTTGCTGTCAGATCAAAGAGTATGGCCATTTTCATTACTTTCTTAGACTAATTCCTGGGCAAGTCATTTAGATTCAACTTTTTAAAAACACTTATTAAACACCTATTGTATGCCAGAACTACAATGGGAAAACGCGGAAATAAAATGTACCCAGGCAGATAAAAGTTCCCAACAGCACAGCATCAAGAGTTAAAAATGTAGAGTTAAAGAAATTAGGTTCAAGTCAATCTTTGCTACAAAAAAAAAGAACAATTTTAGTGACAGTGGGCTAGTCTAACTTCACTGGGCCTCAGCTTCTTCATTCCTAAAATGAGTCGGCTGAAACAGATGGCCTTCTAGCTCCAAGATCTATTTCTTGTTAGCAGTTTTGAACAAACGTCTGTCTGGAGACAAGTACGCCAGTTTGTCAGAGCAGAGGGCTCAGGAAGCTGGAAATACAACCGGAAAGGAGGTTGGGGTCAGCTTGTGGAAGGAGGCTGGTCTCCAGGGACAGACAGTATTGGCTTCTTCTAGTTGCTTTAAAATAGTAACTTCCTTTTGCAGAAAGCTTTTGGACTTTTCCCAGGATTTTCAAATCTGCCATTCTATTTGGTCCTCATGACTCCCATTTTAGAGATGGCTAGACAGGGGTGAAATCAATCAACGAATCAGCACTTTAAAGGTATTTTCTTATTATATGCCCAAGTATATTGTGTCTGCTAAAAGCTAGAGATACAAGGAAAAAGTAAAAACCAGTCCCTGCCCTCAAGGAGCTTACATTCTAATGAGGGAGATCATCTGTCCATAGATCAAGACATGCAAGATATGGCATAGAGCAGACGGAAGGTAACCTTAGGTGGGGACACCTGGAAAGGCCACTGGCAGGGAAGAAGAGCTTGGAGAGAGCCCTGTGACTTGGCCTAGGTTATACTTGGGGCTGGCTACAAATAACTCCCAGAGCTTTTGATCTCACCATTAGCATCTTTCTCCACTGAATCATTCTGCCCTCATGAAACAAAGAACTATTTAACGGCAGAACACAGGGAAAGATTTGGATGGACCAGTCAATCTGGCCATCAAATGGGGAGCTCTTCAGCTGAAGCAATGACTGGTTGTTATCTTGGGAATACTCAGGGGAGAGGAAGGGTATCCAGGAGTCATTTCAGTACCTGAGATTTGCTAGAACCAAGAGGGAAGGATTCTGCTAGATTGTAAGAGTTTTTCTTTGAGGAGATAAAAAAAATGTTACTATTTCAAAGAGTTGGGCTTTTTTTTTTTTTAATTCAGCCGGTGTGTGAGGGAGAACAATGAGAACAATCCAGAAGAATGGGTTCAATTTGGAATCTATTTGATTACTGAAAGGCTTCATCAAGACAGTCAACCCAGCTGGGCAAAAAAGTCGACAAGAAGAGGACTCAGAAAAACAGATGCTACATCCGATGGGACGCTCTCAGAGTAAACAAACACCCTGCAACAAAAAAATCTTGACAGCGATCCAAACTTTATACAACAATGACTTAACAGAAAGGCCACTTAGGCTTTCTGTCTTCTTCCCCCCAATACAAGGGCATGGTAATTGGCTGCTTTTTAATAAAACTGTACGATCTTCGGGTGGTAATTTAACCCACTGGATTTGGTGCCATGTGTCAGCAATGGTCGCTACAATCACGGCATTGTTAAATCACCAAAATTATAAGGAAATAAGGACATCCTGATGTGAGCAGGACAGACTTACAGTGGACCACCCCACCGGTTTTGAGTCTCTTGGGGAAACTGCCTCACACCGCTGAGGACAAAAAAATTAACATTTTCAGAAAGGAAAAGACTAGTTGCTTAGGCATGTTTCCACCCAACATCTGCTTTAAAGGTATCTATTAAGGGGGAGGATTTTGGCTGAAAGAATTAATTAATGGATAATCCAGATTTCTGAAACAATTTACCAGCCCCAAAAGGGTTCTCCCCTGTGACCTTGGGCATGCTTCATAATCAGTGTCGCAACATTCCTAGGAGATACTTCTGGCAGCCGGCTGCCAGTTACCCATGAGATTTATGGGATTTATGGGATCATCAGCCCAGTTCTTTCCATCACATCCAGGAGAAAAGCCTCCTAAAGGAGAAGGGCCATAATCACCTCCTTCTCCGAGCTTAAGAAACTGCATGGCTACTCCAGCCTCCCCCTACAGCAGCCAGGCCCGTATAAACAACACTGCTCATTTAAGATTACCTGAGGGGCCCCACAGAATCACCTTTACCAGCCCTGGCTAGAAGTGCTCCATATTCTGCCCTCCTAACAAAACCGGCTCTAAGAGCCTTCCTTCATTCATCTGAACTGGACCTGTAATTGCCGTCACCAAGGTAGGCAGGGAACACCAAGTGAAGAACTTCTGTCATTGGAGATTAGTGAGTTCATATAACACTGAAGAGTTCTCTGGGCCATTGAGAAGCTGCCCACAGTCAATGTATTGGAGGCAGGACTTGAACCCAGATCTTTCTGTCTGTGAGACTGGCTTTCACTCCATTCTGCCCAGCTGATCTTCTCACACTAAACCAGGGCAAGAAACCCAAATCTCATCATGGACCTCTTTGATATTCTATTGAAACCTAAAGCTCCCTTCTCAAAATAATGCTTTTATATACATAACAAATGGGATTACAAAGGACACCAATTGTATTGAAAATCACTTATGAAAAAAATTTTTAAGCAAATTAAATAATAAATTTATTATTCATTATTTATTATTAAATAATAAATTCTCTCTGATGCTTCTACCTCTGCTATCTTGAATAAGTCACAACTTTCCTGGGCCTCAGTGGTCTGCATCTGCAAGATGAGGATGCTGGACAAGGTGACCTCTTTGATCCCTCGAGGTTTTAAGTCTATGATGCCATTAAATTTATGTATGGGGGCAGACACGGACGGTCTGTGACCTCCACCACTGGATGGGGCGGCCCCATCAATGACATCATACACCCCTCGATACATCTGAAACTGCCCAAGTCACTGCTGGCAAACCCACTGCCACTGCTGGCAATGTTGGTTTTGGGTTTCTTTCCAGACTGACAGAAGAGGGAGCCTTAAATAATAGTGGGCACCCAGTACTAAGTAACTCAATCTTTTATCCTTTCAAGGGGGGGAGTCTCCAATGGTAGACAGTTATTCAGGTTGGATAGGATCACTCATATGACAGTCATTTCTTCATCTCTCCCTGAAACAAATCTGTATCTACTTCATATACACACACACACACACACATATACACTTACATATGTATATATACACAGACATATACAGATATATACATGCATACACATATACATATATACACACATATATACACATGTACATACACACATATACACATATACATACATACACATATATACATATATACACACACATATATATGTATGTATTCTGTATTTATTTATCTGTCTACATGCTGTTTCCTCCCAGTAAAGGCAAAATTCCTTGAGGATGGGGATTGTTTTTTCTCTATTTACCCAGAGTCTAACCTAAGGCATGGTATTCAGTAGGCACTTAATAAATGTTGGCTGAACGGAATGGAATTAAATAAGAGGAAGTGAGTTAACCACTTATGAAGCATTTATTGTGTACCAGGCAGGGGCTAAGCTGCAACAAGTCAAATTTAGGCTAAATGTTGAAATCTGCCAATAATCAGAGCAATCCTACAGCGGAATGGATGTAAAGGGATACAATCATACCACAAGAAACTATGAAAGGGAAGATTTCAAAGAAACCTAAGAAGGTTCATAGGAACTGATGCAGAGTGAAGAAAGGAAGAGAATGAGCATTTACACGTGCGCCAAGCACTGTGCTCAATATTTTTTACAAATGTTATTTCATGTGATCTTCACAACAACCCAGGAGGTAGATGCTATTATTATTCCCATTTAACAGATGAGCAAACTGAGGCAGATGGATGTGATTTGCCCAAGGTGACAAAACTAGTAAGCAGCAGCTCAACTTAGTTCAAATTCTATATGAGACACTTACTGGCTGTGTGACCCTAGGCAAGTCACATCATTCCTGTCTGTTTGCTCATCTGTAAAATGGGGGTAACAGCATCTCCATTCCAGGGTTGCGGTGAAAACCGAATGAGATAATAACCATAAAGCGCTCCGCACACTGTCTGCCACATGGTAAGCACCAAATAAACATTAGTTATTTTCATTATTGAGTATCTGAGGCCAAATGTGAACTTGGGTCTTCCTGACTCCAGGCCCAGCATTCTTTCCACTGGGCCACCCAGCTGCCAGGAGAACATTTATACAATAACAACACTGTATAGCTTTGAAAAACTTAAAAACTCTGATCAGCGACATGATGACCAGCCACAATTTCGGAGGACCAATGACAGTTTCTCCAATTCACCTCCCGACCCAGAAGCAACAGACTCAGAATGCAGAACGAGACAATATTTGGACATGACTAATGTGGGAATTTGCTCTGCCTGACTCTGTATGTTATAGGGGTTTTGTTTTTCTCTCTGCCTTCCCTTACTGGTGTTGGGCAGGTGGAAAGAAAAAAAAAAGATTTCCACCCATTGAAAAAAAATTTAATTTCTTAAAAAGTGCAATGAGTCATCTCAAGAGGTAGAAGGTTTCTCTTCACTCCTGGAGAGTGAAGACCTTTCAGCAAAGCTGCCTGACCACATCTGTCAGGGATGTTGGAACCTCCAACAAAGAAGTTGGAAGCCTCAAGATTCTCCAGCCACTTCTCCCTATTGTCTGCCTCAGCCAAATTCTTCCCATTAATTATCTTAATCTCTTCTCTTAAATCAATTTTCTCAAGTCTCCAGAACTACAAAACTCAGGAAGTTGACTGCTTAAAACATAAAAAAATATCAATAATCAGTCTGCATCCCAAGGATGGAGAGAGAAGAGACTGAAATATATTCCTGCTGCACAGCCTGGCGATGCCTCAGCTCCCTATTCGCTTTCTTAAAATTCTGTCCACTTAATTTATATGCCTCATACCTCATTCCCTTTCAGACGATGGGCTTTCATCTTTTCATTCAGAAATGTATCTTCGAGATTTTCCAAATCCTTGATGTTATTAATTTTTTATGTCCACGCTCTGTTGGAAGGCTGGAAGTTTCTTGCTGCTACAGAATACTATTTTACATATTATCTGTTCAAGGGAAGCATGTATACCTGGATGTCAGTCAGAGCTGGACCAGCATGAAGATCAAGCCCCCATCTCTCCCCCTCTCTCTCTGGAGGAGACAGCTTGCAATAGAACTCTTAACTGGTCCATCGAGTCCCTCTCCCCACTCCCAAGTGGAACCTTCATCCTTGGACCTTGTGGATCCCTTGGCTTTAGACATCTCTAGTACCCTTATCAAGGAAAACTGCAAATTATAGTCATCTTCATTTGTGTCTTAAACCCCAGCTAAAGTGTAAGCTCCATGAAGGCAAGGACCATACCTTATTTCTATATTCTGTCTTCTTCAGGATTTAACACTGAGCAGAACAGGTGCTTCATATCTTCATGGCAAGAATGAAAGGCAGCAGATGAGAAAAACGTTATTTTTTCCATTTAAACTTGCATTTGGGAGAGAAACATGAGGGAGACACACTAGGGCCTCAAAGCAAGAGTCAGAAATTGAACAACTGAATTCATCATGAAACCACACTCTTACGCAGACTCCTTCAAAGTTCTTTTTCTGCCCTCAGTAACTCCACCTTCCACCACCTTTATCAGTGCTGAAGATGAGACAGCTTAAATATAAGGTGGGGGATTCAGAAGAGCCATACCAACTCTGGTTTCCACCTGAGCCAAGCAGAAGCAGACATCAAGAGCGCCAGGAAGAAGGCCATGACAAGACCTACGGTGACCAGTGACGTTCTAGGGCACATCTCCTAACCAGGCCACAAAGATCAGTCCTATCATTAGCCACACTCCAGTTTCCACAAGCCAGACCACCAAAGGGGTGTTAGTCCTAGGACAGTTGGCCATAAATACTGCTTTTCTTCTTCTCTACCACCCAAGGACAAGTAGCACTGGGTGACCTCACAGACTCATAGGAAATGCCGGACGACCGCCTTCACAAATCCAATGCCAGATCTCTGTGGCACATTTTTTAAAAACCTGTGAATGGCCACAATTACCACTCATTTTGTCACGTTAGAACGGGTCATATTCTATCCTCTGTTCTGGGCAATGGTGTCAAAAATCCTAGAGCTTAAGGAAATCAATCAGCCCCCTTAAATTCAGCACTGGCAAAGTTAATGATGTCAATTCCATTCAACTCAATTCAATCCAATAAGCATTTATTAAGCATCAAATGACATAATGACCATGAGGCATTTGGCAAAGTGCCCAGCACACAGTAGGTCTCATATAAATGTTTATTCCGAGTCACCTGTTGTGACTGACCTGTGCTAGAGCAATTTGGGGAAGGGGAGTACTAAGGGGAAGGGGGCAATTAGGAAAGGCCTCTGGTAAGGAACTGATAGGGAAATTCCATGGTAGTCCAAAGTATTCTATTGCCAATTTAGGGAGGAAACTAGAATTAGTAAGTAATTTTAAAAGTGCAGTTAACTAGCCTAGAGAGGGACATTCAAATCAAAAGGCAGGATGATTCCCATCTTTCTCAAACAATTCAATTCAAATGCATTTCCCCACCCCCACAGAGCCCAACACAAAACTTTCTCTTATCTCCCTTATTTTTGGCATCTAGGTGTTGACAGCTCTAGAGTTAGGAAGATCTGAGTTCAAATCCTGACTCAGGACACTTATTAAAGGTGTGACCCTGGACAAGTGAGTCCCTGTTTGCCCTATTTTCCTCATCTGTAAAGGGGGGATAATAATAGCATCCACTCCTCAGGAGTGTTGCAATGATCAAATGAGACATTCTTTGTAAAGTGCTTAACATGATATCTGGCACATAGTAGGTGCTTGACATGGTGTCTGGCACATGGTAGGTGCTTAACACGGTGGCTGGCACATAGTAGGTGCTTAACACGCTGGCTGGCACCTAGGAGGTTTTGTCTGGCACATAGTAGGTGCTTAACATGGTATCTGGCACATGGTAGGTGCTTAACACGCTGGCTGGCACATAGTAGGTGCTCTATAAAAGCTATTATATTATCATTATTATCTTCACTGTCAGAAACACTTCCCCCGCTCCCCAATGAAATAAGCATTTTGTAACTCTCTGTAGCCCTTTTACCCTGTCCTCGTTATTCCTGTTACTTGTGTACTCATTTTATCCCTTCAACTGGAGGATAAATTCCTGGAACAAAAGGACAATGGTTCACTCATCATTCCCGCAGCACCTGGCCCAGTCCCAAGCAGTCAATAAATGCTTGCTGAATGGACAGTAAAGGACCACCAAGGTCCAAACCTGGAAGGGGCAGCAGAGGTAATCTGGTCCAATCCTCTTGTTTTCCAAATGAGAGAAGTGAAGCCCAGAGAGATTAAGAGATTTGCCGAACCACACAAAGTCAGGATGGGAAGCCAGGATAACCCTTTCCATGGTGCCATGTTGCTTCTTACATAGCTCTAGTATCTACAATGCCATTTAAGGACTTTGTTGGTAAAATGTGCAAATAATGGTTCTAAAGAATTTATTCACTGAACAAACTATTTGGTAACAATATTTGAAGAGTAAAAACACTCATTTTCCTACACCCGGACGCCTGAGACCCTCAAGTATCCAAACCACAAGACATCCAGATATACCTGTAGTTGTGAAATGATTGTGAATCCTGAAACAAAAGCCCATTTGGAATGTTGCTCCAAAAGTCAAAAGCTATGGATAAAGGCAGACAGTGGAGATGATTTTATTGAGGGCAAGAAAATAACTCCAGAGAAATCTATTCTTCAATAATTAATCTTGCAGGAAGGTAGCCATGTTAACCCTTGTCCTAGAACTCATAGAGCTACAAATTCCATATTGTACTTTTACAGGACAGAGGAAAAAAGGGTCCCCCCTCGCCAAAAGACAAGAGAATATCATGAAGAATCCAGAAAACAAGTTCCAGCATACGTCTGGGTCGTCAGGATAAACTCAGGCAACTTCTCAAACTAGCTAGATCCGCACATTAAGTGTCCAATCTAAGAAAGATTTATTACAAACCTGCTATGTGCTAGCTTCTGAGGCTACTAGGGTAATGACAAAAAGGTCCTGTCCCCAAGAAGCTTATCATTACCAGCCTACCTGGGAGTTAAAGGCTTGCCTGCTTAGTCAGGATATTGTAGGCATGATGGTGGGTATCACCAGCCCACCAATGGAGAGTGTCAACAGAACCATCCTTGGCCAGACTCAGTTTAACGAGTGACACCAGGTTACCCTCTAGCTGTTTAGAACTGAGGATATCGTAACAGAATACCCTGCCTCCCCACCGTTTAAGCCAAGACAATTATCTCAGGAAGTTAAGGTTCCCAATGGGTTACACGGAAGGTGCGGTTCTCTATTGTGAACAGGGCAGGGCTCCCATGATTAAAGACTATGATTCCCGAATGACTCATGTGGATTGACCCGAGGGCACGGTTTTCTATTAATAATACAAATGCTCTGTGTCACAAAGCTAGTAAGTGGCTGGGGTAAAATCTGAATCTAGGTCTTCCCAACTCCAAGTCCAATGTCCTAACCACTATTCCCACACCACTTCTTTTGTGGAATTGGGTTTTTTCTTTTTATTTCTTTTTTTCTTCTTTATTTCCCTTTTTTATTCTTTGTTCCTCTTTGGGAAGGAAAGGAGAGGAATTATATGTCAGCAAATGTAGGTAATATAAAAACAAAAGATATCAATAAAATTTACCTTAAAAACAAACAAAAAACGAGCCTTAAAGGTTCTCTTCCAATATGGCAGTGTATCAAATTTATGCAGGATTTCTCACTTGATCTAGTAACCAACTCTCGGGCCACAAACCAGGAAGACGTGTCCTTGCAAAAGCGTCTGTGACTGTCATGGTGGAAGTTCTAAGTCTAAGCTGTAACTGGGGCTCTCTAGGACACAGCGAGGCACTCCAGGTACTCCTGCTGGCAGATGGCATCATACTGGCTCCGTTAAGCTCAGTACAAGGAACAGCCTCCTGAAAAGAAGCCAAAATCCTTCAAGAGAGCTTGCTGACCACAGGCATAAGAAAAACAAAGTACTGTCCAGACTGTGCAAGGCAATGAATGAAATGGACACCAACAGATCTGGCCATCAGCATTTATATCTTTAGCAGACAGTGAAAAGGAACAATGAATTGACCCAGAACCAAACAAGGAGAAAAATCCACTGAACTGCCTTTGGGAACCTGGAAAGCTCCTTTAATAACCCCCAAAACTGCTCCCAGAAAGGAGAAGGGAAGAGAATGATTAAGTACCTACTATGTTCCAGGCACTGGGGAGGCAAACTTAACAAATAAAGAAATTTGTATTCCCAAGGATTTGCGTGATTCAGAAAGAAGGCCAGCTGGACCCACAGCAAGAATAAAGGGTAAGTGGGGTGGCTAGGTGGCACAGTGATAGAGCACCGACCCTGGAGTCAGGAGGACCTGAGTTCAAATCTGGCCTCATACAGTAACTGTTTGACCCTGGGGCAAGTCGCTTAATCTGAGTCTGTTTCTTCATCAAGAAAAAAGTCAGGGGTGGACTTGTTGGCCTCCAAGTTGCTCTCCAGCCCCAAATCTACCATCCCAGGAAAGCTCCCCAT
Organism: Pseudocheirus occidentalis; assembly: GCA_028646575.1. NCBI lineage: Eukaryota > Metazoa > Chordata > Mammalia > Diprotodontia > Pseudocheiridae > Pseudocheirus > Pseudocheirus occidentalis. The sequence goes on along the minus strand of CM053597.1, from coordinate 28,899,387 downwards.
GGCTTGTCCTCCAAAGCAGCCAATGAGGAAGCTTACAATTGAGGGGTGGAATGGAGGAGGGGGTTAATGACCATGGAAAGAAGATGACCAAAGGGAAGGGAGGGCAAGGGAAGAAGGGGGTGAGAAAAGGGTGGCCATGCTCCTTCCCTTGGGTGAAGGTAAGGGGGTCTCGCAGGCTGATGGGAAATCACCCCCAGGAATCTTTTTATAACACCCCCTCCTTTTCCTTCTCCCCCTGCCTCGGCTCTCCCACTGTCACTGCCCCCACGGAGCCCTGCTCCAGAGACCCTGCAAGCAGTGAGCATCGGCCTTGAGAAGAGTGTTAATTAGACAGTGGGGAATGGGCTTGGATGTGAAAAGCAAAGGGGGGGGGCACAGGCTGTCTTCAATCCTTCTGGGAGAAGATGAATCTAGATCTAAGAGGGGAGGGGTTAATAAGAAAGGAATCACAGTGTGACAGCAGAGGGGCCCCTGGACCTTAACAAAGTGGGACACAGAGACAAGTATGTTGGGAAAGGGGGGACAGGGATTCTGAAATGGTATCAAGTCACCCCAGGCTCCTGCCTTTGGAAATCACCAGGTATGATGGCACTGATAAAAACCCCAGAAGCAGGAGAAAATTCTCTGTTGAGTTTCAACCTATTATTTTCATGTTTTTTCCTATTTGTGAGGGCAGCACAACCTGTACCGGCCTCAGGAGATGGTCTCTGCAGGCCAGAGCTGAGTCTGTTCTTGCAATTATGGGGCAGCGGCGACGTGGCCCTGCCTGAGTGGTGCTGTGAGAACTGTCAATGGAAGAGGGAAGAGACAGGGCAGGGGATCATCACCTGGAATCTGGGGGTTTTCTCCAAGTTTTTGTAGCAAGAGACCCATACAACTGATTTACGTCATATTACACCTTTGAAAACATTGTTCGGAGAAGGGGTCCATAGCTTCCACTGAACTGACAAAGGGCTCCGTGCTACAAAAAAAGGTTAAGTAAGACCCACTAAGAAAGAGTCCAGGGCCCTGGATTCTAGGCCAGCTTCTGTCGAGGATTGTGTGATTCCTGGGCAAACCAATTCACCTGTGGGGGCCTCTATTTTCTCATTCGTGAAATGGGAGCCCACGTTCCCAAGTTTCTTCCACTTTTAACATCCATGTGAAAATGTTGCCCATTCACTCTTCCCTCCACCCACCCCAAGGCTTCCGTATTTTCTAGAGAAGGAAGTCCGATCCCAAATTACACCATTATTTACAACTCCAAGCTTCAGACTGCTTCTTCCTCCCCACACCTTCTGTGTCCCCTGGGCCAAGGCTGACCTGGCCCTGCCGCACAGGCTGGACCAATTCCCATTATGACCATTATTAGGTGGGGCTATTTCAATAGACGGCTATTGTCCATAATCTGACCCGCCCTCTGTATTCAACCCTATTTCCCCATAGAAGTCCCCTCCTATGTGGGCCAAGTTTCCTTATCTTATGATCAATGAGATAATTTGGGAGGTGAAAAAATCTCTATGAAGCATTATAAAAACTTGAAGTATTAAGAAGGTTCCAGACATAGACCAGGCTTACTCCCAATTCCCTGACCTGCAATACCTCCACAGCCTTGACCTTCAAGGTCAAGGTCCAAGTGCAGCCTCCCCCACAATTTTCTTGGTTAACCCACTCTGATCTGTAATAACCAAGTGCCTCATACCTCTTATAAAAAAATATGAACCTTAGAATTCAGAGGGGTTTGGAGGGGTTAATTTAGATTCCTTATGCCTCTTTAAGGGGCAACAAGGTAGCTCAGTGGATAGGTTGCTGGGCCCAGAGTCAGGAAGGCCTGAGTTCAAATCCAGTCTGAGACAGCTGTGTGACACTGGGCAAGTCACTTAATCCTGTTTGCCTCTGTTTCCTCATCTGTAAAATAAACAGAAGAGCCAAAAAAAATGCCCTCAAAATGGGGTTATAAAGAGTCAGAAAAATGATTAACAAACAACAAAATATCTCTTTAAAAATGCAGATTGAAGCTTTGTTTTTAAACTTTATTTTTCTTGGGTTTTTACACGTTTTCTTTTGTAACACAGTTAATGTGGAAAGATGTATAATTGATATATTACTTGCCCTCTCAAGAGATGGGAGAGAGGCAGGAGGGAGGGAGAGAATTTAGAACTCAAACTTTCAAAATGAATTCTAAAATATTTTTTACATGTGATTGGGAAATATCTAACGAAATAAATGAATAAGTGTGTGTGTGCACAAATATATTGGTGTGTGTATATACATACAAACAGACACACAGACACACAGACACACACACAAAGATATTTGCATTTAAAAATGAGGTAATGACAGTGGTTAAACCACAGGACTGTGCTCAACCTCTAAGGAAAATGCTGCCCAAAAACAGGAATGTCAGGCTCTGTCCGCTAGGAGCTTCCTTACACTCTATCAAGGGAGACTATATGTACATGTATATGCATGCTTGCCTATACGCGTATTTACACGTATATGTGCACGCACACACACAAATACACACATCTGCATTAAAAATCCGAGACAAGGGATGGACATGGTACTCTACAAACCCACACTTGCAGCCCTACCTATCACACAGCATTCCAGACCAGAGACAGATTCACTCCCTTTTAAGTCCCATTGCCTCACCTAGTTACATGGGAAAGGTCTAACCCATATTACTGCCCTCTGGCTCAGGGGCCAAGGTCTGAGAGCTGAGAATAATGGCGCTAAGAGCCACGTCCCTCCCACCGGCCCGCAGCATCAGAGGGGAGGAGATGAGCACCTCCAGGTTCTGGGGGTCGGCGGTCAGCTGCCCTCCAAGCCCAGCATCCAGGCGGGCTCTAAGTCACTGTCTTATGCCGCCTGTTTGTTTCAGGTGTACGTGGCCAGTCCCACAGCTGCTGTCTGAGTTTGTGGCCTTCCTTGGCTTGGTTTTATCTTGACTTTCGATTTTCCCCAGCAAGCTTAAGGAAAATGAATCACATCCCCAGGAGTTTCTCCATTCTGTACAATTAAGAAAAGCAATTTCTTCATCACGAGGCAGGTGACGACACCATTTCCCTTTTTCTCTCCACGGGAAGTCTGCCATCACTCAATATAATTGATCTCACTTTTCATCTGTGATCTCCACTTGTAAAAATTTTGGGGTACAACAGCAGCAACTATGACACTATTAAATTATTAATGACTTCTCCATTAAGCCACCCTTGTATCCCACATGGTACCAAGCAACCTGACACTCGCCCTCCACTCAGGGGGCAGAGGTGGCCGAGTGTCTTTGGGGGGAGGGAGGACGTCTAAGCGCCTGGATTCTTCTCCACAAGCCAGGCTTCTGGGAAAGGGTTCATCATCATTCTTCACAAACAAAAACACACAAGAAGGATGAGGGGGGTTTGGCTCCTCTCTGGGAAGAGGATGCCAGTCACATAAATATTGGGAAAATGTGTCGGCTACAGGCCAGGGGAACTGGGGACCGAGAACCAGAGGATGGAGAGGACCCCACACTCCTCTTATTCCCCTACCCACCCACCCCCAGGCTCGCCAGGCAGTGATTGTTCAGGGGAGTTTAGCAGAAAGGAAAAAGATGAATTCTAGCAGCAACGCAGAGAGAGGAGGAAGCTAGAAACAGGCTACCTGCTGACTGAGGGGGCCAGGTGCGAGATATATCAGGAAAAAGCAACGAGCAAAGCCAAGAAACAAAGTCCAACCAAACATAAGCTCCCAGAGGGCAGAGAGGGCTGGTTTTTCTCTCTTGATCTCTGACTCTCACAGTAAGCACTTAAATGTCTGATAAATGGAAGAGTAATTCTGTTTACTGGAGACTCAGTGATAGAGAAGACCTGAGTTAAAATCCAACCTCCAATACCTCCTTCACCACGGTCTGCCTCAGCTTCCTCTACCGTAAAAATGGAAAGAATAGGGATACTGTGAAGGTGAAGTGAGACAATATTTGTAAAGCGCTTGACAATGCCTGACACAGAACAGGCACTTAATCGAAGCTAAATTTATTGCTAGCTGACCTAGGAATTTCTGCTTTATCTATGCCTAGTTAGGGAAGACCATTGGTATTTCACGAGGGGCTCTAAAATTCACCAGAGCTGCCATCACATGTCACAAGGCAGGAGTCCATCAGCCTTGAAAACAGCAATGTAAACACAAACATGGTTCAGACTGAATCACGAATAAAACCAATTTACAGTGAAGATATTTGAGATGCCCCCCCACCCACTACCACTGGCCCAACCTAAATCTCACCTTCGAGGTCAAGCTCCGAGCCTATCCCCTCCATGACACCCCCAAACACCCCAATCTTGGATGAGCTCTTCCTTCTCCACACTCTCATAATGCTGAGTGTTTGTAGGGACAGCCGGGGGGCTCAGCAGAGAGCTCTGGGTCTGAACTCTGTGCTCAGACACTAGCTGTGTGACCCTAAGCAAGTCACTCAATGTCTACCCCGCTCAATCTCTTCATTTAAAAAATGGAGATAATATTATCACCCGGTTCCCAGGGTCGTTCTGGGATTAAATGACATAATAATTGTAAAGTACTGAGCACCCGTAAGTACTTACTATGTCCTGGCCACCATGTGTGGTTTGGTACTGGAGGGAAAAGGACAAAACTTAAAAATCCCTGCCTTCGAGATGCTGATGTTTTACTATAACTGGCCTTGTATCATTAGTTAGTAATGTCAAAAAACCAGAAACAACTCTTATGTCCGCCAGGTAGTGAATGACAGAGGAACAGCTGACAAAGCCGCGGTATGTGGACATACAGGAATGCTGTGGGTGGATATGTAACGGTGTGTGAAGAGGATTATAGGAAGCCTTATATGAAGTAATACAGGGAGAAGGAAGAATGGAATTTTACTACCCTAAGAAACTGAATGTACATGTTGAAAAACAGTGTAGAAAGTGGGAGTTTGGGATTTCTTCTCTGTATTCTGAAATGTTTGGGATCAAATTCTCATGTCAAATACTTTGCAAAGTTTAAAAGCTGAATTATTATTTGCTGATGGTTTTTCTGGATCTGTGTTTTACTTGTTTGTTTGGGCATCTTCTGGGTAAAGATTTATTGATGGAGGTTGGCATGGTGTCTGTGAACGGCGGGCCTCGAGATCTGCCCACTAGGGTCCCACAGCCAGCACGCATCAGAGGTAGGGCTTGAACCCAGGCAGAGATGAACAGAGAGGGTGTTCCACAAATGGGAAACGGGAAGTAAAAAGACACAGAGAGATGGAGAGTCTTGTATGAGAACAGAGAGCAGACAGGTTTGGCTGCATTACAAGAGACAGAAGGGCAGTGCATATAATGAGTTTGGAAAGTTAGGTTAAGGGCTTTAAAAAACAAACACAGGAATTTATATTTGATCCCAGAGGCAAATATGCAGCAGCCCCTGGAGCTGAATGAGAAGAGACATAACCGGGTCAGATCTCTGCTTAAGGAAAATCACTTTGGAGATTCTGCGTAGAGGATGGAGGAGTCCAGGAGACCTGAGGCCGGGAGATGGATGAGGAGGCCCTGGCAAGGTGGATGTGTGAGCAGAGGGAAGAAGAGGGAGGGTATAAGAGATGTAGAAACAGAGATTTGGGAACCAAATAGCCAGAGGGATGTAAGGGAGAGAGGGGTGATGCTCGCGTTGCAAACCTGGGTAGCAGTAAGAATGGTGGGATCTGGCACACAGTAGGCACTTATTAAATGTTTACTGAATGAAAGGCTTTACCTGCTGTCTTGCCTCAGTTTCTTCAACTGTAAAATGGGAATTGTAACAGCACCTACCTCCCAGGGCTGTTGTAAGGACCAGACAAGTGTTTACTTAGTGCAGCACCTCGCATACAGTAGGTGCTATATAGATGCATATTCCCTTCCCTAACCTTTCTCGGCTTCATTCTTGGACATATTAGCACCTGTTTCACAGAGTTGCTGCGATGATCAAACATCATTTTGCAAACCTTAAAGTGCAATATAAATGCCAATTATTATTATTGTTGTTGTTGTTTTGTGTTTTTTTGGTTTTGGGGTTTTTTTTCTTTTTGGAGGGCAATTGGGGTTAAGTGACTTGCCCAGAGTCACATGGCTAGTTTTTGTGTCAAGTGTCTGAGGCCGCATTTGAACTCACGTCCTCCTGATTCCAGGGTCAGTGCTCTATTCACTGCGCCACCTAGACGCCCCTACTGTTGTTGTTATTTTGACAAGTAAGACCTCACTGATGGATTTCATAGCCCTAAAGGCTATATTTAAGCAGCTAAAACTTACTGCTTGGGCCACAAGAAACCAACCCAATGAGTCTGTGTAGATGGGCCAGACCATGTGTTTCCTGGTCTATTGACTGTGGGCTGTGGCCATGAGAAAAATTAAGAGCCAGATTTATGTCCCCCCTTCCAGTAGAAAGTCTGATCCCTCCCTCTCCTGTTCTCCCACCCCCTACCCCTCCTGCTCTCCTGCCCCCTCCAGAGAAGGAAACCCCAAGAAGAGAGAGTGGTTGGGATACTAACTACACATGTCCCAGACCAGATTTCCCCAGCATCTCTGGTCTCTGCCCAGGACTGCCGGCGAGCACTCCCCAGGAGAGATCTCCATCTGCCTTCAAAGCGCCCTCATGAAGTCCAGAGGCAGAAGCCCACTTCAAGGCACTGCGGCACAGTTTATGAGAACTGCTTCCCTTCCTCCCCTGCATCTCGTCCAGGACGGCAGGGTCTGTTTTTAGCTTGCCACCCACCAGTGAACTTCTGGGCTCATAACTCATATCTCCCCCTCACCTCCCCCCACTTCCTCTAGTCAATCTTGTTTAAAAATATATATATAAATATAAAAGGACATCCAGTTCTGCGTAACACAGAATAAAGAGTGAGAAAGCCAAATTCCAGAAAGTCTCCCTCCCTCCTGCCCCTACCCCTGCCCACCTCCCCCAGGCTTGTGAAACGCAGGCCGGAAATTAAATAATTTCATCATGGAAAACAATTGTTTTTACCCAAAGCAGGATCAAATCACAGCACGCATGTAAGGCCACTCCCCGAGAGAGGCCACAGCTCCTTAATGAGCGGTGAGGGAAACCAGGAGCTAACGGTTTAACCTAATGCTATTGAAATTACAACGAACAGACAGCGTCCGTGAAGTCAGTATGAAATGCTACCTTGGGCAGCAAGGGAGACTGTCTAAGGGAAACACAGAGTCCCCAAGGCGCTGAGCTTGGGTTCAAGCATCCCCAAAGCGGAGTGAGGGGTGAGGCGGGCAGAGGAGGCCGGCCCAGGGGCCAGCAAGGCCAACTACTCCTACTGGCCCAGGGACCCTGAGCCATTCACTGGACTCCCCTCTGTCCTCAGGCAACTCCCCAAGTCTCTGAGCTGTACAGCAGCTGACAAATTGGCTGAGCCCGGGCCCCCTTCACCCACAGAAGGGCAAATGAGACTGTGTCTGTCATAGTGGTTTGTAATCTGAAAACACTAGAGAGACACTTGTTTTAGCAGCAGCAGCAGCAGCAGCAAAATCACAGGTCTGGACAAAAAAAAAATAAACTTTCAAACTCCTGCAGCCTCGGAAGCTGTAAAGAACACTTACCAGACTTGAACCTGGGGTCAGACACTGGGGAAACAGCCCAGGTCTGGAACCTGCATGACCGTGGGCAACTTATATGACCTCTTGGAATCAAGCTAAGAATAACTAATATGACAGAATTCATTACGTAATTAATATTCTATCATAGAATTAATCCTATTATATAGTCATCATCTTAGAGGAAAGGAGGACAATAATGCAATAATTAACTATGTCATCGAATCAATCCAATTCTCTTATATAATTAATATAATAGTCATATGCTATATTCATTATAGGGGTCACACAGTATACAACTGTGTGTCATCATTATTCCTATGCTATTAATAACATAATTGGTTATATTAATTCCTATCGTTTTCAAATCAAGGACAGTCAGAATAATTCCTATGATGTAATTATATTATGTAATTAATGTAATTCTATTACATAAGCAATCATTGATCATACTATAACAATCATATCTTAATTATCTTAGGATCAAGAGTCAAAATAATTCAAATGATAGAATTAATTATATTACATAAGTCTGTTATATCATTGATCACATATTAATGATATTAATTTTCTTAGGACCAAGGATAGTAATAATTCATATAATATAATGAATTATATTTTATATAATTAATATTATTCAGCTATATAAGTAATGATATATTAACCATGTTAATTGTCTTAGGATCAAGGAAAGCAATAATTATTATGATTAATATTAGCTAGCACTTATTTATCACTTTAAGTTTTACAAGGTGCTTTACATATGTTAACCCATTTAATCTTTACAAACCCCCTGTGAAATAGGAGCTAATATCATTCCCATTTGACAGGTAAGGAAGCTGAAGCAGACAGGTGAAGTGACTTGCCCAGGGTCACCTAGCTAGAAGTATCTGGAGCAGGAACTGAACTCAGATCTTCTAGAGTACAAGTCCCTCGTTCTAGCTGTCTAAGGATCTTAAAATCTGGAGGGAGACCTTAGAGACAACCCATTTTAGAGATGGAGAAACTGAGTAATAAGTAACAGAGCCCCACCCTCCAACCAAAGTCTGTTAGGTCTCTGATACCTCCCGTGGGGAGGAGACTCCTAAAGAGGGTCGTTGATACTTCACGTGAGATGGACGGGTTGAACTGGTCCTCAGCTAACAGGAGTACAAGTGATCACCTGGAGGCAGCTGCACCTGCTTACAATAAACAGGATAATCTCTCCGCCTTCGCCTTCGGGGTGAGACACATTGGCTCGCTGTGGCGAGGGCATGGCCAGGGGAGGGGCCCTAAGGGGCCCTGGAGAAAGGACTTAAATACAGGCTACTTGGAGGCAGAGGCATCTCCCAGGTGCTGGCCCATCCTTTCTGATGGCTCGCCTCTGACAGCATGACTCCTTAGATTTGTCTAAAGAAATCCTTTAAGAGCTGGTCCCCCGGGGCTGGGCCAAAGAACCCCCATGGCCTAATGGGTACTTTCTAAGTATTGGATTTAGAAACGCCTCATTAGGCCTAAGTGGTGGCTTGGTTCAGGAGCGAGAGTGCTCCAAACCAATGCTTAAATACACTAATAACGGGGGCGCTGGATTCCTAGGAACTTGGGCTAAATTCTCGGACAAAGGCGGAATTGGTTTGTAATTTGGCTTATCCTTCCCTCCCTTCCCCCCCCCCCCCACATCTGTCCGGTTTAGGAAATTCAGATGTTGGAAGCAATGACGCTGTTTGGTGCACATCAACATGGAGGAGCAGCCTGGGGGAATAACTCACCCTGGAGCCCACTTAAGCTGGGTCTGTTGACACGTCCTCCTCCCCACTGATGGGTGCCAAGTCTCCCCGGAGAGCCTGGGTCTGGCTTCTAAGGCAAAAGGCCAAGAGAGCAGGGTGGGGGGAACTGGACATGGGTGTGAGCAAGCCCTATGGACCATGGGACAAGCAGGACAGGAGGGACGACACTGAAGGCCCAACCACAATTTATTATAGACTGAAAGGAAAACAAGAAGCTCCTGATATTCATCTGCAACGTTCTGGCTAATGGTCAATATTAACCTTTCTGCATGTGAATGGCAGCTGGGTAGGTAGTGCAATGGATGGAGTTGGGATGACTCGTCTTCCTGAGTTCAAATCCAGGCTCAGACATTTACTAGCTGGGTGACCGTGGGCAAGTCATTTCACCCTGTTTGCCTCAGTTTCATCATCTGTAAAAGGAGCCAGAGAAGAAAAAGGCAAACTGTCCCAGTATCTTTGCCAAGAAAACCCCAAATAGGGCCATGAAGAGCCAAGACACAAGTGAAATATGTCCATGTCCATCTCATTGGGTGCTGTTAAGTTCATAATTTTAAAATGCCTGAAGCCTTCCCTGCTCCCCACTGCAGTCCTCAGGAACCCCTCCCCAAGCACAACCAGGGCAGAAGGTGACGTTTAACAACAAGACCCCAGAATGCTTGGCCCCTCAGTGGCCCCAACCCAGGAGCAACGCTCCACCTGGAACATGGCAGTCGCTGAATCCTGCAGCCCTAGAGAGACGTGTGTAGGGAAGAGAAGGACAGATTCCAACATTGATGGTCCAGGAGTGGGGATAGCTAAAAAGCTAAGGCGGCTCTCAGGGCCTGGGTCTCCTCATCTATAAGATGGGCATAACATCAACACCTACACTGCAGGACGTGCTGGAAGGATTAGACGAGAAGCACTTGGCAAACCTCAGAACAACACATCACCATTAGCTCTGATGATCACTACTGAAATTATTCACAGGACTTTAGGAATGCAGACTCGGGTGATCTGGGATTCCAACCCCTTATCCTGGATTATTATTTATCATCCCTTCCCTTGCCAAAAGGAGAGAAGGCGTCCCCCTCCTCTCCGGAGTGAAATCCTCTACATATACTGCTGATTCAACCCCCTTCCTTCACCTGTGGGAGGTTGGGCAAGGCAGGACTCAGTTTCCCCATCTGTAAAATAGAGGGCTGCACTAGAAGGCGTCTGAGGGGCCTTCCTGCTCCAGCTCCAAGGTCCCATGATCCTCTGGGGCTCTCTTCCATCCATTCTCCCTCCCCTTTCTTGCCTCTTTGCCTTTCCCAACTGGCTCTCTCTTAAGCACCTCCAAACTTTAAAAGAGAAACAGGCCCCTGTTTCTGGGGGCCTCCCGCACACCCTTCCCTTGAGCTACTGCCCATGTTATTTCATAGGCTACATGAAAGGACCCTTAGAGGTCATCTGGTCCAAAACCCTCTTTGTACAAATGAGGAAACTAGGCCCTAGGCCCCTGTGTCTGGCCCAAGGTCACACCTGTGGGAAGGAGAAGAGGCAGGCACAAGTCCTCTGGCTACAAAGTACCGACCAACATCCCCCTCTGGCTGCGCCTTCTGTCGGTTTCACAGGCGCCATCTGCTCCCTCCTCCATGTGGGTGAAGCATCTCAAGGCTCGGGCCTTGGCCCTCCGCTCAGCTCTCGGCGTTCCCTCTCAAAGATCTCATCCATCACACAGCTTCTACTATCCCCTCTCCACCCATGACTGCCAAAAATCTCCAACCCAACAGCTCCCCTGCGCGTTGTACCCCATCTCTAATAGGCTGGTGGCTCCACCCCTTATCCAGCCAACACCTCAACCCAGCAGCATCAAAGCTGGAGCCCTTATTTATTTACCTCCAAAACCATGTCCCCATTTCAGTCAGTGGTGCCACCATTCTCCCAGAGCTGAAACCTTGGGATCATCTTGACAATGACACATGACGCCATTTTGTTATGAGGTTATTTTTTTGGACCAGGTCTGTGATTTCATGGATATAAGAAACTGCGAGGAGGGAAATTCCCTAGACTAATGCAGATCAGTATCTGCTATGTAACTCGGGAGTTCGGAAAGTTGCCTTTTTTTTCTTTAAAATTTGAAGATACTTGAGAGAGAATCAGTTGGAAGAGAGAAAAATGCAAGAAAGGGAAGGGATAATTGGTGGAACAGAGTCCCAGAGGATCGTGGAGTCTTAACTCTAGAGCTGAGAGAGACCCGAGAGGCAGGATTTAATACTGGGTCTTCCTGACCCTGAAGCTAGCTGTCTACACACGATGCCACGCTTGATGGAGTGGGGGGGGGTCAGGGACCTCTCTAACAGTCTGACGAAGCTACCCCTTCTCAGGAGGATGTTTTAAAATGCATGACAAAATCCAAAGGAAACCAGTGATGCTGAAATACAGTTCCCTAAATAAATTAAATACAATAAAATAAATATAAAATAATATAATAATGCAAATATTAAAAAATGTAATAAATGTATAAATATAAATAAATTAAAATAAATGGGGCAATAAGGTGGCAGAGTGGAGACAATGCTGAGCCTGGAGTCAGGAGGACCTGAGTTGAAATCTGGCCTCAGACACTTATTAACTGTATGATCCTGGGCAAGTCACTTAACCTCAGATGCCTTCTAAATAAAGAAATAAATACAGTTACCAAAAATTTTAAAAAACAAGTGTACAGAGTCCAGGTTAAGAAGCCTGTTTCAAGGTTTTCACAACACCTACTATTCATCTGATCTTCACCCCCCCTCCTAAGATCTGGTAACACTCAAAAGAGCGTGTCCCAGGCAGGACCTGAGCCCTCTAGCCCCCAAGTTCCGATCTCTGCCTACGGACTCCACCTGGGATGCCAAGCTCTTTCCTCCTTTCTGGGCGATCATCAAGTCCTCGTGATTCCTCCTCCAGATCATCCCCCGCCGCCATATTTCCCTCGGCCACTCCCCTGAGGTACAGACCCTCGCCGTCTTTGCCCTGGATGACTATGCAGTCTACTATCTGGGTTCCCTGCATTCAGCCTCCTCTGTCCAAGCCACGCAAGGGACTGCCATCACCGTCATCAGATTAGTGGAGTGAAGAAAGGGTTAGAGGTGGAGGCAGGAAGATCTGGGTTCAAATTCTGCCTTAGATGCTCAGGTGCTGCATGACTTTCTTCACCTCCTGGAGCCTGTTTTTTCATCTGTAATATGGGGGTGGTAACAATAATACTTCACAGAGGAGATAAACCACCCAAAGAACTTTTACAAACCTCAAAGGGCTATATAAATGTCAGCTCTGATCCCTAAAATGCCACGCTTTCCTGTGCTCAAAATCCTTCACGGGCTCCCTCCTTCCCACAGGGCATAAAGTCCAAAGTCCCTACTCAGCCCTACCTTTCCCTTGGCTCAAACGATCTCCCACAACCTTTTCTCGACCGGCTCTGTAGACTTATGGCCCTTCACCGGAGGTTACTGGTACCTCTGTGGTTACCGTGGAAACCACAAGGCCACAAGGAGCAGTTCCCCAGCAAGGAAGAGCTGAGCCCACTCCCCAGAGGCCCCCAGGCCCAGGACCCCCTTCCCACCCTGGCCAAGCAAAGTGGTGGCTCCCTGGCCCTGGGGTCACAAGGCAAAAGACAACTGACCTTCTCAGTCTCATCATTTTTCTCTCCTGGAAAGGAAGAGGTCTATGGGGAGAGGAGGTCATGAGGTTTTTCTTTTGCTTCTGAAAAACTATACTACAGGGTTCCAGCCTGATGCCTCCTGTGCAGAAAGTAAAATGCAGACTCGCCTTTTTAAGGATCTGTCATGCTTTGTGCAAGGCTTCAATAACTGAGGGTTATTCTGGTTATTAGAATGACACTGCCCTGCAAGTTCACACACAGCAAAAGGGATTTAAAAGGGGGAGCAAGAACTCAAGGGGTCTACATTTTGCTTTTTAAAAAGGAAGGAAGGAGGGAAGGAGGAAGAAAGGACAGAGGGAGGGAAAGAAAGAAAGAAGGAGGGAGAGAGGGAGAGAGACAGAGACAGAGAGAGAGGAAGGAAGGAAGGAAGGAAGGAAGGAAGGAAGGAAGGAAGAAAGGAAGGAAGGAAGATTGATTCTAAGGGCCAGCTATTAAAAATTTCTTAACCAGGAAAATTATAAGAGGCAGAGGCAGTAGAATACAGTGGAAATAATACCAGCCCAGTAGCCCAAGATGCCCACCTCTGACGTGCATTACCTCCGCTACTTCGGACAAGTCACTTAAGCTTACCTGGGGTACCTTGGGAAAGGATCTTACGTTCCCTGGGCTTCAGTTAAATAGTCTCTAAAATGGGGGGGTTCACTACATGGCCTCTGAGGTCCCCCCAAACTCCAGATCCTACTATAATAAGGAATTTGAAATGTACCTAGAGGGATGTTTCACTATCATCCTGAAGAGTCACTTAAAAAAAAAGCAGGTAAACAAACAGACCCTGCCTTAGAATCTTAATAAAGTACATGAGGAAGCCTGACATACACTTGCTACAGCACATGATGGAGAAGAAAGGCTGGGTTCCTTCTTTTTTTATTATTATTTTAATATAGCACAAGTTACAAATGTTCTGCTTGTCAAATGAAATATTTCAATCTAGTTCAGACATCACAAACCCCCATACAGGGTGTTAAGGACTAAATCAATCCAAGAAAACCAGGATGCGATCGACATACAAAAATAACTCGCCTGGCCCACCATTCACGGGGGGTGCCAGGCTGACGCTGAGTTAACATCCCACATTTCATCCAGCTCCCCAAAGGATGTGGGGCGCACATCTGTCAGGCATCCAGAAGAATTTAAGGATACAATGGAGACTGTCAGTGTAATTGTTTCTCCACACACATACATACACACACACAAAGAGAACCACACTGTGTGGGGATCAAACCCTCCAAGCTGGCCTCATCAGCACCATCTTGTAACCACGCCAACTGGCGCCCACACAGCATGGAGAAAGCAAATTGACTCTCAGGAAGCTTACCCACTCAGGTGGCTTTCAGGGGTCTCTGGAGCGACTTGGCAAAGAAAAACCAGAACGAGCCACAGTTTTACAGAAATTACCATGCCTTGGGTGCATTCAGCTGTGGTGAAACTCATCGGAGGGCAAGGTTCATCCCTCTGTGGCCAAAGTTAATTGAAAATTTAAGACACGGTCCAATCCCACGGAGTTATGTTTTTGGCAGGCTGCTCTCTTCACACTTGAGACGCCCACCATTTTCTGCCCTGGCAACCACAGAAATGAAGGCCACTCTCCAAAGACATCGACGGGGGAGCCGGGCCAGAACTGAACCGTGCTAATGTGGAATCCCAATGATCTATAAAGAAGGGGGCTCTGAACCTGCGTCCCAAGGTCCTGAGGTCCCACAAACCTGCTTCTTCTGAATATTCGGCTATCTTTCCATTTGACTGGTTTCTTTGTTACCCTAAGTGCATTTATGTACAGGATTCTGAGAAAGGGTCATGGGCTTCCCAAGACCATCAAAGGGGTCTGTGCCTCACAACAAACAAAGAATGTGCTCTGTGGTCTCCACAGGTGATGACATTCACTAATGGAAGGTCCTGACTTAAATGATCTCATTTATCGACAG
>CM053597.1:28867029-28884000 GCA_028646575.1 Pseudocheirus occidentalis | reverse complement strand
GGTAGAGACCAAAACAAGGGGGGGTGCAGGATAGGAAGGAGGGACATACAATCAGCTTCTCACAATATGCCCACCATAGAGATGTCCTGTGTAATTACACATGTACAGCTTGTATTGAATTGCTGCTCCTTCCAGTGGGAGCGGGTGACAAAGGAGGAATTGCAAGAATCTAGAATTTAAAACTATACAATCAAATGCAACTGGGAATAAGACATACAGGGACGGGGGTAGGGAGACCCTCCCTGCCCTACTAGAAAGTTAGAGGGGCATCGGAGGAGGACATAAAAGGGAACAGATTGTGGGAGGGGCCTTATGGTGGGATCACTGTTTTGGGCTTGGGGGTAGGGGAAAGAAGGGGAGAAAATTTGTAACTCAAAACTGGAAATGAATGATGTAATCACGAAAATAAATTAAAATAAAAAAAAGAAGGGGCATCCTCGCTACCTGAGGGCGCACTGAAGCTTCACCATGACTCCTGAGCCATCACCCCACACAGTAACTACTACATTTATCTACCGATCCCACACTGTTATCACTTAGCATTTTCACTATGGGGACACCAGGGCCCAGTTTTAAGTCCTCCTAGGTCCCAGGCACCTTTTTGAATTCAACAAACATTTATCAAGCACCTACTACACACCAGGCATGGTTGCTTCTGGTGCCTCGTGGTGAGATGCTTGGAGCATAACAGACACAGCAGACAGATGAATGCTTACTGACTGATCCATACTGGTTTCTTTGAGGAGATGGCTGATCAAAATTATTTTGAACAGATGTATTTATCTCTACTTGGGGTGCCCATGGGACTGGGGATAGAGGTGGAATGAAAGCACTTTCCATGGCATATGTGTGAGCACGGGTCTGTGTCCCAGCCCCTTCAAGTACCTTCAGAGACAGCTAGGCGGCAAAGTGAACCTGGAGTCAGGAAGACCTGGGTTTGAATCCTGCTTCTCTCCAAACTTAGCTCTTGAGCTAAAATACCCCTTTTCAGTCTTGACTTCCTCATTTGTCAAATTGGGAGAAAAACAGCACCCACTTCCCAGGGATGCGGTGCCGTGTGGACCAAACAGCGTGACACATGTAAAGCATGATTCAGGGTGTCCCCAAAGTCTTAGTGCATTTTCAATCCAGGAGGGTTTAAAAGTGCATTAAGACTTTTGGGATGCCCTGTGTAAATGCCAGGTTTTAATAGTGCTAAGTATTACTATTACAGCTAGTCACATGGGCTCCAACTCACACTCACATTCACTCACTCACACACACACACACACACACACACACACACACACACTTCCCTTTTCATGTACTGGAGGTTCTCTGCCCTGCATGGGTCAGAGGTACGGTGCCTTCCATGCCAAGGGGGCAACACGGTTCTGTTCTACCTGGCCTTCTCCTATATTGCAAGATCCCAAAGGGCTCTCTGAATCAAAGAAAAATTAAATGACGTTCAGTATGGTTTGGGGACTTGTTTCACATTCTTTTCCAACTGGGGCTGTGTTGTTGGGTTTCTATGGTAACATTCTATTAACCAAAATATCTGATTAAAAGGACCGGCCGCCACATCCCCCAGTTCCAGCTAGGCTGTCCAAGGCCGGAAGGGGACCTCAGAGAGGATCCCATCAGATGCCCTCCTTGTCTGAGGGCAGCCACCCTTGTAGGAAAGTGTCCCCTCAGCAATAGTCTAGGGCACCTGGGAGGCTGTCCATGGTGCTTGAGTGAGGTCCTCAGGACAAGAGAAAGGAACATATTAAAGCAGGGATTCCAAAGGAATCCTATCCTAAATCCTATTAAATTTAAATTTTAAAATTTAAATCACATTTAAAATTTGAAGCCAAAGGACCAAAAAATGACATTGTACAGAGAAAGAAGGAAGGGACTGATTCTGACCACATCCTGCCACCCCGGCCTTGGCCTCTGGGGACCACAGGTCTCCATTAAAGCTCCTCCATGAGCTCCGCTCAGCTGCCTTCCATTTATTTACATAAATCTCTATCTCTATCTATATGTCTATGTATATGCATATTTCTGTATATATGATACATCACTTGTCAGTAAACAGAATGTAAATTCCTTGACAGCAGATACTAGGTCATCTTATCCTTTTATAACCAGCACAGTACAGAATCAATTAATAAGGATTTATTAAACTAATAAGGGTATTTTTATTCTGAGGCCTAACACAAGTGCTTGGACTTACTTGCATGCTTGCTGACCCATTTATTATTAAGGGACAGGCACTAGCAATAAAAATATAAATGTAATGATCTGTAGAGTGAGGAGCTTATATTCTAATGGTGAGACCAGTGTCAATACTGAGCACACAGTAGGCACTTCATAAATGTTTGAGTGATTACAAAGGACCTACTATGTTCCAGGCATTGTGCTAGGCCCTGAGAATAGAACTGTAAAGAATGTAACAATCCCTAGAGTGAGGAACTTATGTTCTAATGGGGAAGGCAAGTCTCAATACTGAGCACACAGTAGGTGCTCCATAAGAAATGTCTGTTAACTGCTGATTAATCGACTGTCAGTTTAGTTCAGCAAGATCCAAAAGGAATCCTTGGCTGGGGAGGGGTGGGGAGAGAAAGTTTAGAAGCTGCTGAAGAGGGACTGGGTTGAGGAAGCAACTGTAAGGTAACCAGCTGTCTTTCAATCTCTCCTCTCATGCATGAATGTTAATGAGTTAAATAAAGACCTCACAAGTCTAACTCGCGATTAGATTTTCCTACCTTTACTGATCAAAGTGATTCAAAGCTACCGTCTCTGTCTACCCAAGCGTAGCTGTCACCTAAATATGCCAGCTTCAACTCTCCTGGAAATGAAGATTCTGGAAAGAAAAGGAAAACAATGAGACATTGGACACCAAAGGGCGTCCTGGGCAGGACTGGCCCATCGTCAATAATGGCTGGGACTCCTATGATGGCCTTGAAGCAGACAGGCCTCGGGTGAAGGAAATGAAGACTGGACTGTCCCTTACCAGATCTGGAGAGACACACTGGAGAGAAGAAGCCCCCAGAGTATCCCTTCAATCTGAAGTGCTAGCAAAGGGCCATCACGTGTCAGACTGGACCCAATATTCTAGGCCCTTCACTATGGCGGCCAAGATGGGTTTTCTTCCTTAACTGCAACAGTGGGTATTGAGGCATATGAAAACAACTCCAAGTGCTGAATAAATCCTTAATTTGAGATGATGAAGGAGTTCTCAAGGTTCCAATAGCATAAATCCCTTTCCCACGATACTAATACTTATGGAGAAAAGATATTAACACAGCTAAAATGTCCCTTTCGAAACTTGAGAGCCACCAGGCTGTGGGAGGGGAACCTGGTACAAGTGAAAAACTACTAGACTGAACATACACTTTAAAGAACTAAAGGCAGACTTTGAATAATTGGAGGGAGATTAATTGCGTATAGTCAGAATGTGCCAACATAATAAAAAATTATAATATTATCTAAATTAATTTACTTAGCAAGCCCATATCAAAATACCAAGGACCACTTTATACCCATAAAGAAAAACAGTAAAATTCTTCTGGAGGAACAGAAGGTCAAGGATCTCAAGATAAATAATGAAAAAGAGTGAGAAAAACAGGGACCAAGTAGTGGGAGATTTCTAATGGTACTATCATAAAAATGATGATGCCAATCAAAAAAGAGAAAGCTGACTGATGTAACAAATTAGGTACAAAAGGCACAGAACTCAATAACTACAGAAGATGGCATTTTGATATAACAAGACTCCCAATTACTGTGGTTAAAAACTCTCTATTGAAACAAAAATGTCTGGGAAAAACAGAGTCTGGCAGAAATTAGACTCAGACTCAACCTCTCAGTAATAAGTTTAAATGGATATAAGACATAGTTATCAGAGTTCAAATGACAAACAAACCAGAGGGGCAGGGAAGGAGCGGCTTTTCACAATTATGGAGAGTGGAAGGGTCCTGGACGGGAAAGGTCCTTGACAACACAAGGGACCAACATAATCACAGGAGATAAAAATGGACGATTCTGATTACAATCCATAAAAGTGAAAAATTTTTTTCACACCCACAAAATCATTTCAGTTAAAATTAGAAAGGAGGTGTTGGGTTGGGGGGGGGGCCCACAGGATCCTAGCATCAAGTTTCTCTGATGAAAGGTCTATTAGCCAAGCTATGTAGGGAATTCATACAAATATTTAAGGGCAAAATTCAAGCCACAATAGATAGACCAGTGGTTCTCAACCTTCCTAATGCCCTGAATCTTTAATACAGTTCCTCATGTTGGGGTGACCCCCAACCATAAAATTATTTTTGTTGCTACTTCATAACTGTAATTTTGCTACTGTTATGAGTCATAATATAAATATCTGATATGTAGGATGTATTTAAATTGAACATAACCCACAGGTTGAGAACTGCTGAGATAAACGGTCAAAGGGACATAATTCTCAAGGGAAGAAATCCAAGTTATCAAAAATCAGATGGAATAAAGTTCCAAAATCACAATTCTGATCAATGCAATGGTTACAAGATTCCAGAGCAGAGGACCAATGATGAGGCAGGTCCTGATAGAGAGGTGATTGATTCTAGACATTTTTTATCATGAGCAATGTGAGGGTTTTTATTTGATTATGTTTGTTACAAGGAAGGATTTGTGGTTTTCTTTTTAATCTTGGTTAGGAAATTGGGACCAAGAAGGGGCTAGTAATAGCAATCCTCTAAAAGAGGAGGGGGGGCAGTATCTCTGAAGCATCTAAAACACGCATGGAAAATAGGAGGAAATTCAGAGGGAGACACAGACACTGGGGACAGCTTTGAAACTGACAGGATGAATTTATTATATACTTTTTAAATGCAAACGTACATAATAGAGATTCACCATTTCATATACAATCATGATTTTTTTCTCCTTTTCTTTGCACATGGAAATGTACATGTTTGTTGGAATCTGTCAAATTCAGGATTTCTTAAATTCTACATTTTTTGAATCAAAATGTAAAGAAAAAAAAGAAACCCACTGGACTTGGGAGTCAGAGAATATGGGTTTGAATCTCAACTTTGCTACTTATTACCTGTGTGACCTTAGGCAAATCCTTCGGCCTCTACGAACCTCAGTTTTCTCAGCTGTAAAATAGGTTGGGAGGTTGGACTGGATGACCTGGGGGTTCCCTTCTACTCAAGCTCTATAATTCTACAAAGTGTGTATATTTAAGGGGAATGAGGAGAGGCATAGAATGATGAATCTCAGAATAAAAATCATTTGATGTCAAAGGGAAAAAAAAAGCCCAGGATCTGAGAGACTGGAGAAAATATCACACAGAGAAAACGAAAAAACGATAAATATCAAAAGGAATGTTTGGCTACATCTTCGCCTTGTAAATGCAAATTGGAGCCAAGTTTTCTTTTTTCTTTTCGGCTGAAGAAAGAAAACATGACTACTGAACGCTCTAAGAGCCGAGACTGGACAGCTGGCGATGCTTTTCTTTTGAAGAGACAAGACTTCCTAATCAATAATACTTTTTAAAAAGTCCTGTAGATTAGCATTTCCACAAATGCCCAGCCGGCCCTTAACAGATCTCCAACAGGGAGCCTTCAGAAAAACCTGGCAGCAGCCCGGAAAGAGAACACAGCACAGATTGCAGCTTTGGGAATCTGGGAGACACGAGTTCAAATCCAAACTCTGACACATACTGACTGTTGTTGTTCATCCCTCATTCCCAGGTCCCTTTCCAAGATAATATGGCAGGGGGTGTTCCCCACAGGTCTAGGCCCCCCTTCCACAAATACATAACAAAAAAAGGCCCTTCTTGCTGTTTACTTTTGGTTAAAAGGGAGAAATTTCTATTACGCTTTTCTAGAATGCCCATGTTGCTAGATGGCAGAGGGATAGACCTGAGTTCTCAAATCCTACCTCAGATACTTGCTAGCTCAATGAATGTGGACGAGTCACTTATCCTTGGTTTCCCCATCTATTAAAGCATCTATCTCTGTGGGCTGCTGTGCATTGCAAACCTTAAAGAACCTTATAAAATGTGAGGTTTATTATCATTTGATGCTGGTTAAAAAACAAATGGGCAGGGGGTTACACCAAGTGCATTATTCCACCCCTCTCCCCACCCCTGAGATCCCATAACATCTGAGCCTCCACAAATGAAAATCTACCCTAGGAGAAGTCTACAGATTATATGATCATAGAACCCTAGAAACCAACTGAGGTCCTGGGAGACTGTCAGTCGATCAATCAGTCAAGTCGATAAACATTTATTAAGTACCTACTGTGTGCCATGCACAGAGTCAATTACAGCCCTCTTGATTTTGGTCCAGGCCAGGTTTGCACATCCCACTGTTAGACATATGGGGAGTTTCCAAACTGTCAGCCCCTGCCCCATGAGTATGAAATAACCTGGTCAGGAAACCTGGTACAGCAGCAGTAAGAACCCTAGCTCCTTATAAGGAAGTTTTAAGGTTCCCCATCATTAAATAGGGACCATAGAGAATAGGCCAGCAAAGGTCAGTCACTCCTGAAACATGAAATGCCTTTCTGCCAAAGGGTCCTGGCTAGTGATGTCCAAAGGGAAGCCCAGATGAGGCCCAGATTAACCTGACCAAGGTGGAAAAGTACAGATGTTTCTAAGCAGAAATGTGCCTGGGGGTGGATTTCCCCCAAAACATAAGATAAATCTCTTTTGGGTCAAGGGTACTTTCCCTTGTAGAATCCCCTCTATGGAGGCCCTTTCAAACAGAATAGGTTCATTTTCACCTGTTTAAAAGAGCTTAAGGGGGTGTCTTCCCCCAATCTGTAAGCTCTCCCAGGGCAAAGCCCATGCCTTACTTAGCTCTGTACCTCCCTCCAGTGACTCCCACAGAGCACCATCAGCAGTTAATAAGGAATGAATGAAGGCAGGGAAATGAATTTCTCAAGTTTCACTCAGGCTCTTTCACGGTTCTCCTCCAGCCTACCAAGAAAGAGAGAGCTAGCCTGGAGCCCCAGCCCAGGTTCAGACCGATCAAAAACTGAAGTTTAGAAGGAAATGGGAAATGCACAGACTTCCCCTACTTGTTCCTCTACAAAGTTTCCTACACACGTGGGGCAATAAGCCACATTTAATGAACCCCATCTTATTAATCAAATAGATGAATGAGGCAAAGAGAAACTTCCTACATTTTATCCCCAAACTATTCTACTTGGCAACCTGGACTGAATTCACTCAGGAAACTCCGAGTTTGTCCTAATGATGTTATTGTTATCAGTGCTTACAACCTCAATGTAAGCTCTCGTTTTTAAGAAAATAGAAAAATTCGGGTTTCTAGCTGTATGAATCCAGACTAGCTTCTCTGAATGACCCTCAGTATTCTTCATTTGTTAAATATTTAAATTGGAGAGGCTGCAGCAGAGCAGAAAGAAATAAAATGGTGAACTTGTCATCAGAAAAACCTGGTTTCAGATCCTATCTCTGATTATTTGTTCATCTCTGTTACTAAATGTATGACTGAGCAAGATCCGAAACCTGAGACTTACTTTCCCCATCTGTAAAATGGGCCTAATAATAAATTAATACCTCCCTCACAGGATTGTCAGTGAGGTTCAGGTGAGATAATGGCAGTAAGGTGCTTTTGTTCAATCCTGTCTGACTCTTCCTGATCCCATTTTGGGGTTTCTGGAATGGTTTGCTATCTCCTTCTCCAGATCATTTTACGGATGAGGACACTGAGGCAAACAGGGTTAAGTGACTAGATCAGGGTCACACAGCTAGTAATCGACTGAGGCCAGATCTGAGCTGAGGAAGATGAGGCTTCCTGATGTCAGGCCTGGTGCTCTACCCACTACATCATCTGGGGGTGAATCCCCTTTGCAAACTTTAAAAGTGTTATATAAACCTCTATTACCAAGCTCATTGTTACTTCACAGTGTTGGCAGGAAAACTTTTAAATCCTTAAAGGACTATATAAATGTGAGTTATAATTAGCACTATTAATAAAACCAGTACCTACCTCACAGTATTGCTGGGAGGAAAGGGTTTGTTGGGGGTATTTTAACCCGTAAAGCACCGCATAAATGAGTTATTATTATATGCCAACCTAAGCCTTCAATGACTAATTCTGAGCTACATTAAAAAGAGACAAAGATGGGCTGTAAAGGTCATATTCCAAAAATTAAAGTGATTTCCCTAAGGGGAAAGCAGTCTCTGCCTTCCCTTAACCCTTCAATCAATGGAACTTGGGGAAATTCCCTGGAACTTTTTCCAAAGTTCCCCAAGCCACTGAGATGGACTTGGGCTGAAAGTAAATGTCACATAGCCAGGCAAAGGCGCCCTGGGGCACACATGCCTTGCTCTAACCCCCACCTCGGAGGCTGCTCGTGTTACCCTCTGGCTTCCTTCCTGACGGGCTCCAAGTTCTCTTGAGGTGACCTGACCGGGCTGGGAGAGACCCGAGGTGGCTCCGCTCTGCGCCCAACATCCTACAACAGCTGTAACCATTACAGCAGTAACTGTTTCTGCTAACCAGACTCATCCCGCAAATATGGAGATTTGGGCCATTCCTGGAAGATCTTTTATTTTTTTTTAAGTTAAAGAATAAAAAACAGCCCAAACGGTCTGACATCACCCTGGTTCCCTTGAAGTCACCCACCCACAGGCCCTGGAGCCAGCACTCAAGAAAGGACCCTGGCCGGCCAGACGGTCCCCAGGGGTTCCGCAGTAAAACTAGGTTGTTCCGTTTGGGGTTTCTTTTTTTGGGGGGTGGGGGAATACAAAAGTTTCTTCCCCTAGGTCAGGTTCCCTCCCGCCCCACAAAGACCCCTTGGTGACCCACGCGAAGGGCAGGCGAGGAGGGGTGGAGGGCGCCGGGGAAAGGTGGCTTTGGGACGGACCTACAAAGGACCCTTCGGCAGAGGAAGCCCGAGACTGCAAGAGGCTGGGCGCGGGTCGTAGGAGGCTTTTCTTTTAAAGAAGAGGAAGGTTTGCGGGTTTATTTTTTGTTTGGTTTGGGGGTTTTTGTTTTTTTTTTAAACAATGCTAAGACTCCACCCCAACCCAGTCCGTAAAGCACAGAGGTCCCCCTCCGAGCCCAATGTGGTTGCTGGGTCTCCTTCCCGTAGAGCAGGAGGGCTGGGCGCCCGCTCCCCAGTACGCCGTCCCCCAAACCCTCCTCCTCCCGGAGGGCAGAGGAGAGTTTCTGCAGAGCTGAAACCGCGCATTTGAAGGCAGCGTTTCCCGAGGCTCCCTCCCCTCCCACCACCCTGCTCCGGTCCGCTGCCCCACGGCTCGCACCGGCAGAAGGGCAGTGCCCGAGGTCCCGCCGCCCCTGCCTGGGCAGCTCAGGTGAGCGCGGCACTAGGAGTAAGAGGGGCAAAAGTTGGCACGGGCGGGGCTGGGCATGGATCTGCGCCCCCTGTCCGGGGCCGCGCGCCCCGCTCCGCTCCCAGGGTTCCGCGTGGGGCGGACACGGGCAAGGTTAGCGCGGGGGGGGGGGGGCCGGCACAACAGGGGCCGGGAATGGGGAGAGGGGGTCCCGTCCAAGCGCCGCGCCTCATCCTGCCCTCCCGCTCCCCCGCTCCCCCCTACCTCTCAGAACCGGCCGGCAGAGGAGGTGCAGGAGTCGGCTCCGGTCGCTGCCCCGATCTGTCCCGGGAGGAAAGTTTGTGCCATGAAGAGGAGGGGTTGCGTGGGAGGGAATTTGCGTATCCGCGGCCGGGGGTGGAGAGAAGGGGCGCGCAAAGTGCGCGGGGGCGGGCGGCGCGCCGGGGCTCCCCCGCCGACCTGGGTAGGGCAGGGCTGGGCAGGGCTGGGCAGGGCAGAGCCGGACTGTCCGCGGGGTGATACGTCGGCCGTGCGCTCCTCCGTGCGCCCCGGGTGCCGGGCACCCCGCTTTGCCTCCTCGGCCGCCGCCGCCGCTCACACTTCCTCTTCCTCTGAACTCATGTGCAAAATATGCGGGTCTGCGTGCTCCGGGGGGACCACGGCGGCCCGGCCGGAGCCCAGCCCGAGCTCGGCGCGCTGCCCTCTCGGCCACTGGTGGCCGCCGCCGGCGCGACGACTCCCGTCTGGCACTGCCCGGCCACCCCCTGAGTGGGCTGACCCCCTGCCTGCCGCCGCCGCCGCCTCCGCCTCCGGGGCTGAGCCTGAGGCTGCTGCTGCTACTACTGCTGCTACTCTGCCTGCTGCTACGGCGGCTGCTGCCACTGCTCCTCCTCCTTCGGCTGCTGCTGCCGCCGCTACTGAGATTCCTTCTCCTGCTGCTGCTGCTGCTGCTGCTACTGCTCCTGCTGCTACTGCTCCTGCTGCTGCTTCTCCTTCGGCTGCTGCTGCCGCCCTGCTAAGGCTCCTCCTCCTGCTGTTGCTGAGGCTGCTGCTGCTACTCTGCCTGCTGCTGCAACTGTTCCTCCTTCAGCTGCTGCTGCTGCAGCTGCTAAGGCTCCTCCTCCTGCTACCCCTGCTGCTGCTACCCCTGCTGCTGCTACCCCTGCTGCTGCTACCCCTGCTGCTGCTACCCCTGCTACTGCCGATGAGCCTGAGTTTGTTGCTGCCTCCCCTCCTCCTTCTCCGACTTTAATTTTACAAACATTTCATGTGTTGTACTTATCTCTCTCCTGAATGCCTAGCACAGCACATGGCACATTATTGTTGTTTAGTTATTTCAAGAGAGGACTGGATAATACAATTTTCGAGGTTTCTTCCCGTTAGAAATGCTGTGAACCGAATCCACCGTCCTTTCTCCAGAAACTTTGATTGGGTGTTTGGGTAGTGATAAAAGAAAGGGGTTGCTGAGTGACAGATGTGGAGTGGGGGGAGCAGAGCCCATTCTGAAGGATCAAGGAAACTTAGGGACAGTGTCCTGGAAGGGCGGCAGCTCAGGTTGGTGAGGCCCAGGATCTCACCTGGGGGCCAGTCACCAGAATCCACAGGTGTTTTCTAGCTGCTCTCCTTGGAGGTTGGGGGGTTTGGGGTGGCACCAAGCTAGGTTGGCCCATCTCCCACCCTAAGTATTCCAAGGGACAGGAAAGTGTATGGAAACATGTCAGTCCTGGAATATAATCTTGATCTTTTAGCCAGCAGTCTGGCCAAAGAAGGGAGGGGAAAACCAGGCCCAAGAAGATGAGCAAGAGCCTAGGTCTGCATTAACAGAATGGAGATGTGCTGGAGCCAGACCAACCTGAAGAAAACCTTCCTTAAAATATTCAGAAAATCCTAAGTGTGCAGGGAGGCCCCAGGAGAAGGAAGGGAGGGGGGTATGGATGCTTCAGTAGTCTGGTTAATAACAGTGTCAGTTGCCTTCACTCCTTGTGCCCAGAAAGAACAGGAGAGAGGCCAGTGTGAATAATAGAGGTTGACCCACCTTTCAGACCCACCCAAACAGACATTCCCCCTTAAAGTGTCCTGGTTCAGGCTGACCCAGGTCCCTCTGATCCTTGCAGAAATTAATCTGGAAATCAGCCAACAAGTGCCTCCTGCATGCTAGGCATTGTGCTAAATGCTGGGCATAGAAAAATAGTCCTGGCCCTCAAGGAGGGTAGATTTCTAATGTGAAACACTATATGTAAATAATTAGATACAGTGTATGCAAGATAGGGCTGCTAAGTGGGGCCATAATGCACAGAGCCCCAGGCCTGGAGTCTAGACACTTTGGAATTTCAATCGCACCTCAGACACTGGGCATGACCCTGGGCAAGTCACTTAACCCTGTTTGCCTCAGTTTCCTCATCTATCAAATGAGCTGGAGAAGGAAATGACAAACCTCTCCAGTATCTTTGCCAAGAAAACCCCAAATGGGTCACTGAGAGTCAGGCAGGACTGGAACAACTCAGCAAGACTATATACAGGCTAAAGGAAAGGTCAGCTGGCACCTTGTGCCACCCTTCTAGAGTGAGAACATGTGTAATTTCCTGACTTCTCATTTGGGGGAGTCAGGGACGCCCTCTGTACCTTCTTGGATTGATTTTTTTCTTTTCCCGTCTTTCTTCACTCAGATTATCTCTGACTTCACAGTCTAAGGGTACCTCCACCTTTCACCCCATCTTCCATGTTTTAAACTTTGCCATAACTTCTGATTATTCCCACATTCACACTGTTGTCTTCCCATATCCTGTTGGTTACCACCCCATCTGTTCTCCTCTATGATTCCTACCTTTAGTAGGAATCCTCCCCCTAGTATGCAGTTGTTTTGTTTTTGGGGGGTTTTTTCAGCCATATCTGACTCTTTGTGACCCCATTTTGGGTTTTCTTGGCAAAGACACTGGAGTGGTTCACAGTGAACAAAGAAAGCCCAACTTCCGTCCCTTGACTTACACGAAGATGGATCTTCCAAGGTGAATTAGCCCCGTTCCTGGCTCCAACTGGAATGGCTGCTGTTTTGCTGAGTTTTAAGCCTTTTTCTTAAAATGGAAAGAATTGTTCCATTTTCTCCCACCAGTTTTGATTCGTGACTTTGGTGGCTGATGTCCCCAGGTGAACAGATCAGAGATCTACAGACGGACTCTTCTTAGAAGTGACCTAACCCAGAGTGGCTAGGTGGCGCAGTGAATAGAGCACTGGCCCTGGAGTCAGGAGTACCTGAGTTCAAACCTGACCTCAGACACTTAACATAAAAACCATGGGCAAGTCACTTAACCCCAACTGCCCTCTAAAAAAAAGCAAAAAAAAAGAAGTGACCTAACCCAACCCCCTTATTTACAGATGAGGAAGGAGAGGCCCAGAGAGGTTATGTGATTTATCCAAGGTCACCAAGGCTCTAACTCTGGAAAGGACTAACACCAGCTCCCTCTTTTTACAGATGAGGGGTTTATATGACCAAGGTCACATAAATGGGGAGCATCTGAGTCAGAGTCTCTGATGACAAAGCTAGGGCTCTCCCTGCTATACTATACGGAGCTGCCTCCCTTTTCCACTCCCTTATCTCCCTCATCACCGCCCACCTAGATTGTTGTAACCATCAGAATGTCCAAAATGAAACTCATGATAGTTTCCCCTAAACCCGGCCTCCCTCTGGTTTTATTTCTATCTATCTGATTTATTTCCACCATCTTTCCAGAACAACTCTGGCATTACCCTTGACTCTTCCCTCATCCCTCACCTCCCCCTCCTTCAAAACTTGCCATTGTATGGTCTGTGATACCCCCCATGATCTTTTGCATTCATCCCATTCTCTACTCTCATGGGGGCTGCCATCTTGGTTCCAGCTCTTTACCTCTCACTGGGAAGATTATACCAACCTCTTAAATGCTCTCACTCCTTCCACTCTCTCCACACACACACAGCCACCAAAGAGATAGAGCCTTGTCACTGCCCTGCTGAGGTTTCTCTCTTTAGTGGTTCTCTGTTGCCTCAAGGATTAAAAACCCCAAATCATCAAGAGTATTTACAGCCACTCAATCAGCAAGCATTGGTTAAGCAATGACCATGTGACTGGCGCTATGTTATGCTCTGGGGTTCTTGTTTTCTTTCCTAACAGAAAATTAAAAAGATCCCTGCCCTCCAGAGGCTCCCAGTCTAATGGGAGAGGCTGTTGCCACAGGGCAACTCCCATCTGCCTTTCCCATCTGTATTTGTTATACTCACTCTAACCAAATCTCCACTCCTATTAAATTAGCCTGCTGACAGTTCTCCATATACAGCAAACCATCCCCTGTCTCCTTGTCCATGCATAGGTGGAATCCCACATCTGAAATGTCCTTTCTCTTCATTTCCCCATCCTGAGGTCCCCTAACTTCCTTTAAAGCACAGCTCAGGTATCACCTACAGGAAGCCTTTCCTGAGCCCCACCTGAGTTGTTCACGTTCCCCCTTTTGAAATGACTTTGTCTCTACTTATATGAACAGTCATATTCTCCCTATCCCCCTCCCCCAACTCCATGCCAGGTCCTGGAAGAAAGGGACCACATTCTGTTTATCTTTTTTTTTCATCTCCATCATCCAGCACATTGCCTTTGAGTATAATAGGCATTTAATAAATATGTATTTAATTAGGCTGTAATGGTCTCCCTTTTCCACTCTGCTGTCAGACTAATAATATAACTAACTGATGAATCTGCTTCTATCACTCCTCCGCATCCTCGTTTCCCTATTCCAATGAAATCACAGGTCAGTTTCTCCCCACTCCCCACACAAGAACAGTCCAGTGTGGAAGGAGCATTGGAATATGTGTTCTAATGGTGGTGTGGTTGAACCAAAGGCAAGGGGTGATTTAGTGACGTGGGGAGGGTCATAATGTCCACCAGTTCTTCTCACCATCTCCCCCAGCCCAGACTCATTTGGCTCAAATCCACTTTTCCTCAACTACTCTTTTTCCTGGAGAAGTGAAGCCCCCTTCCATAAGAAACCTTCCCCAACCAAACCTTAAAGCAAACGATTATGTCACCTGTTAGTAATGCACTTTTTGGTTGATCTTTTGGGCTTCAGTCAGTATTTCATTGGTGATTCATTCGAGGTTTAAGAAGCTTCCTGTACTGGAAACCCATGGGACACAGGCTAAGTGACCAGCCCAGGGTCATTCGAATGATCAGGGTCAGTGGAAAGACTCCAACTTCCAGACTCCCAGGCCAGCTGGCCCTCACTCCTCTGCTCCCTGTGGCTTCTCATTGTAATATTTTTGTTTTGTTGTTATTTTGCTGTTATTTATCTTGTTGTTCCATGTGTAGCTCATACCTCACCGCATCCCCAGGCGGGGATCCTAATTTTTGTATTTCCCTCAGTGTTCTGCAAACAGAAAGCACTTACCAGATACCTTTCTCCCTGCTTTTCTTCTACTTGACCATTTTTTCTGCCTCAATCTGTTTTCCTACAATCTGACATGCCCATGACGTCACCTACAGCATCAAGCCA
Source organism: Pseudocheirus occidentalis (assembly GCA_028646575.1). Lineage (NCBI taxonomy): Eukaryota > Metazoa > Chordata > Mammalia > Diprotodontia > Pseudocheiridae > Pseudocheirus > Pseudocheirus occidentalis. The sequence continues at coordinate 28,869,201 of CM053597.1, read as the reverse complement.
AAAGTCTTTATGTGTCTTGGTAAGTTTATAGGGCACCCACTTTTCCCTCAATATTTTTAGGGAGCTGTTGGCACAGGCCCAGTGGCGGCTTTTTGTTTTTCTTAACGCCTCAGGTTAGTGGGGGACTGAGCAGACTTAACTGGCTATTTCTCCTGAAGGAGAAAATGAAACTTTTCATGTGGGCAGAAACAATTTTTCCTTAAGAAAATGCCACCGATATAATATATAAATGCCTTCAATGTAATTTATAAAATGCCCCATTAAAAAAACAATTTTCCTTAATAAAATGACACCAATATAATGTACAAATGTATAAATGCCTTTAATATAATGTATGTGCCCATTTTTTAAAAAGATTTTTCCTGAAGAAAATGCCACCAACACAATATAAAAATGCCTTCAATATAATGTATAAATGCCCCATTTGGGGAAAACAATTTTTCCTTAAGAAAATACCCATATAATATGTAAATGCCTCCTATATAATACATAAAATTCCCCGTTTTTGGAAAACAATTTTTATTTAAGAACATACCAATATAATATATAAATGTCTATAATAAAATACATAAATGCTCCATTTTTTGGAAAACAATTTTTCCTTAAGAAAATGGCACCAGCATCTATATACATGCTCCAGAATTATACATAAAATGCCCCTTTTTGAAAAACAGTTTTTCCTTAATTAATGCCATCAACATAATGTCCATAAAATGCTCCATTTTTGAAAAACAATTTTTTCCATAAGAAATCCCACCAAAATAATGTTTAAAATGCTGCATTTTTTTTTACCATGCCCAAGTTCACTGCCCTTTTAGGGAATGTGGGTCACCTGTTAAAACTCATCTTCTCCAGACAAGTGCAGCAGACAGTCAAGTTCAAGACAGAGAGCAAGCATTTGGTAAAATAAAAAGCAGGGTAAATAGCAAAGAAGGAGATCAGATATTCAGAATCCCAACACTGGTCCCCACACAGCTACCACCCCTTGTATGCCTCCAGGGAGCTCTAGCCCCAACTCCAAACTAATCAGTGTCTTCCCAAAACGGCAGGAGGGCCATACATCAGCCGATGGTGGAAAGTTGCTAAGGAAACTCACTTGGGTGCCCTGGGCTTTTCATTCAGCCTGCTCTTCAGACCAATGCAGACCTGGGCTGCTTTGGACCAAGTGCCTCCTTCTGTAACAGCTGCTCCCTGGGGATGGCTCTGCAGGATGCTGTCTCCTGGCCACCTTTCTCCTTCTGTGTGTGTGTGTGTGTGTGTGTGTGTGTGTGTGTGTGTGTGCGCACAAGCGTGCTAATACTGTCCTACTATGTAGCACTGTCATCACCATCAGAGAATTTCCGACATCCCCCAGCCTTTTCAAAACTTCTTGGAGCATCCTCACACATAGCTTCTTGGGGGATATAATTTTAATATGGAATATGGTGAAAATGAAATATGAAAAATGTGGAGTCTGGGTCCATACCCCCTTACATTAAAAATAGGAGCAATGAAAATAAGAAAGATATAAACCGAAGTGGGATCTTTAAATCTTGTGTACGATTGAAAAAAAAATATTCTAACTGTACTATCCTGGGACTAAATTTAGTGGGTAAATCAGATAGCCTGATGTTTTCAGTATTCTTCCTCTCAGACCGCTTTGGAACTTATCTTTGGGTAAATGTCATTTTTCCATGTATCAAGAATTTTAAAGGTTTTCTAACGTTCCCTACCACTTTCCCAAGTACTCAGTGACTGATAGAACTTTGCAAAAGCTATATCTATTATGCTATTTTGGTCATCTATGGCAATTCTCCAGATTATTAAAAATTCTCCCAGAATAAAACAATGTGCTCTTTTTACTTAAATATCCAGATAAGAAGCAAATTTGAGGAGATTTTTTTTGCTTGAGTGACTGGGGTAAGTGATCTCTTTCATCACTTGGCCCACACAGTTGTGACCCTGGGCTAGTTGGCCCTCACCTCTAACTGACCTTGCCTTGCCAGCTTAAACCCCAAAGATGCTCGATCTGCATCCTGGTGGGTTACCTTGGCAACCCCACAATGTCATCTGTTAGAATGTCCTAGGGCGGCAGCTTTTAATTCTATCACAGCAGTCCCATCAGGGGTCATGTAATAGTACTGTGTTCCTATGGTCCCACTTCCTCCCCTCTATGATTTAACACTAAGTATA
>CM053597.1:28818108-28866529 GCA_028646575.1 Pseudocheirus occidentalis | reverse complement strand
AGCCCCTTCCTGTTAAGGTGTGAACTACTCCCAAGGAGTTAACTGGAAGTAAGGAGCTAGGCCTTTACTAGGTGCTAAGTGCCTTTACTAGGTGCCAATAGAAAGGGGCATGGAAGATCTTCTGATTTCATTAACATTACAACCAGGGAATCTGAGAAGGGCAGTCAGTTGTACCAGAAGGGCCCCCAGAGAGTAGGAAAAAGGTGGGAGAAGGGGAGCTGGCCTGGACCAGATGTTTGGAGCTCTTGGGACGTGACTGAACAGAGACTGTGGAACCTATCTTCTAGTCAAATGGTGATGACTTTCTCCATCAAGGGTAGAGATGTCTGGACACACTCCTCCCACCAGAGGAGAAGCAGCAACCATCTCAGCAGGGACACCATACAGACCAGCTATCCAGTTTGCTTTCTTGGTTATTTACCTTGCTTTATGTTTCCATTAAATATTTTATTGGTTTTATGTGTATATATTTTTTTAAATGACTGAAGTCCCTGTAGTTTTGCATAGCAGATTATTCAAAATAGCTCCAAGCCTAGAAAGCAGCAAATGGTTCCAGGGCCATGGGGACCCTGGGTACAAATGTTTGTTTAATGAATGCATGAATAAACAGAAGTATCCCAAGACAGGATCATTTACTTCTATGCATTTAGTCTCTTGCCTCAGTCCCCTGTTACTTCTGAGTCACTACTTCTTCCTGCCTCTGTCTTTCCCCCTTGTTATTCTGTTCAGCTCACCCAGGCTTTCCCTTTTTGAAATGCATTTAGAGGTTTTAAATGTCAGTCACCACAGGGCCATCTTCTCCCTCTCTGCTGTCAGCAGTCTATCTGCTCTGCTAAAATGGGGCCTTTGGAAGAGAATACCGCTGTCAGTCACAGCTGAGGCCAAGCCTCTTAGCCCTGAAGGTCCCAATTCCACAGAGCTGGAGAGGCAGAAAGAGGAACCAGCCAAGTGTTTTTAGAAGACCCAAATACTTAATCTTGGCACCATCCTTCCCTGAAAAAAGAACCCAAACAGCTGGATGGCAATAGGCCAGGCCAGAACATCTGCCTCTTTCTTGGGGAGTTTGGATGAGACCATTTGAATAGTGCAGTTATGAAGAAACTATCAATATTTTATGAGTGTTACCACTTTTTGAAAAGATGGCTTGTGAAGCCATGTGGGACAGGACCTGAGAGGTAAACATGTAACAGAGAAAATCCATATACTGATTCCTCCTCATGTTTAGTCTCGTGTTAATTATACTAATTAATCTGAAGGAGCCGAGTTCCGTCTCCAACATGCCCTCCCTGGCTTTTCTTCATCCTTGGTTCCCTCTCAAGTCGAGTCATGAATGTCAGGGTCCCATAAATAATACTTGGTTCATTTGAGGTAAATGAGTATTTTAATTGGAGGTTAATTTCAGTGCCTTGATCAGTGTAAAAATAAATAAATTTTGAGATGGCACTTTTCCAGTGTGGCAGTAGACACTTAGGAGGATCTAGGGTAGTCTGTGATCCCAAAGGTGACTCAGATCTTTCAGTTCAGGAGCCATGTCAGCAAAGTAAGAGGCAGAAGAGAGACGGGCTAGAGTCTATTTGTGGGCACTATTCTCTAGCCAAACTATGTTCTTCTACTAACAGGCTGTGATGCCTGGGAATTTTTTCCCCCCTTAACAATCCTTTTTTGTTTTTTTAAGTTTTGAGTTCCAAATTCTATCACTCCCTCCCTTCCCTTCCCCCCCTCCAATTTGATAAAGATTCATTTTGTGGAAGAAAACTCAGAATGAAAGGAAGGAAGGAAGGAAGGAAGAAAGCAAGGAAGGAAGAAAGGAAGGAAGGAAGAAAGAAAGGAGGAAAGGGGAAGGAAGGAAGGAAGGAAGGAAGGAGGAAGGAAGGAGGAAAGGGGAAGGAAGGAAGGGAAGGAGAAAAGAAGGAAGGGTATGCTTCTATCTGTATTCAGACTCTATCATTTCTTTCTCTGTACGTGGATAACATTTTTCATCATGAGTCCTTTGGGATTGTCTTGGATCATTGTATTTCTGAGAACAGCTAAGTCATTAACAATCCTTCATTGTTCAAAGCTGCTGTTACTCCTGGGTCTGCTCGCTTCACTCAGCATCAGTTCATATAAGTCTTTCAAGGTTTTTCTGAAGTCTGCCTGCTCATCACTTCTTATAGAACAATACTATTCCATTACATTCATATACCACAGCTCATTCAGCCATTCCCCAATTAATGGACATCCCTTCAGTTTCTAACTCTTAGCCACTACAAAAAGAGCTGCTGTAAATATTTTTGTATAAGTGGATTCCTGGGATTTTTGTGGAATGATGACTCTCCATTGCCTTTGGGTAGGTTGTAGGGAAACAGCGGCCCTTTGGTTATGGACACCATGTACACTAGCTCTCTGTTTTATTTCCCTTTTTATTTGACTTGCTTCATATTTTGATGAAAAATCATAGTGGATACATGTGTGCCTCTAGTATATCTATAGCAATAGAGTAACCGGTGGATGGGGGCTCATGAGCTAACTCCTGATTTGAATACTTGGTTATCCAAAATGGTTTCCCAAACCTGGGAAAAAGCAAATAGCTCTAGAGACATAGGGGGATCCTGCCTACAAATGTTTGTTGAATAAATGGATGAATGTAGTTTTCCATAATTCCCCCGTACTCCCCCAAAACAATTATAAACTTTTTCTTGGATAAATCATTATTTAGCTACTTCTTTAAACACATATGGGCTTTTAGAACAATGATTAGAATCTATTGCGAAGAAATACCATTAAAACTCACACATTTTAGTAGGATTTGACTTCTGGGATAGTCCATGGGTCATTTGGAGAACTGTGTTAGCTCCATAGTGGGCTGCTTTGGTGAACGCCACTCACCTCTGAGCACCTCTTGCCTTTGTCAACCCTGTCTTCCAATTTCTGGTTCTCAATATGCTGCCCCAAAAAACTTTGAGTTAGTTTTTTCACTTAGTAAAACCAAAACAAAACTAACAGGTGTTTTAAGACCTGAAGATTCTCAGATGTGCCAATTTCCAGGAAAGCATTATTGGCATTACTAGTAGAATGTATGGGGGAGGGGGGGGGGAGAAAGCACTTTCTGATTCATCTAGCTGATCACAAAGTAGGCTTGATGCCACCTGGTCCTGATAAACAGTTCCTGCATGTTTGTGGAGAAATAGAGGGCCGTGCAAAAGTCATTCTGAGAGGTACAACCACCATCATCCTTCCCTGATACCCTTGGTCTTTGGCATTTTCTCACACTTCAATTTTCTTTCTTTCCTGTTGTGGTTGTTGCAAACAGGGTTAAGTGACTTGTCCAGGGTCACACAGCTAGTGTGTCTGAGGTTAAATTTGTACTGGGAAGATGAGCCTTCCTGCCTCTAGACCCAGTGCCCTGTGCACTGTGGTGCTACCTAGCTGCCCATGGGGTATCTAAGAGTATGTTAATAAATATTTAACAACAAGCTCTAAAGGAAAAAAAAATGTATGTACACACACTTTTAAGCTTGATCTGCATTAATAACATTTTTCTTTCTTAAATCTAGACAATCAACAAAACAATAAATAAAACCCTGATTTGTAATTCTACTGATTCTCGAAGTATAAATAGTCACACTGAAAATTTAACGACTGGCTGGCTCCAGCTGGCTCCCAACTCCCCAGGTATATCCCCTGTAAAATAATGAGATTGGGCTGGATGACCTGAAAGGTGCTAGGTGTGATGACCTGGGACAAGTCATTTTAACTCTTCTGTTTCCTCATCTGCAGAATGGGGATAGAGTTTGACTCAGTGGCCTTCAAGCTCAGCTCTCTTCTGGCTTTGTCTATGATCCCACCATTCTTTCTTCCCTTTTCCCCTCCCATGATTCTTTCCAATTCTAATTTATGTTTCTGTGATCCTAGAGGCAGCTAGGTGATCCTGTGCTAGAGTGACGGTCCTGGATTCAGCCCCAACGTCAAATGTCACCTCAAATACTTCCTAGGTGTATGACCTCCTTCTGACTCAAGTTTCCTGGATTGTAAAGGGAGGAATAAGAATAGCACTTACTTCTCAGTTGTTGGGACCGTCAAATGAAATAATATTTATAAAGTGCTTCGCACAGGGCCTGCTTAAACATTTTGGTTTGCTTCTCCATTGTGAGCTGGTGGTAATACTGAATGATTCACAGAAGGGTAGTAGTTTTCTCCAGTCTCCTTGCTGACGCAATGTCAGAAGGCTATTGCTATCAGTAAAAACAGGAGTTCCAGTGGTAGCAAGACCTTTCAGAGCAGGAAAGTCTAGGACCAGGAATCCGGGCAGCCTTGTAGGACCCAACGAAGGCCAGGAATCAGAACCAAGAAGTAGCGGTTGGTATAGGCATGTATGCAAAGCAAGAGTCTGAAAATAGATCTGAAACCATGAGGTCAAGCTGTGCATGCAAAGAATAGGGAAGAAGTAAATGCCGTTAACACTGATGTTGAATCCAAGTCAAAAATCCCCAGTAATGAATTGTCAGAGTTGGAAGCGACCTCAGGGTCTGCAAATCCTAACGGAATGTCCAGGACAAGCACCTTGTGTCCAGCATCAACAACAAGTGACTATGAAGCAATTGCTTGAAGGGAAACTCACCACTTCCAGAAATGGCACTTCCATTTTGTGGTAGCTCTAATTATTGGAAAGGTTTTGTTTTGTTTTGTTTTTCAAAGTGGGAGCAGGATTGATAGGAGTCAAGAGAGGAAGATGGTCATGGCTGGCAAAGTCTTGAAGTCAAGAGGAACTAAGAATTTGAAGGTCTGAAACTCAAACACAAAACCCAGACTTTGGGGAAACGCAGGGTCAAAGCAGGCACGTAGCCACCAGAGGAGAACTCAGTGACCAGTGTCAAAGCCGGAAGAGCCACCAAGAAGACAAGACCCTTTGGTCTCCAGATACATCCAGTACTTTCTCATTTCACAGCTTTTGTTGCTAACTTTCCCTGTTTCAAATGACATCTTTGGGAGATTAAAGAGTTAGAAAGTAGGAGGGGAAAAGTAGGCTTAATTAACCAGGAGCAAACAAACAAAAAGATTGAGAAGTGTGTTAAGTTATCTTACACATGAAAGAGGATGGTAAATCTCTGGTCTTCAGCTCTGCTGAGGATAAAAACAAAACCTAAACCCACTCAATTGTAGCACCAGGGACTTGAAGGAGCTTGTACAAAGTTAAGAACTCTGGGCTGTAAGACCGTTCAGAATGAGTTAAAAGCAGTTGAGTTATGAGGAACACAAGTTAAATAAATGGGTTAGAGCCAGGGAAAGCATCTATAATTTTGAGAGTTACTGTTTCGCCTCCGTGTCCTGAGAACTAATTCATTTTAAGCTCCTTTAATTTAGAATCATCAATAAGAACATGCCATTATTAGAGCATTCTGATCACTAGCTATAGAAGAGGAGTCAGAGTTTGCCTAGAAAATGAAGGATATGAACAAGAGAAATGTGGAGCCGATGTGTACTGGCCAATAAACTGTTTTTAAACTGCTTTGCATGCAAATAAATGCCTTTGTTAATAATGGATATGTTAATGGTCGATTGTCCTTATCTAAGAGTCTCTGAGACAAATTGTCCAGCTTTCTCTTTTCCCTTTCAGGTCAGCAGAGTTACTCCATATATCTGAAAGTATTAACATGGAATCCCAGAAGTGGGAGGAGCTTTAACACCTTCCTTTTGCAGGTGAGGGAATCGAGGCCCAACATTAGATCGCAGGTTAGAGGTATCTGGATGGCATAGTGGATGAAGTAGGGCAGTTGGAGTGAGGGAGACCTGAGTTCAAATTCTGCCTCAGTCATTTACTACCTGTGTGATCTTGCATGTAATCTAACCTCTCTCTGCCTCCTTTCCTTCATCCTTTAAATGAAAGGGTTGGACTTGATTTCCTTTAAAATTCCTTCTAACTTTAAAACTATGATCCTATGACTGGATTTATAATCCAGGTTGTTGTTGTCGGTTCTTCGTTCTGGAAGAGGGCCAGTGGCATTGTGAAGGTGAAGTCTTGACTTGGATGTAAATTGGATTTAAGTGAGGCAGAGATGCAAGTGGTCATTCTCACTGTCTCCTCCAGGGTCATCCAAGTTCAGCGTCCTTGACACCAGCTCCTAAATCACAATTGTGTTTGATAACTAAGAATTTGCTCCCAACTCAGATTGATTTTCCAGTAGTAGGTCCTCTTGACCCAACGTGAGTTCCCCTTGGACCCCTGAGGAAAGGATGGGGCCAACCTGCATTCTACTTTTCACTCTACTTTTGGCACTCTATAATTAGCCACTATGCCCTCATGAGGATACCTTCTATAAAAACCCCTGAGCTAATGAGAGTACTTAGCTGTCTGATGAGTTCAAGTAAATAGCCCAGATATGGTGGGCTTTGTGAAAACCAGATAATGCCCAATAAATCTTATTTCTTTTTTTTTGATAGGGTTATTCAAGTGGTAAGGTTTTGCTACAGAGGAAAGATGGAGAAAGAGGTTACCCAGTTAGAGGCAAAGCATTTGATAAAATCTCCCACATTTTAAGTCATTAGACCTGAACTGGAGTCATTCAGGATTTGTTTTCAATTGGGATATGAGTCTTCAGGGGAGAGCCCCAGGAATCTGTGTTTGGCTCTGTGCTGGTAACATTTTTATCAGTGATTTGGGGGGAAAAAAAAGGCTTAGATGGTGAACTTACAAAACTTGAAGAAAATTCAGAACTGGGAAGGATAACTAATGCACCGGATGACAAAGTAGCGGTCTGAAAGGATTTTGAGAGTCTAGAACATTAAGGTTCATCTAATTTGGTGAATTTTCAGAGTTCTCTACAAAGTCTTTATTTGCATTGAAATAAAGTCACCTTCGAAAGTACAAAATGAAGAAAGCCTCGTTATACTGTCAATAGTTAAAGAAAACTTTTGTCTAAAAAGGACATATATGGGGGTTAAGCTTTTGTATCATCGGCCCCTTTGGCTGACAGGTGAAGCCTTAGGGACCCAACCTTGGAACAAGACTTTTAAATGCATAAATAAAATGTATAGAATTACAAAGGAAACCAATCAGATTGAAATGCAGCTCTAAAAACATTTTCAAAAAACAAAAAGTTCATGGAAGCCAGGCTGAAAACTCTTGTTCTAAATCTAGAGGTTTGAGGGCACTGGGTTTTTTTTTCTCATCTCAACGTGAGTCACACTGTGGTATGGGGAAGAAAATTAATGTCCTCGGGTTGCAGTGAGAGAATCGTAGATGCCAGGAATAAGGAGGTAATAGTTCCTCTCTGTTCTGCCAGGGTCAGACCGGTCATCGTCATCATCATTATCACAGCAAACATTTAGGAGCAGAGTGCTTCCACATGCTGATCCCCACAACAAGCCCAGGAGGCACTCCCTGTAATGGTCATCTCCACTTCACAGATGAGAAAACTGAGATTTTGTTGTTGTTGTTCGGTTTTATCCGACTCTTGATGACCCCATTGGGGATTTCCGTGGCAAAGATTCTGGAGTGGTTTGCCATTTCCTTCTCCAGCTCATTTTACAGTTAAGAAAACTGAGGTCAACGAGGTTAAGTGACTTGCCCAGGGTCACACAGCTTATACTAGTCTGGAGGCACATTTGAACTCGGGTCTTCCTGACTCCAGCCCAGCACTGTACCCATTGCGCCACCTAGTGGCCTTCACGAGAAGTGACAGGAGGTAAATAGAGGGAAACCTTATCTATCAGCTCTAAGTGGAGGGCACTGCCTCTAGGGAGAGGTCTTGAGGACCATGCCGTAGAAGGTGTTCCCCACCCCTTATCCCCCAGCCCAGGTTGGGGTTGGACGAGAAGATGGACCTTCACAACCTTTCCAATCCTGAAAGCCTGGGATTCTGAGATGCACCAGCTGTCACTCAATTAATAACAAGAATTTAGTAAACGCCTCTTTTGTGCCAAGCCTTGTGCAAGGTGCTGACAAAATGAAACAGTGCCTGCCTTCAGGAAGCTTACCTTCTGTGAGGGGAAACAGCATCTAGTCCTGTCCGTGTTATGGGGGGACCGACCGTGGAGTCCAGTCCTTAGGAGCATGCACAGAATGTTCTGCATTACAACCCCTGTGGACTGGGGAGCTTGTACAGAGAGTCTATATATTGGGGCAGCTCGGTGGCACCGTAGCACAGAAGGTGCTGGGCTTGGAATCAGGAAGACCTGGGTTCAAAACTGCCCTCAGACACTTACTACCTGTGTGACCTTGGGCAAGTCACATCACCCTGTTTTCCCCAGGTTCCCCGTCTGTGAAATGAGCTGGAGAAGGAAATGCAAGCCACTCCAGTACTTCTGCCAAGAAAACCCCCAACGGGGTCATTGAGAGCCAGACATGACTGAAAGCAAAACAAATTAACCAGAGCCAGGCCCCTTTCTGATTCCTTCCTTCCTTCCTGACTGTATTTCAGGGAGGGGAGGGTGAGAGTGATGTAAAAGGAGAGACTTTGCCCCCCCCCCCATCCAAGGGCCAAGAGCACTTCCCTTCACTCTCTACCTCAGGAGACTGGAGACAGTTGTGACCCGGTGACTGTTGAGCTTTCAGGACCAGGAGGTCTAGCACTGGCGTCCACACTGAGTCAGTCAGTCTAGCATTGAGGCCCAGAGACTGGGAACCCAGCTCATGAGTCTCCAAGACAGGGAATTAGCCGGCAGTGATGCTGGATCCAGACATGAACTTGGTGGGGGAAATAAAGGTCCTGTCCTAAGACCAAATTGATACGGTTAAACAGAACTGTAGGTGCTGGTCACTGGGAGGGGGGAAGACACACCTTCATTTCCTCAGGAGTACCCCTAGAGCCCTGAGAAAGAGAGAGACAGAGACACAGAGACAGAGACAGAGAGGGAGAGAGAGAGACAGAGAGAGACAGAGACACAGTGAGACACAGAGACAGAGACAGAGAGAGAAAGAGAGAGAGAGAGAGGGAGAGAGAAAGAGAGAGAGAGAGAGAGAGAGAGAGAGAGAGAGAGAGAGAGAGAGAGGAGAGATCCCAAAAAATCACTACAAGAGTAAAGAAAAGGTTTTCAGAAGGATGCAGGACAACTTTGGTGGGGAGGCAAGAGGTCCTGTGAGCTGCCTGGAGGGATGGATCAGGGAGGGCCTCAGGTAGGAAGTGGCACTTGGCTTGAACTTTGATGAAAGTCAGGGTTCTTGGAGGCAGAGGTCAGTAGGAGATGCAAAAGCCTCAAATTCCTCATCTGACAAATAGCAGTGTTGTTGGAAGGGTTAGGTGAGCTAATATTCATAAAGTACTTGCAATCCTTAAAAGGATAGGTAAGTGTTTGTCATCATCATTGTACCCCTGGAAGCCAAAAAAGCAGGAATCAGATTTAAAAGAAAAAGTGACGTGTATTTATCACTTAACCTTTAGAATCAAAGTATTTCTTTTACTCGGATTTTATGACCTTTCGATTTGATTCAATTCAAACAATTTGTTGTGTTTACTGTATACCAGTATACCGCTTTTCCAAGTGCTGGGGATACGAAGACAAAAGCAAGTTAGTGCCTGCCGACAGGGAGCTTACATTCTTCTAGAAGAATGAAACCTCTAGCCAAACAGGTGTAATACAAGGAAAATTGAAGACACAGAGAACAGTAACCGCTGGAGGGATGAAGAAAGTCCGAGAAACCCCTAGTATTTGAGCTGAGCCTTGAAGGAGGATGAGGATTTGGAGGGGCAAAGATGAGGATGGAATAAAGAATGTCTTCTAGGAAGGAAATGAAGTATCAGGTTTAAGGAATGGTTTGTAGTCCAGTCTGGCTGGAAGGTAAAGTTTATAAAGAAGAATATCACAGGGGGAAAAATCTACAGAGTTGGGCGCCATATTGCCAAAGGCCAGCAGTCCTCAGTCAATGAGTTTGCATTTTATGTTGTGGTCAGTTTTTAGGGGATGACTGCAGGTTTTTGAGCAGGGAGTGATGTGATAGGGATGTGAAGGATGGATCAGATTGAAGAGGGAAGTAACCAGAAGCACCACGACGGGTTTGGAGGAGATGGCCAAGTAGAAGTTTGGAGAGGCCACTGGATCTAAGGCAGAGAAGGACCACACAGAGATGTCCTGCAGGCAGAGTCCACAAGATTTGCAAGAGCCTGGATATCAGGGGTAAGAAAAGAGAGTCTAGGACAGCTCAGGCATTATGAACCTGGTAGACTGGAAAGATGGCAGTGCCCTCAGCAGAAATGAGCAAAGTCTCTCCTACTTTGCTTTTAGAGCCCTAGCAGAAATGAACCAGAAAAAATGTAAAATTAGACATTATATATTTTTAAGTTCAGGAAATTATTTCAAAGTAAGATTTTTTTTATCAATAGAGTGCTTGTATATTTTTCTCATCGTGGTAAAGTAGGTTTACATCATCTACCTAATGTATTGGAGAGTAAGCATTACATAAGGTATAGAGGTCAAGATTTGGATTCAAATCCTACCTCAGATTCTTGCTCTGTGAGCTAGTCACTTTATGCTTTTGGGTCTCAGTTTCTTAATCTATAGAATGGGGCTAATAAGAGCTAGCATTTATATGGTGCTTTAAGGTTTGTAAAACACAGAAATATGATCTACTTTGATTCTCCACAACAACCCAGGGAGACAGGCAATGTTATTATCTTCATTTTACAGATAGGGAAACTGAGGGTCGTGGTGGTTAAGTGACTAAGCATTAAGCCTCGGAGGTAGCCTTTAAAGGTAGGTCTTCTGGGAGTGTTTTTCCACTATACCCTTAAAAAAAAACAACCCAGATTTCTATAAAAATTTACTGTTCTTAATGTGCTAAAATAATTATGGTAGCTTAATTTTCTAGAGTGGGAGAGGTAGTCATATTTTAACATGTGCTATATATCAAGAGGATTTTTCCCATTGGTTTGAATCATCTGTGTACGTGTAGTAATTAAAAAATAAAGAGGAGCTGAAGTTCTTTGTGAAACCTTTTGTCCCTCAAAATAAACAATTTGCTAATGGGCTGTCCTGACTTTGCTGCCATTCCTGAATGCAAATGGCCTTCTCCCAGTTTGCCCCCCCCCCCCCGCCCACCCCCCACAGAAGTAATTGGCTTCTATTGGTGAGTCTTAGTGTTTTGGATTTGTAATCTCTTATGGTTTGGTTTTGTAACACCTTCTTCCCCCCTTCCCCCTTCCAGGAGAATTCCCCTTCTGTTGTACAGCATCCATTTACCACTTAAGCTCATTTTTAAAAATGATTTTTAACCTGTTGTTGTGGCTTGTAAAACTAAGTTTCCAACAGATATAAAGAACCCAGAAGAGAGCATGGGGCTGCCCAAAATGGATATCACTTGGGGCAGTCACAATCTGCATCTTAAAAACACAAGTGGCTGAGATGGGTTAATCACACCTGGGATCTCTGAGGACCCGTGGAGAAGGAAGAGGTACCCAATGCGGATGCAGGTAAATGCTATTCCCTTGGATGGTGTCTTCATCTGTAAAATAAAGGAGGGCCTTTGTAGCTCTAAGGTCAAGCAAGTCTAGAGGACATCGCCCTTGTGACATCATTGGTCCTTCTGAAGAATGAAGGATGGACAAGTTCTGTGATTCTACAAATCTGCATTTTCAGATGACTTTTACCCCGAATCTAACAATGTCACAAACAACTTACCTAGTAATTACCCAGTGATTGGCATCAATGAGTGTTTTATCCTTGGTGGCAGGGGACCTCTCATTGTGAGTATCTTCACAAAGCTGCCATTCAGGACCAAAATACTAGGTCCCATCACACCATCTAGACCTACCCTTGCAGAGAATACAAGAAACTCAGAAACATGCAATTCAGATCCAGAATTGTCCTGGGCTTCCCAGTGTTTACATGATTCTAGAAAGGGTGAGGAGCCAAAACACAGTCTAATGACACCATCATGCTCCCTTCTTCCACCCCAGTCTCTCCTATGAATGCCAAGAGTCTAGGATCTCAAACTTTCATACACAAACTCAGACCTTCTGCCTGCTTCTCCCTTTTGAGAATTCTGTATTTGGAGTCAAAAACTTGAGTTTGAATCCTGACTCTGCTGTAACCTTAGGCAGATCATTTAACTGGTCTAGACTCCATTTTTTCATCTGTAAAATGAATAGGTTGTTCTCGGACGGCCTCTGAGGTCTCTCTCCAGATCTATGATCATAGGATCCCTTCTGCCCACACCTCTTACAAACAAGGCAGTAAGAGAAAGGCCAAAGATTTTCCAGTGTAGGGAATAATTGGCAGCTGTAGGCAGCTGGATGGCCTTGCAGCCTCAGGGAATGACTAGGCCCCTTTTGCCAACAGCTCCAGGCTCTATTTTGTCTTGTATTGTATTGTCTTGTAAGATGTATCACAAAATTTTTAAAATGTCTTCCTGTGCTAATACTAGCTGAAGCTGGAGGGGGGATGCTTTCAATGGATCATATTTTTGCTTTAAAAATAAAAAGGAAATTGTGTTTTGATGGCCAATGCCTTTCTAATTTTTTCCAGAACAATGTGGCTATCTTTTATAATTTGGCAACATAATTCACATCATGAATCGGAATCCCTAGAAATCAGCCTATTTTTGGAAAGAGGTCTCACATGTTACTTTCTTCTGGACGAGACATTTTGCAGATTTTCAATCTGCTGTTTGAACTAGATTCATGGGTGTTTATTTCCATTGGTAGACTTGGTCGTTAACTTTTATGCTTTTTTGTCTCTGTAAACTTCCGAATTTCACTCATTTATCCATAATGGGGCATATGGCACTTAGCACAGTGCCTGGTATATAGTGAGCACTTAATAAAGGCTTATTTAATCAATCAGTAAACATTTATTAAACACCTACTATGTGCCAAGCTCTGAAGATTAAAAAAAAGAGGCAAAGGACGGGCCCTGCCCTCAAGGAGCTTACACTTTAATGGGTTATTGACTTTCTTTGACTTGACATTAATTATTTTACATTTGTTCTGCCAAGACAGTTGATTGAGTATACAATATTTGGTGTTTTCAGAGATTCATTCTAACCTGTGGGTTGTGACCCCTTTGGGGGTCGAACAGGGTCACCTAAGACCATCAGAAAACACATATTTCCAGTGGTCTTAGGAACCAAGACGCTGCTGCTCCATCCATCTCCAGGCAGGTCCACCCACATCCAGATACACCCACATACAAGTATTAAAGGGTCTCGGCATTAGGAAGGTTGAGAACCACTGTTCTAGATGATCAAGAAGCCAACTTTTGGGTCCAATTTCAGGAAAGTTCTCTGCATTAGCTGAATGCGCACATTGTGTGAGTACAGAGCAGAAAAATTGGCTTGTTTGTTCATTGTGCTTATCCATCATTATAATGTCTTTCTTCATGGGACCTCTGGACTGCTTCACAGGACAGAGTTTGAGTTTGAGAAGAGACCTCCTCCAAAGACACCACCGACACCATGTGCATCATTGCTGTGTGTGCCCACCCTCCCACCTCACTGGAAACCAGGGCTCCTTTCCTAGCTTCTCCCCCTCCCTCCTGGGTCTGATAGACAAACCTTTTTCCTTCATCTAGCAGAGAACCAGGCCATCCTGACATTTCCTGCAGCCTTCCTGACATGCTTCTGCAGATAATAAAGCCCTCTGCACATAAATCATACCATTTGATTTTTACAACAACTGTGAGAGGCCTTTGTTATTATTTCTAATTTCCAGATAGGGCTGAAATAGGTCAAGCAATTTGCCCAGGGTCCCCTAGCTAGTAAGAATCTGAGGCGGGATTCAAACTCAGATCTTCCAGATTGGAAAGCCAGCCTTCTAACTATTATACCACCTAACTGACACCTGTCGTGCCCATCTTACAGGTTTTTTGGGAAGCCACAGCAAACCCTCAAGCTGTATATGCCCTCCACTATTTTTATAACCATTAGCATGTTTCCTCATTTTTTCCTAGGTCTCTACCTTGCCAAAATGTGTTGAGAATCAAGACAGTTACCCACTTACAATTCCAACAAAAAGCAAGAATAACATCCAAGATTGTAACAGAAATATGTCCTCAGCTTTTTCCAGGTTCTGCTTACGAACCCTGGGAGAAACCTTTGCTGTAATTGCTAGATTGAACCGTTTGCATAGCGTATCACCCAAGTAGAATATAAGCCCCTTGAGGGCAGGAAATGCTTTTTGCTTTATACTTAGACTTAGTGCATAGGCCAACGCATAGTAGGTGCTGAGTAAATGCTCACTGAATAGGATTGGATGCTCTTAGCTAAATTCTATATATATCTACCACCTCACTTGCTTTGCTGTGGTCTGGCACTTACCTAAGGCAGCTAGGTGGGACAGTGGATAGAACACTGGAGTCAGGAAGACCTGAGTTCAAATCCAGCCTCAGACCCTTACTAGCTGTGTGACCCTGGAAAAGTCATTTAACTTTGGCCTGCCTCAGTTTCCTCACCTATAAAATGGAGGTCATAATAGCCCCTGCCCCATAGGATTGTTGTGAGGATCAGATGAGATATCTGTAAAGTGCTTTGCCTCATGCCTAGCACACAGTAGGTGCCTAATTAATGCTTGTTTTCTTCTGTTTTGGGAAGCACACACTTCTTAGCTTTACACATATGCAGAAACACTCTCATACACATTCACTTACATACATAAAAGCACCAGCATCAGTATCTGAAGAATTAAATCATGAACACGTCCATTACTTCAAGTCACGTGTGCTTGGAACGGACAGTCGTAGGGAATAATGAAGAAAAAAAAAATCCTTTCAGTAGTTTCCTTTGGAGGGAAATGGATTTTCCCCTTCAGCTTACACAGTCGGCATACTTATGAAAGGCACGTTTTTCTCTTTCTCTTCTCTCCTCTGCAAACTGATGACTCCCCTCTTTTGTAGACACAGGTGTCAGGATAAAGAATGCCCATTGGTTTGGATTGTGAGGTGAGAAAACCGCTCTCTTGAAGCAAGATTGTGGCTTCAAAAGGAGAGAAAGAAATCCATCCTCCCCAGTGGCTTCCTCCTGGGGCCCGAATCTTCTCTTTGTCCTTTTGGTGGCCACTGCACAGCTGGGGAACCAGAGAAACCCCCCCACTGTCCTTTATTAATAATAAATGACACGACTGTCCCTTTTAAGCAAAGAAATAGACATTTTCTATGATCTGTACAACACTCTTCCCAAATGGGATTCTCAAAGCACCTGAATCTTTTTGGTCCATTCTATAAAGGGAAGAGATTATAGTTAAAATCTGAAATTACCATGAATTATGCAAAGGTCAGCCAGAATAGAAGCAGACATCGTGTCTGCAGAAGGGGACATAAGAGAAAGGGGAAAGATAGGAGCTTCTGTTCCTTCCTTCTCCCAACTATACCCCCGTCAAGGGGATGGCTCCCCCTCAACCCCCAAATCACTCATGCCACGTTGTAGTAAAAAGAACGTGGGAGTCAGGATTTGGTCCAGCTGCTATGTCTGCTACGGGAGGCTCAGACAGTTTTTGAGCCTCAGTGGTCTCCTCTGTAAAAGGAGGGGCTTGGGATAGATGGTCCCTTAGGTACTTTCTCAAAGCATTGTTTGCTTTCTTTAACTTTAAATGATTTGCACAAAGGCAAACTAAAACCTGCACAAAGGCAAACTAAAAAAAAATGTTGGGAGGGGCTGGGAAATTTGCCACAAAATAGACCATTCTTCATGCGTACAGATGTTTTTCTGAACTGCCGTGTTAGAAAACTCTCCACTACCCCCCCACAAATAGCCAAACTTCATTAATTTATACTTCACTAACTCCCCTTCATTACAGTCATTCAGATTTTACTAATTTGATGTTTGTGATTATTCAGAAAAAGATTAGGTTGAAGTATGGTTTCGGTTCTACCTACAAAAGAAGGGGCTTGCTATGTAAATGAGAAGTATAAATAGGAAGGAGGATATTTAGTTACTTACGGAAACAATCTCTTTTTTCAGATCATTTGTTTATAAGCCACAAAGAATGTGCTACAATTATAGATCTTATATTTTTATTATGATGATCATAGCTATTAATAATTGTGTTATATAACGTTCTCAGAGTTCTGTAGCTACTGAAGGCTAGTATTGACACCCAGAATTCCTGTTTCCATTCTACCACCATCCCTTAGGCTGGGGCTTTGATTTGCTGGTGATAAATAATTCTGATCACAGTATCGCAGAATTTGAACATTGGAAGGGATCTCAGTAGCCGGCTAGTCTAAATTGTACACAAAAGGAGTCCTCCACTGTAATATATTAAGCAAGTAATCATCTGCCTCTTCCTGAAGACATCCAAGGAGAGGACTCCATCACTTTTCAAAGTTTTTGGACACTCTGCTTTTGGATAACTCTGGGAAATTTTTATTCACATCAAGCAGAAACTGGTCTTTTTTGCAATTTCTATTCATTGATCTGCTGTCTCAGGCCAAACATATTCCTCCTCCACTAGTTACTGAGAAGGGTCAACAGCTGATGGCCTTTAAGGCAAGGCATTTAACTTCAGTAGTTTTAGGTTTGGGTGCTGATGGGAAGAGGAGAGGGGGAAAAATACGCTCGGAGAGAAGAACAGATTGCAAGCAAAGTACAATTTAATTAGTAATACAGACAAGGTTGGGGTGGGATCATAAGGACCTGGTGGTGGAGTCTGGGCTCAAATATTGACTATCATGGGGGCCCTAATTTTATGCTTTGTTTTATCTAGTCAAGTAGAACCTGGAGTTTCACTACATGTGAGGTATGGTTATTTGCCTTGGAAGTATCTGACCTATTCATGATTATTTTGATATTCTTATATCAGGAATATATAAGAATTTATGCATTTCTATGACTAATCTCCCAGGTTTTTTTTAGGGAATGTTTATAACCACTTTTCTTGCTATGCCTTATAAATAAATGTCTTTTCTAAGAGCTAATTGTGTATAATGGCTGCTTATTAATGGGAATCACACCAGTTGGGGCTTATGAGGTATAATGTTAGGTGTAGTCATCCACTGGTTTCCCTAAGAACCCAAGGTATCAGCCAGTCCTCTGAGGACCCACCTTGTGGGTGTAAGAGCCCAGGGAAGGTGCTATACCTCTATATGTATGTGTTGTCTCCCAGACAGAATGTATACTCTGCTGGGTTGTTGTAAAGATCAGAGGAGAAAATAATTACAGAGCACCTAGCTCAGTGCCTGGCAATATGAAGCACTGTGTAAATGTTAACTTGTTATTTTTCACATTTTTATTCTGCCTTCATGTCTCTTGTACCTGACCCATAGCAGGCACATAATAAATGCTTGCTGATTGACTGACTCATCCATTCCTTACTGGTGTGCCACATTTCATTCTTATGACATGTGAAAATGATGGAAATTAGTACCTCATGAAAATATATACTTTATCCATGTAATTTGACTCATTCCGATTAGTTCTAAGAAAGTTTCAATTTACATCCTAGTCCCTCTGTTTTTGTGGTGTTTTGAGCACAGGCAAATCATTTAGCTACCTGGGTCTCAGTTTTCCTGTCCGTAAAATAGGGCATAGAGTCGGACCCTGAGGATCACAAAGGTCCCTCCAGGTCTCAGTCCTCTGATTGTATGAATACTAACTCCAGTGCCCGGTAGGTGATATTCCTGAAGGTCATTACTTTTCCCAGAGGCCAAGAACTTTGCTCAGCTTTAGATGTATGGAGACTTTGAGTTTACCATTAGCATTAGATTAAGGTTTTGGAGTTAAGTATGACTTTGGGGGGGGATTTATACTAAGTATATTAATGTTGAAGATTAGAGCTGATATCTGAAATTAGCATGAAATATGCAAAGGTCAGTGAGCCTCTGAGCCTCTGACATCTGTGATATCCAAAGGTCAGGAACAGAGAGCAAACAGGATTTGCAAAGAGCTCTAGGTTCAGGGGTTCAAATTCTCAGGTATCCACTAGGCCAGTGGCCCCAAAGAAACCCTGACAGAGACCTCCGGCTGTCAGAGGCCTGGTTCTGACTCCTTTTAATTACCCGAATTCGGATCTGGCTCCTAATAGCTGTTCCTTTCTTTGACAGTTGGGAGAATTTGTTGTTCAGTCAATTTTTCAGTTGATTCTCATTTGGAGTTTTCTTGGCTGAGGTCAAATACAGCCTATGACACTTACTAGCTATCTGATCCTAGATCAGTCAGTTAATGTCCCTGACCTTCAGTTTCCTCATCTGTAGAATGGAGATGATACCTGTAGCCTTACTTTATGGGGCTCATATAAAATACATCAAGTGCTTTGTAAATGTGTTTGTTTGGGTTTTTGGGCTAGACCAATGACTTCACTGGGATAGGGAGTTCCCAGTAAAAATGATATCCCCGTCCCCCACGTAGAGTAGCACCTGCATAATTGAAAATTGCCCAGGTGCACTGGGAGGTTCTGGGGTTTGCACAGGGTCACACAGTTAGTATGGGCTGTAATTTTTAAAGCATCATACAAATGTAAGTATTATTTATTTTCTACCAGCAACTGTTACTATTGTTCTAATTTCATGGATGTATTAAGAGAACGTAACTACTTTGCAGACTGGTGAGATTCCTCGGCAATATGGAGAGTGAATTTGTCTCCCAGGCAGTTTACGAGGTTTGGTTGTTAGTATTATTATTATTTCAGTCATCACTACCTGGGTTGGCCTTATGCTCACGGATAACCTGAGTTGCCATACTCTCCAAAGTTACTGTCAATGGAGGAGTCACTGCAACCACCTGCCCACCCCCAGGAAAGTCTGGATCCCACAGACAGTGGTGAGCATGAGACAGGGAAGAAGACACCTGTGTGCTTTGGAGTAGTTGGCTACCAGTTGATGAAGGAATGCCTGGATGAGCTGTGGCACCTCAGAGATCAGACATGGACTGTGCTGAAACCGACCCAACCAGCTCATTACCTTTCTCAGAGGGTGCATTCACACCATAGAAATTGGCAAAAGCCATCGATGGGGGTTTGATTTGTTGTCTGTCCTTCATTCTCAAAGAGGACTTTGACACTGGGAAGGTGATGTCATGACTTGCAAATAGATTGGATTTAAGTGAGGCAGAGCAGTGCAGTGTCACCAGCCTCACTTTATCCTCCAGAGCCATCTGGGTCCGGAGGCCAGATACATATGAGGACAGCTGGGGATGGCCCTGGATGCAGGGGGAGACCTTGGCCTTTTTGAGCTAAGGTCTTTCGGAGAGCTCAGTTGGATTAAGCCAACACCCATTCAGTGATTAAGGCTTTGTAAGAAAGGAAGCAAAGAATGGCCTTTTTTACCTAGTTAAAAAAAATCAATCTGGGAGGGGAAAGACACTTAGGATTTTTGACTAAAACAGAAACAATTACTATTACCCTCACTCTGAACCATCAGAGCCCAAACAATGACCAAAGGAGGCTTGAACCCAGACCTATTGTTGACTAATCTATGAGAGCCAGAGTGCGTGGGTTTAGGCCATAACCCTCAAGGTATGTTACAAGGTTTCAGCAATCAAAGTCGATATTCCTTTGGGCAGAACACCTGCAGATAACAGTATGATTCCCTATGTGATTGCAGGGAGAGGATGTGGGAAGGAAAAAAGGAAGGAAGGAAGGAAGGAAGGAAAGAAAGAAGGAAGGAAGGAACGGAGGGAGGGACGAAGGGAGGGAGGAAGAAGGAAGTGTTTGGGT
This sequence comes from Pseudocheirus occidentalis, assembly GCA_028646575.1. Taxonomy (NCBI): domain Eukaryota; kingdom Metazoa; phylum Chordata; class Mammalia; order Diprotodontia; family Pseudocheiridae; genus Pseudocheirus; species Pseudocheirus occidentalis. The sequence continues at coordinate 28,846,973 of CM053597.1, read as the reverse complement.
TGAAAAATACCCTTCATCCTTAATTTAGTAAAAAAATAAATAAAATAAACACAGAGATGTCTTAGGATAAGTATCACCTGATGGACTTGATTTATTGTTTCATTGATTAGATTTGAGAAAGTGGTGGATAAAAGGTTAATAAATGCATATTCAACTTAAAGTCTGTCATTGGAAAACATCGACTATTAGGTTTTGGCCAGTACACCCCTACCTCGGAGTTTACCTAGTCCAGCCCTCTTAGGTGAGATCTGAATACAGGTCCTCTGTCTTCTGAACTATCACTCTTCCTCCAATACCTTTTCAACCCAATACAATATCTGTATTGGTGTATATGATGGCAAATATGAAGAACTCAGAGAAATTTAGGAGAATATTCATGAATGGGTGCAGAATGAAGTAAGCAGAAGGAAGAAAACAACTGATATAATCATAATAATAAGGGGAATTATATTAAAAGACTTTAGAAATATGATCTATGCAGTGACCAGTCTTGACTCCAGAGGATGGGCTGTCGAGCCTGACCATCTCCAATGACCATGTACAAAAGCTGTATCCATTTTACCCGGGGAAAGAGGAATGACTTGGTGGATTGCTATCATAGGAGGTTCTGGGGCCCCAGGTCAGGGATAAGGGCTCTCCCTGTCTAAGTCTGTTTCCATAGGACCCAAATATCATAGAATTTATAGCTGGAAGAAACCTTAGTGATCACCTGGTCCCACTCTCCCATGTGGAAGGGACCTATCCAAAGGTGCACGCGTGGTAAACAGGGCTAGGATTCACAGTCAGAACTTGGGACACCAAGCCAAGAGTTCTTTCCACTATATCTGAGGACTCTAGCTCTACCTCCTCTGGTTTTTAGGTTTATAAACTATTTTAAATCTGCACTTTTACCTTTTGTCTAAACAATCTTTTGTGCACAGTCATTGGAGATGGTCAGATCTGGGTTCTTTGTTCCTGTCCTGATTGTTTTCTGAACACTGATATCTTTTAAAAAATATTTCATAGTTGCTCTTTTTAAAAAAAAATGTTGTCATGTCTCAATGACCTTCTATTACCCTCAGCCAATAAAATTCTTTTTTGTAACTAATAAGTTCAATTGAGCAAAAGAAAAAAAATCAACCCAGTGGTCATGTTTTATGATGAATGCCTCATTTCTGTCTCTCAGTAGGTGGAAGGCACATGTGATCATCAGTCCTCTGGAGTCAAGATTGGTCCCTGCTTAGATCAGCACCTGTTATGTGTGAAGCACTGTTATAGGCACTGGGGATGCAGTTACAGAGAATGACATAATCCCACATGCTCGGAGCTTTGTATTCTAATAGTGGAGATAACAAGTACATATAACACTATAGATGAAAAGTGAATAAATGCAAATATATACAAAGTAGTTTGGGAAGGAGGGCACTAGCAACTGGAGGGAGTCAGAAAATGCTTCATGTAGAAGATGGTGCTTCAGCTGTGTCTTCAAGGAAGAGAGAGGCCTTATGAAGTGGATATGTACGCTAAATACATACAAGTATATATGCATTAAGTACATGCTGAATACATACAACTGTGTACATTAAGTACATGCTGAATACACACAAGTATGTGTGCATTCAGTATTTGCAGAGTATATACAAAATGGATACAAGGTCCTTTGGGAGGGAACTTCCCTGGCTACTGGAAGGATCTGGAGAGGCTTCATGGAGGAGATGACCCTTGAGAGATATCTTGAAGGAAACCAGAGATTCCCCCTCCTCCCCCTAATGGAGATGAGGAGGGAGAGCATTCCAGGGAGTAGGCATGGCTAGTTGAAGGGTACAAATTGGGAAATGGATGGAATTGCAAACAGGCCTGGCCTCGCTTGAACCCTAGTCTGTGGGAGACAAATTATAATCACCCGGATGTGTCCAACCAATTTTTCCCCAATGGCAATTTTTAAAATTCATGTGCCAAACTTCTACTACCAAAGAACATTCTTTCTTTTCTTTTCTTTTCTTTTGCTTTTTGGAGGGGGAGAGGCAGGGCAATTGGGGTTAAATAACTTGCCCAAGGTCACATGGCTAGTAAATGTCAAGTGTCTGAGGCTGGATTTGAACTCAGGTTTCTCCTGATTCTAGGGCTGGTGCTCTATTCACTGTGCCACCTAGCTGCCCCAAGACCACTATTTCTCAAAACAAATAACATCAATAAATAAAACCGATTCTCTCTTTGGACAGGGAAAGCTATGTCGGAAAATATAGTCTGAGATTAAGAAATAAAAGCAGCCCTGGGCTAACAAGTTTAGCTATGGATCATGGGAAAGATAGCAGGGCAGGGGCAAGAGGATATGAACTGGAATCAACCCAGCTGGACTTCAATGCTCCTCCCTGCCCAGATCCTGAAGCTTCTCTTGGTGCCCTAAGACTGGGGAAGGTGGCCCAGTAGGTGTCAGAGAACTGACATGCTTCTTCAGGGCACAGCACCTCACTCATTTTGGGTGGGGGAACACTACTGACCTTGGGAATAGTAGAGGAGGGACAGTTAGAGGGCAGAGGGTAGGGATTGGGGAGACAAAACTGTCACCTTTTCTCTCTTCCACTGTCTCCTCTCCTGTTCTACCTCCTTATGATTTTCTTTCTCCCTTTTCCCTACCCCCTCTCTCAGGCTCCTCTTTCTCTCTTCCCTGCCCTCTCTATTGTTCTATTAAAATTGTCCATAGTCTGGAAATGAAATGTTTTCTCCTTATTTGCTGGAATTGTTGAATAAATCTTTAATTTCTTAAATTATTAAGATTGTCTTAAATTCTTAATTTAAATCACAGGCTTATTGAATGTTTTATATTTTTCTGTCTTGAAACCCCACCCCCAACAATTCTAAAGTCAATTATAAGTTGGTATTTATTTGTATGTAGCTAACCCAACACTATTTGTTTCTCCAACCCTATTCTCTTTTCTTCTCCACCTTCCCCATGATCATTCATTCACGCATCTATCCATCCATCCACCATTCACTCATTTATTCATTCAGGACCACATCTTATTTATCTTTGTTTTTTTTCCCCCAAGACACTGGTCTTGCATAGCAAAGTGCTTGGAAAGCTGATGAGTGGATAAATAAATGAATCAATTCAACAATAATTTTCTGAGCACCTACTATGTGTGGGTCACTGTATTTGGAAGAGACATAGATTTTACTCTTACTCCTATGGCTGTTCCGTTTAGGAAAGACATATACAAATAGCTATAAATGTATTGGGAGCTACCAACAATGGGCCAAAGAACTCAGGGGAGATACAAACCATTTCCAGGTAGCTGCCATCTTGAATCTCTTCCTTGCACTCTGTGGCACTCATTTAAACTTCCTGGCCCTCTTTTCCTTGGCTGTAAAATGAGGGGACTTGGACAAGATGACTCCCAGGGTTGTGATTCTGCAATTTCCTCTTCCATTTCTTCTTCAGCTCCCATTGCAGTCTTTCCATCCCTTTCTCTTAGGTCTGCAAGAGGAGAGCAAACAGAGAGTGACTAGAATGAGGAGGAGACCGGCTGCCGCATCATATGATAACAAACAGGAACTAGGGGTACTTGGAAAAGAGACGATTGAGGGTGTGGTTGAGGTCTTCAGATATTTGGAGGCTGTCCTCCACGGGGAAGAGGAAATGGATAGATTCTCCTTAGCTCCAGAAGGCTGTACTTGCAAGTAATGGATGGAAATTAGAGGCAGGCAGATCCGGGTTCAATTTAAGGACAAACTTCCTAACATTTAGAGCTGCTTCTGGAGGTCGTATTTTTCTCTCACTAAAAAATATTCAAGAAAGGTTGTCTAGTTTGTTATGGAAGTGATTATTTTTTTTAATTATTTTTTATCAGAAAAAAATCCACCATCTTTCCCTCCCCCTTATCCATAATTCAGAGTGAAAGAAAAACAAAACCCTTTTTACAAATATGTATAGTCAAGCAAAACAAATTTCTTTACTGACAATGTCCAGAAGAACATGTATAATATATGCGTGTGTGTGTGTGTGTGTATGTGTCTCATTCTGTTTTCTGTTTCACCTGCTATTCACAAGATCTGCTCAAATCCAACCTCGGACCCTCACTAGCTGGGCAACCTCAGGCAAGTTGCTTAACCTCCAACTACTTCAGTTTCCTGTTTGAATTCTAATTCTGTCTCAGACACTTACAAGTTGCACAACCCTGGGCAAGAGAACTTAATAGCTCTGTGCCTCAGTTTCCCCATCTGTAAAATGGGAAGTATCAAATAGCACCTTCCTCATTGGGATGTTGTTAGGATCGAATATGTAAAGTACTTTGCAATAAAGCAATTATATAAAGGCTAAGTATTGTTATTATCCCCTTAGGTTATTAGATCTTCTCCTTTTCTCAGGCAAACTCCTAGAAAAAGTTGGCTATGCTTGATATTTCACTTCCTCTCCTCTTACTTTCCAAACCTTTTCTGAATGTCTCCCAGCTTCATCTCTCAGCTGAAACTTCTCTCTGCAGAGACACCGGTGTGGTCTCTTGACACATCTGAAGATCTTTCTCCTCAGTTCTCACTCTTGTTAACTTTTCTGCTGCATTTGACACTTTTTTGACTCTAGGCTCACCTACCCAGTTGATTATTCCTTTTGTTGGATCTCTTGGTTCTCCAGACTGTCTCACTAGGTAATCTCATCAGCTCCCCAGCATTTAGTTCTCATCTCTCTGCAGATGACTTCCATTCCTATATATCCCACCCCAGGCTCTCTCCTGAACTTCAGTCCTGTATCAGCAATTGCTGAATGGGTGTTTCGAACTAGATATCCTGGAGACATTTCAAACTCAACTTGTCCCTAGCGATGACGAAAGAACAAAACTAAAGGTATAGCCACAATTAAAGAGAAAACACAATCAAATGATTTTTGCAGGTGGTGGGACGGAATACTTAGAAAACCCCAGAGAATCAGCAAAGAAACAAATTAAGAAAATTAATAACTTCAGCAAAGTAGCAAAAAGCAAAACAAATCCACAAAATTCATTAGCATTTATCTGCAATGCTAATAAAAATCAGGAAGAAAAATCAGGAGAAATTCCATCCAAGGTAATTACAAAATGCAAGAAATATCTCAGAGTAAACCTCCAAGAAACATGCAAGATTTATATAAATACAATTACAAACTGCTCTTTGCAAGAATAAAGATTCAAATGGATAAATATCCACTTTTCATTATGTTGGGTCATGACAATACAACAAAAATCATTATGCAACCTAAGTTAATTTATTGATTTTGTGTTATGCCAAATTACCAAGTAGATATTTTGTAGAATTAGAATAAAACAATAAAAAATCATTTAGCTGAACTAAAGATCTAGACTCTTAAGGAAAATAATGAGAAAATGTATCAATGAAGAAAACATCACCATACCTCAAACTATATTATAAAGCAATAGTCATTAAAGCTAAAAAAACCCCAAAAAACAAAAAACCACTAAAGAAAACAGAAAAGTAGGTCACTGAAAGAGACTGGATAAGCAAGAAATAGAAGCAATCTAACAAAGTAACTGAGTTTTTGATAGTTTGATAAATCCCAAAATATAAATTACTTGGGTAAGGACTTTTTAAAAAATGGGAATTACAAGAAAAACTGGAAAGCAGTTTGACAGAAATTAAGTTTAGAAAAACATCTTGCACTATTATACTACAACGTGCTCAAAATATATACGTCAGCAGACCAAGAGGTCACATCATATTAAAAAAAAAAAGTGAGAATGGAAGGACGCAGCTTTCTATGATCAGGAGAATTCTTTTTTTAAAAATTATTTATTTTCAACATTCATTTTTTAATTTTTAGTTCCAAATTTTCTCTCTGATTTGGGGTCTTCCCCTATCTATTGAGAAGACAAGCAATATGATACCCATTATCCATATGAAGCCATGCAAAATATTTTTCCATATTAACCATGTTGTAAAAAAAAAAATCAAGAAAAATAAAGTGAAAAAATATGCTTCAATCTGCACTCAGAGTTTATTAATTCTCTCTTTGGAGGTGGATAGCATTTTCATCACGAATCCTTTGTAGCTGTTGTGTATCATTTTATTGGTCAGAATAGCTAAGTCTTTCATAGTTGATTTTCTTTATACTGTCACTATTATGGTGTTCAGTGCTCTCCTGGTTCTGCTCACTTTCATCAGTTCGTATAGGTCTTCTCAGACTTTTCTGAACCTGGAAGGAGAATTCTTAACCAAATGAACAATAGAAGAGGTTATTAAGACAAAGTAAATAATGTTGTTTGCTTAAAACTGAAAAGATCTTGCAGAAGCAAAAAAAAAATCAATGAAATTAGAATAAGAAAAGAAACAGAATGAAAAAAAACCTTTGTCTCAAATGTCAATGTTGAAAGTCTGATATCCAGAAAATACAAAGAATTGACATGCACATATGTAAAGCCAAGAGCCATTTCTCTAATAAAAAAATGGTTAAGGAATATGAACAAATTTTGAAAAGGATTGCAAACTACAATGCCTATTTGAAAACACACTTCAAAACACTAATAGTGATTGAGCCGCAAATTTTAAAAACTGAGATTTTACCTTACACACCTAACATTGTCAAAGATGAACAAAGACAGGAGTAATCCACATGTAGGGGGGCTCTTTTTGAAGATCTGGTCCATCTGTTGTGGATGTCAAGACGGAATCATACAAGAAAAATCACTCGGCTCTCTTCCCCTTTGGCTCACTGAGTACCTGCCCCTAAGCAAATCAAGAGCAGAAACCAGAATCTGTTATAGTCATAGTATCAGCATCGCTCATGAAAGCAAAGACCTGGAAAGTCATCGAGCATTTACTAAGAGCTTACTATGTGCCAGGCCCTGTGCTGAGCTTCCTGCCCCCAAGGAGGTTACATTCCAATGGGGGGTATCAGGTAACCTTAAAAAATCAGTTGATCAGCAGGGATTTATTAAATGCTTTCTCTGTGCCAGGTACTCTGGGGTTACAAGTACAAACAATGAAACAACCCCTACTTGCAATGGCCTTCCGTTCTAATGGGGAAGAGAATGAGTACATGTAGAAACACACGTAGCAAAAACTAACTTAGCATTTGACTCCTCTTAGCTGAGGAATGAGACAAGTTAGGTGCTTGGGATTGGAGGGTGGGCGAATGGGAGAGCTAAAGGAAGAGCAAGAATGAGTGGGAGATGGAAGGAAAAGGGGCACTTTGGGGTGGGTAAGTGGCCCTGGAGTCCGAGGTATGACCCTAGGCAGCTCACTCAACCTCTTTGCGCCTCCGCTTCCTCCTCTGTAAAATGAGGGGTTTAGTTCAGCCTCTAAAGCCCCTTCCAGCTCTAAATCTAGGCAATGTCCTATTTGCATGCTAGTAAGAACCTTCTAAAGTCCCCAAGGAAAGTCCACTCTGCCTATTGACTCATCTGTAAAATGGAGTGAATTGGATGACCTCAACAATTCACTATGGCTTTATTATATGGGAAATACAGGGTCTAAAATCCTAGGGTCCCACATTTCACAGAAACTCACAAGTGGAGGGGACCTGACACCAAACCAGCCTGTTTATACTTCAACAAAAATCTCCTCCATTGAGTACCAGCTTGTGCCTCTGGATGCCTTCTGCTGAGCAGAAAACCAGTGCTCCCTCTGGCAGCCCACTTCACTCAGACTGGCAGGAAGTTTTTCCTTGGGTGGCACCTACATTGGCATCTTTCTAACTCCTCCACATGGTTCCTCTTTCTTCTGCTGCCTCGGACCAAGCAATATAAGTCACTTAAAGAGGGTGGGTGGACCCCCCCCCCCGAGTCTTCTCTTCTCCCCATCTGAGTAATCCCAGCTCCTTCCAGGATCTCCAGATTCTCCTGTGGGGTGGCATCCTGGCTGCCTGTGTCCAGACTTTCTGCAGCATGTCAGTGTCATTTCTAAAAGGCTCAGAACAAGGCACCCCAGATGTCATCTGACCAAGGCAGATGAGTGGCATCTCCTGGTTCTGGACGCTGCCTCTCAATGTAGCCCAAGACCCTAATTGGGCATGCCCAGAAAGGATCCCGCAGCCCCTTAACAGAAAAGCATGGATAATGGAAAGGTCTTCAATAAATAATAATAAACCTGCATGATACCATTAGTGTATTGCCAGAGAGGACCCTGCACCCCCCCTTAAAAAAGCATGGAGTAACTGTTCATAAAAACCTCAAAATCTCATTTGGGCATGCCTGGACACAACCCTGTACCCCCTTTTTTAAAAAAAGCATGGGGTAAGTGAGGAGGGGGTGTTTCTGTTCATAAAACCTGGCCTATCTCTCCCTCTCTCCTCAAAGCAGGTCAATTAGAAGCTGAGTACAGCCTCTTCCAGGCTGCACCTGCCAATTTTCTTCAACCTTCCACAGAAGGGTCTCCCCCCTCCCCGCAAGGACTGGTCAATGGCCTTTCTCGGGGCCCACTGGGGCTTTCAGCAAAGCTTGCTGGGACAAGGTGCTGCTTCCAGGACTAATTGTCCAGAGCAGCTGATCGAGGGCTGCGCTGGGAGCTTTTCGAACAAAGGCTCTATTTCGGGCCTTCTGACGGCTTGTTTATTTCATTTAAAATAACAGATGTCATTTGTGATAAGTAAGCACTTTCTCGCTGGGCATTGGATTAAGACAAATCTCATTTTTGTGCTAGCACAAAAGCCACATGCTGGATTGTGTGCTGAAAGACCGTTAACAACCCCCTCCTGCCCCTCCCCAGAAAGGCCTATAATAACGGCAGAGAACCCGGGGTGGGCTTTGTACAGTGAAGCTTTGTTAGCGCATACCACCACCTTACGGCCAGCGCTCAGGCTGCAGCATTGCTCTCCGCTATTACCTGGGCCTTCCCAGTAACCCCCAGGCTTTCCTAGCCAGCTACCATCCCCATTAGGGAGTGGGAAAGGAGGAAGCATAATCTATCAATCAATCATCAATCAATCAACAAACGTTCCTTAATGCCTGCTCCCTATGAGCACACAAATACAAAGTGTTATGTAAATATTAACTATCACCATCACCATTGTTACTGTGATCCAGGCTCTGGGAAGCCAAAGGCACAAAAAGAAACCACTTTTGTCCCTGAGAAACCCACATTCTAGATAGGGGAGAGGACACACATACATTTTGTATACCTTCACACGAGCACACACTTATATACATGTGTGTACACATGTGTGTGCCCACATACATGTAGGTATACACCTATGTACAGGATCTTGAGACAAGCATGATAAAGAGGGTGTTGGGCAGGGTGAACCTGGGCTCCACAAACTCCTTTTTAAATCATTTTTGGATAACTGTATTTCAGTAAAATTGGTTTCCTTTGTAATCCTGTAGATTTTTATTTAAAAATTTAAAATGTCATTCCGAGAAGGGGTCCGTGGGTCTCTCGAGACTTGCCAAGAGGATCCATGGCCTGTTGAGAAGCCCTGCCATGGAGCTTTCCCTGAGGCTCATGACGATGAGGTAGAGAAGCTAGCTGTGTTTGGGGTGCATAATCTAGGGCTTCAAACCGTCTGGCGCTCCCATCCTGGAGGGCTCAGGCTCTTGGTCTGCAGGGAGGCCTTAAGGCAGGGGGTCTTAACCTTTCTTTGTCACAGACCCTTTGGCTGTCTGGTGGAACCTCCCTAAGGACCACTTCTCCCAATCCTGGTTTTAAATGCATATGTAACCTTTGTGGCCAGAAAACCCCTGCCTGGGGGTGTTACACATAAAATAGAATAATACATAGGCTTACAAAGGAAACAGTCCTATTGAAATGCAGCTTCATGCTTTAAAAGACAAACAAAGGAGCTGAGGGACCTCTTGAGATGAGACCCCAGGGGAAGAACCTGTGAAAAGGGAAGGGAAAGGCCTAGGGAGCTTCTTGATGGTCCCTTCCAGGCCATAGTTCTATGACACAGGACCTCAGCTGGCCATAATCAGCTGTGGAGCTATGGGAAGCCTTGGGGTTTGGGGTGGGGGCAGTTAGGTGGTGACACAGTGGAGGGAGTACCTGGCTGCAGTCAGGAAGACCTGAGTTCAAATCTGCCCTCAGACACTTAGTAGCTCTGTGACCCTGGCCAAGTCACTTAACCCCGTTTGCCTCAGTTTCCTCATCCGTAAAATGAGCTGGAGAAGGAAATGGCAAACCACTCCAGTATCTCTGCCAAGAAACCCCCAAATGGGGTCACAGAGAGTCAGATGCAACTGATATGACTGAATAACAACAAATGAAGGGAAGGGATGGAGGCTGTCCATAGCTCCTGAGATTACTTCAGATACCAAAATAAAAATCTAGGCTTTCAGACCCAGGCCTGGGAGAGAATAAAAATCCAGTAACTGAAGGTAACTCCATCTCAACCCACAGCACAGAAACTCCCAGGCCATCAGGGCTGAAGGCCCTTCCCTAAGTCACATGTCCATCACCTGTCCATCACTGCCCACATCTCCAGAATGTGGGGGCAGTCAAGAGGCCTGGGGGGGGGGGGTCCAGTTCTAGCTGGGACACACACATGATCGTGGAATCATATGCATGATCATGGGCTCACCCCTTCTCTCTGGATCTCACTCTCCTCACCTGTCATTGGCTGGCCCAAATGGCCTCAGGTCTCTGAGACTGATAAACACAGAGCTGACTCTAAGGGGGACTCCTTGAAAAGGAGCCTGTTTCTCCCAATGCAACTAATCATTTTAAAGAGTTGCCTAGACCCCTGAGAGGTGATATCACCGATCAAAAATCCTGTGATGTATTATTCACAATAAATTTATATGTATATTTATTTTCTAAAGTGTATAAAAATTTGAGTGCTGGCCGAAGCCTCTCCCCCACTAAATATGGATTCAGGGTTTTTCCTGTGAATAGAACATCTTATGAATTTTCTGTGCTATGAAGTCTTTGCTATGCTAATTACATGTATCTCCAGATGCATACAAAAAACCTTGATTCACAAACTCACCTGTGAATTCTCTGGTGGCCAACGAGGTGAGCTTTCTGAAGGAATCCTTCATCACTCTGATCACATTTATGAGGATTGTTTTTTACTTTTGCTGATTGGCTCTTCCATAGGCTATGTAGGGCTGCTCCATGATGCACCAACAACAGAAGGAATGGGCCTATCCCGGAAGAGGCCTGCTCGCTGTTCTGTGTCTATGATGGTCCATCTCTGGAGCCTGGTGCTCCCTCCATGCCTGGACTTCTCTCCCTCTCCCCCACCTGGCTCAGCTCAAATCTAGCTGCTGAGAAAAGCCTCTGCCAGCCCTCTTCAGTTCTAGAACCTTCCCTCAGAGATTAGCTCCAGTTTGCCCTGGATGGAGCTTGTATGGACCCACTTACTTGCATGTTGTCTCCCCCATTAGAACCTGACTGCTCTTCTTTCCCTGGGCCTTAGCACATCTTATGCACTGTGCTGCCGTATGGGTCTACTTATCTATCTAGAGAGACAGAGAGGAGCTACATCCAGTGCAAATGGAACTTCATTTGGGGGTGTGTGACCCATTAGCTGCTGGGGGACCTGCAGAAGAGAGGATTGGAGCTGAGTCCTGAAGGAAGTCGGGAAGCCAGGAGGTGGAAGATGAGTTATTATAATTTAGCCCATGAATAACCAGAAGCTGACTCTCATTGGCAGTATCACAGAGCTAGAACAGACACAAATCTGAGGGGTCATTTACTCCAATCTCCCAGCATTTTACAGAGAAGGAAACCGAGGCTATGTCGTTTGCCCAAGTTCATAAAGGTACTGGGTGACACAGTCAGGATTTGAACTCAGGTCTCATGATTGCAAGTTCAGGGCTCTTTTTTAAATTAAGATGTTAATTTTTCATTCATTCGGAGAAGTGTTAGCAAACTTGACCACCTGTAATATGACTATGAACCAAGACATTCCTGGCATTTTCTCCAGGTCGTCCCCATGTGTGAAATGCTTAGACCAGCTACTGACGTCTCTGACTCACTTTAAGTCCTAGATAAAACCCCACCTTTATGGGAAGCCTTCCCTCTGCCAGTGATCTCATGTTATGCCGTGTGTAGCTTGCTTTTGTACATGTTTGCACGTTCTCTCCCCCGCTGGATTGCAAGCTCCTTGAGGGCAGAGACTGTCTTTGGCCTCCTTTTGTATCATCATCTGAGCTGGTCCTATTATTTTAGGTCTGGCATTGTAATAAAACGAGATTTTTTGTAGCTAATTCCACAGCTAAAGAAAAGGTTTACTTGGTCATAGCAGAGACAAAACATCCCACAAAGATACGCCAGTGCTTTTCTTGGGGAAATGTGGGTTGGGAGGGCTCACCTCCAAATGGAAATGAATTTGGTCATTGAGTCCAGGTGTGATGGCTGTATGAACCTGTTTGTGGTATAAAAAAATACCCATTCTTCTTAATTTAATTAGAAAAGTAAACACAGAGATGCCTTAGATAAGAAGAGGAATTTATTCCCTTTCTCCCGGGAAGAAAGGGGTGCCCCATGAGAGGATGTCTTACCCATGTTGATGCATGAGGCCGGGCCGGAAGAGAGAGAGCCTAGCCCTGTTCCAAGGTTTAAAAACCTAATTAGAAAGACCCCTCTGTTGGCCAACTGCCCTCTTTCATTGGTGAAAAATTCACCTCCCAACCTCCTCCCCAATGAGACTACAAGGGGGTTGGCCTTCACCAGGGGGGAAGAAATGAACAAAGGAAGATAAAAGTAATTGACAGGAGAAGGGAGGGTAGACACTCAGGAGGGGGGTACATTCCAGACTGAGAAGCTTTTCACTAATTTTGTGTCCCACACAAACCTGTAGACATCTCCTGCCAAGTCTGAAGGGTGGGCTTTTAATGCCCTTTGGTCACCAGGAAGCCATCTGCCACCCATACGTAGTCCCATCCCTCTTATCCAAATTTTCTAAGTTCCTTCTAGTATCTTTTGGGAAGAGATTGGAAGGTCAGGGTGTAGGATGACCTAGAGCAGCTGTGGGGAACCTGCAGCCTCGAGGCTACATGTGGCCTTCCAGGTCCTCAGGTGCAGCTTTTTGACGGAGTCCAAGTTTTAGAAAACATATCCTTTTATTAAGGGGATTTGTTCTGTGAAGTTTGGATTCAGTCAAAGGGCTGCACTTGAGGACCTGGAGGGCACATATGGCCTGGAGGTGGCAGGTTTCTCCACCCCTGACCTAGAGCATGTCATTTGCATGACAGTAGGCAACATTTTTATAACAACAAGTTACCATGAAGGCAATCCCTCTGCCTCCCTTGGGCTTGGGTGGAGTGACAAGATTGCTGTAGGGCTTTGGGTACCAAAGCTCTTGGAGCAATAAAATTACACAGTGGAGGTCATAGGGTCTAGGCAATGACTTCTGGACATTTGAAAGAGCCAGCGATCACTTCCCCACTGCAGGAGGAGATGCTAGTATTTGGGGGAGCAGCCACCAAGCAGCTTCATTTGTTTGTTATTGAGCGAATGAATGTTCCTAGAGAGTCTACATGACACGGCTGGGTCACATTGACTTGGGCAGGACTATGAAGGAGAATAAACTTGTTAGGGGTTGACCGCTGATTCAAAGTGAAGGTTCAGATCCATCACAAGTGAAAGGGGATTGTTGGGTGACTGGGTGTCCTCGGAGGGCATGGGAGGTGCTGGCATTGGGACTGAGCATCAGGCAATGGCTGGTTTTTTTTAAAGCATACGTGAGCTATTTGGGGCTTAGAGGTGGTGGTTTTGATAGAGATAGGGACAGATAAGCTTCATCACCCTGACCTGGACCATCCAGAATGCTCTCTTCCTTCACTTCTTTCTCTAGCTTTCCTTCAAGACTAGCTCAAATGCCACCATTTACAGGAAGACTTCCACAAGGTCTCTTCCCCCACACCCCACTCCAGAGCTTTCCCACTGAGACTGGCTTTCACTTACCCTCACTGTAATTTGTACAACAAATCGTTTGCACGTGGTCTCCCCCATTAGACTCTGAGCACCCTGAAGGCAAGGACCATCCAGCATTTAGTATGGCAACTGACGTAGTAAGCTCTTAATAAATATTGTTGATGGGTATCCCTGTCCAGTAGAGTGACCATTCGAGGAGGGGTGAATATGTGGGACCCAAAGAAGTGGGTTGTCCAGAGGCAAGAAAAGGAGGTTGCTGAAGGAGAGGCAAATAGAACATACTTGAGCTCTCTTCTTCATGACAGACCTTCAAATACTTAGATTCAGTTCTCATGTCTGCCCATCTACTCCCAAGTTGTCTTTTCTCCATCCCCATTTCCATCCAAAGCTCATACACCTGGTCTCAAATCCCTTCACCACTCTACTTGCCTTGCTCTGGAAGCCTGCCTAGGGCAGAGAACAGTGTGGTTCCTAGGTTTGGATACCATGACATGAGCTTCTGGGGCTTATTTCCCAACTGTCCATGACAGGAGGAAGACACCACTGGCTTCTCCTAGGCCAGTGAATCTGTACCTATGGAGCCCTGGGATTATTTGTCATTTTTTCATCTGTCTTATCTATTACTGGGTAGGAAATCTATGGCCTTGAGCCCTCATGTGGCCCTCTAGATCTTCAAGTGCAGTCCTTTGACTGACAAAAGGCAGCCACAAGCTCCTTGGACCTGCTCCAAAGATACTAGAAAAGAGAAGTTACTTACTCTCTATCACAAATAACTGGATTTTCTCTCTTCTAACTGCTTCAAAAAATGAAGCTGAAATTCCTTTACACACAACAGTAAAAAACACTAGGATGTTGATTTCTCTGACCATTCATCTCATGAAATCAACCATCAAATATTGGTGTGCCAGCAAGGGCACTGGACTTAGGAGTCAGAGGCTCTGGGCTCCCCTCCTGGCTCTGCCACTTACCTTGGCCAGGTAGCATGAAACCATTTGACCCTCTGTAAACCAAGGGGACCCCTAGAACAGATTAGATTGTCTCTGGGATTCCATCATCATTCTCCTGACCCTAAGTTACTTACATTCATAAACTTATTCTTTGATTTTTTTCTTTATGATTAATTTTAAATTCAGCAGCTTTTGAAGGATCCCTGCAAATTTCCATTCAAAAACAATACAATACTTAATTAACTTGATCAGTTTCAATTTTTCAGAAGAGAGGAAATAGATAATTGTACTCAGCAATTAGACTAAGCTAGTTAATATACAAGTTACTATCATTGTCAGCACTGTCAGATTCTTGGCATGTATAGATTCTATGGGTAAATAAGGGTAAAAAAATTATTTTAAAATTCTGGATGAGCCCACAGCCTACAGCAGATCTGAGGATCAGGGTTAAATGGCAGGGTTGGCCCACCTCATTTGACTGTTACCCCTCATCCTGCCAAGTGACGCATTTTCTTCTGGACTTTTTCCTCCCAAGATTCAGAACAATCTAGGGGATATACTTGGATAATTTATTTCTCATGAATAAACTTACACTCTCTTTCTCTTTAATTAATTAGCTTGAGCCCTCACCCCAGTTCATTAAATATTATCTCATTAACTGGTGAAACCTCCTTTCCTAAGAGTAATTACTCTTATATAATATATTAACTAATAAAATAAAAAATAAAACAAAGACATGGAAAGCTATTTGCAGTATTTCAGCTATGCAAAAATAATAGCCAGGGTCATTTCAAAGAATTCCAAGATATTCACTCCATATATGGATTAATGTTCTTTGAATTTTCATATTTCTCCTCAAGATAACAATCAAATTCAGTGTCTTAAGAAATTGATTACTTCAATTTTCTTTTGTCTTTTCTTCAATAATCAACAAAAAGTCTTTCCAAAATGTATTCCCACTATATTGTTTGCTCCTCATATGTCACATAATCCTTGTAACGTAACACTGATGATAGTTCTGATGAGGAACAAGTTTCACCTCATCTTCCTCCCTTCTGTCTTCTTTGACCTTCTTCATTGATTCTCCCAGATCACAACACACACACACACACACACACACACACACACACACACACCACTATCCCTGATTCCACAGGAAGGAACACTTCATATTGAGACATTCTTCAACTGACTTCCAACTGATAGCTCTAACTGTTTTTCTTAACATTCTATTTGGCTCTAATAGTTATAGAGCATTATAAAATGCAAAATGGATCATCTTGATTATATTAAATTGAAAAGTTTCTGTACAAAGCCAATGTAACCAAGATTAAGAGGGAAGTGGAAATTGGGAAAGAATTTTTACAACCAGTGTCTCTGATAAAGGCCTCATTTCTAAAATATATAGGGAACTGAGTCAAATCTATAAGAATACAAGTTATTCCCCAATTAATAAATAGTCAAAGTATATGAACAGGCAATTTTCAGAGGTAGAAATCAAAAGTATCTATAAGCATATGAAAAAATGCTCTAAATCACTATTGATTAGAGAAATATAAATCAAAACAACTCTGAGGTACCACATCTCACCAGTCAGATTAGCTAAGATGGCAAACAGGAAAATGACAAATGCTAGAGGATTTGGAAAAATTGGAACACCAATGCATTGTTGGTGGAGTTGTGAACTGATTCAGCCATTCTGGAGAACAATCTGGAACTATGCCCAAAGGGCTATAAATAATCACATACCCTTTGACCCAGTAATACCACTTCTAAGGTTGTATCCCAAAGAGATCATAGAAGTGGGAGGAAGACTCATATGTACAAAAATATTTATTGCAGTCTCTTTGTGGTGCCAAAAAATGGGAAATTAAGGGGATGCCCATCAATTGGGGAATGGATAAAGAAGTTGTGGTATATGAACGTAATGGAATACTATTGTGCTATAAGAAACGAGGAGCAGATGGATTTCATATTTACCTGGAGAGGCTTATATGAAGTGATGCTAAGTGAGAAGAGTAGAACCAGGAGAACTTTGTACACAATAACAGACACAACGTATGTGTGATGACCAACTTTGATAAATTGGACTCTTCTCAGCAGCACAAGGTTATAAGACAACTCTAAAAGTCTCAGGATGGAAGGAAATGTCTACATTCAGAGAAAGATCTAGAAAGACCAGAGTTTAAATGTAGACTGAAGCAAACTACATGCTCTCTTTCTTTTCCATGTTTGGTTTTGTTTCCTCTTTCCCATTGTCCATTCCATCGTTTACAACCCTTCTCTACAACAAGACTAATGTCTAACGTGAAAGTATTTGCAGATCCTATACTTGATTGCATGCCACCACGGGGAGGGAGAAGGGAGGGGAGAAAATTTGAAACTCAAGAGATTGTGGAACTGAATCTTGTAAACTAAAAGTAAATAAACAAATCAATTTTTAAAAATTCAAAGAAAAAAACCATTCTATTTGGCTCTTAAAGATACAGCAACAGCATCTAGTCTCTAATGGAGAGCCAAGGGAAATAGGTATTAAATAAAGATCTTGATATGTCTACTCTTTTTAAGTTAGTGTTGTAAGATCTTTGGCCAAAAGCAAGCAATACAATTCTGATCTAAAATAAAAATGTTTTAAAATAACCAAACCAGTTCTTAAATGGCCACAGTCTTATCACCACAAAATTCCATCACCAAAAGTATTTGAACTCTTGGCATAGTTTTCTTGTGAAAAGCACATTCTGGAGAGCAACAATAAAAGGCCAGACAAAACAGGACACAAGAACTCCCAGCCCAAGTAGATGGATTGTCGGTAGGGTGTACATTGCAAATAGAATAACGGACTTAATTCAGAACTTCAAAAGGTCTATAATTTCATTCATACAGACACTGCTCCAGTGATTCAGATTGAATTCCCTTCTTCCAGAAAGAGAGAGAAACACATGCACACACACACACACACACACACACACACATACACACACACACACACACACATACACACACAGACCTTAAGAGATAGTCGCCAAAATATCAAACTTGTGGTGATAAGCTATTGTCCTAATTTCTGCTACCATTTCCCTCTCTGATTTAGGCCTTTATGTATCTGGGGCTGTGACATTGGACTATTATATACCAGGCATTCTGGTGGGGATTAAAACATGTAAATTAGTCCTGAGAAATTGAGCCAAAGTTGCCTTCAAAGGCCTAGATGAACTCTTGGTTTGACCTAGCATCGCAAGGAATCGGAAGCATAGGAATCTCAAAGTTGGCAAAGACCTTAGAAACCAGGTCCAAAGACCTTGGTTCAAGGTCACACACATTGTGAAGTGTCATGACCACAATTTTTATTTAGTTTAGTTTTTTTAACTTCAAACTTTTCACTGTTCCAAAATGCTTCCCACATCTAACTGGCCCTGATGCAATGCATAAGATCCAGATTGAAACAGATCATCTTGGGTCACGTGGAAAAGAATTTGACATTTATGCCTTATTCTGTCTTCCAAAATCGATTAGGATGAGGCCTTTCCTGATGCCCCCAGCAACTAGTGCCTCCTACCCCCCCACCAAAAAATCACCTTATCAGTCAACAAGCATTTATTAAGAACTTACTGTGTGCCAGGCATTGTTCTAAATGCTAGGAATACAAAGAAAGACAAAAAAAATCCCTGCTCTCAAGGAGACATTTGAACAACTAGGTAAAAGCATACTATACAAGGTGTTCCAAAAGCCTTTAGTCTGGTTCTAAATATCTGGTTCTCCAAGAGGCCATCTCTTTTGTCATCCATCACATTTAAAGAAAGTGCTCAGGGTTTAACTGAAAATCAAGAGACCATTTGGAAGGAAAATGGCATTTATACTTCTTGTCCATGATCCGTGGAATCTATTTTCCAATTATTCCAAAATTTAACAAAATCTCTTTCCCAATGCAGATTATGGAGCTCAAGGGCCAGAGGACACCATTGTAATCACTGTGTCTAGTGTCTTTATTTTAAGATTAAGGAGCTTGAGACTGATATACTTAAATGACCTGCTCAATGTCACCGGCACACAGGCAGAATCAGGGTGAGAGACTGGCCTCTTGGCTTCCAGTCACTCATTGGTCCAAGTTATCTCAACAATCTGTTCTACTCTATGTCCATAAATATAAAAGCTACCATCCATAGCTGTTCTCCTAACTTCAAATGGTATTGGTGTTAGCATTATTTTGTTATTTTAAATTTGTTATGCCACACTCATCGGCTAATCTGAAAATATTTTATAATTTAATGCCAAAATTTTCCAAGTGTTTTTCTTTGGTTTACTAATCTTATTTTTTTAGCCTTCTGCTGTATTTTTGACTCGTATGAGACTTTACAATGTTATGTGGTTTTGTCTTGTTTTTATTAGAATAATGTTTATTGAAGATTTTCCCTATTAAAAAAACATACATAGGAAGGAGATAAAATACATAGATCAGAAATCAGACTTGGTCTCCATGGTGTGCATGATACTTAAGAGTGCACACATGACATATAAAGTATGTTCATTATATTTTCACTGTTACAACTCCCAGTGACCTCATTAAAAAAGCATTGTTCCCAAAGTTAAATTATGTGTATGAGAAAATTCAGGAGGGGGTGGTGGAGATGGGGGTGGAAGAAAGCAAACAAGAGAAAACTAAAAGAATTGAATGAATAGAACCACTGATTTAGAGATAGAAGGGGCTTTAGGGCCAATCCAGAAACACTGAGCCAACCCTGAAGATAAATGGTAGCCACAGGATTCTTACTCAGGTCTTCCAATTCTCAATACAACTCTTTACACTGCACCTCAAACTTCTTCCTTTTGTGAGAGATGAAAGAGTTCAGAGTCTGAGTCTAAGGTCAGAAAAGGTCTTTATTCTTTCTCATGCGAAAGAACTCTGCCCCTGTCACCCACATGGTGGCAGGGAGAGAGCAACAGGTAGAAGCCAGCCCATGGTTATATAATATTCCAATGCAGAAAACGCAACCCCCCCAACTAGCTTTCACTCTTATTTGGTAGGGGGGCTGACCCAAAACCTAAGTGCGGAAATCTCTCTGAGACAAAGGACCCAGAAACATGTGGGTGTCCAGTGAAAACAGTCTTAACCTTATTTGGCATATCTTGTGTTGAGCTGGCTCTGGGGGAGGATCTCCATCGCTCTAAGCCCCAGATTGCTTGAAGGTCAGGTGACCCAAACCCAGGCCTAGTGAATACTGAAGCCATTCTAGATTTGATTTTTCAGAATGGGGAAACCTCACTATAAACTATCCCTCACACTTTCCTTCCTGGACATGGTACAGCAGTGGTTCTAAACACCGTCTTTAAAAATAGGTCCTGTGACTTGACTGACTCAGTGCCCTACTCTGGCAGGTGGCCATAATCCCAGTTATAAATTTACATGGTTCATCTGTCTAGCCTCAAAGACATAAGGAAAAATGAAGGACAGATGAGATGTACCTTATATGCCCATTTACTTGAAATGTCTCACATTTTCACTATTCTATTCAAAAACAATTTCTTGTGTCCAATACGACAGTGCATAGTATTATTAGGAGAGCTGCCCGAAGAAATGAGATGGGGTTGCTGCTTGAAGGAACTAGCTGAATCCTTGAGTGTAACAGACAGAGGGACTGCCCATTGGGAATGCTCTCCTTTGAGCCAGCTGCATGCCCCTGTGGGGGCTGGTTTAGCCTGCCTGGGGGCATGCTTATCGGAAGGACCCAGTGCTTCCCTTCAGGGCATGTACAATTTGCTCTAACAGTTTCCAATCTCCTAACCAGGACTGGGCTGAATCGAGAGCATGTTTGAAAAGCTCCAAGCCACTGAGGGAAGTGCTCCCCTGAGGAGGCCAGGACAGGTGAGTCCTAAGGCTGGGGGACAGAGCTAGCAGCAGAGGCCTGCTTTTCTTTTCCTCATCTGGATTAATGTGAAGATACAACACAAGGTGCTGCTTTTAATTTGTCTCTGGTCTATTTTTTCCTGCCTTAAAGGGATACAGAATGGGCCAGACTGCAACTCTGCCAATTCTGAAGGGCTGAGGAGCCGCTGGAGAGCTCGTGCCTGTGTGGGGCCTGAGGCATTTGTCCATCAGCACAGCCCCAGAGTGTTCAGCACCCAATCAGCGGGGGATTGCTCCCAGAAGATGTCCTGTCCACTGGCTCCAGGGCATTCAGAGTTAACTTGATGGACTAAATGCAATGACTGCTTTATGTTTCAGCCCAGTCTAGAAGAGTGTGCCCAACTTCTCGACCTGTTACATCTTCTCAGTCACTGTTTCTTTGTACAAACTAACTGATGTTAACTGGTTAAATGAAACTGGGGTGCCAGTCCCTGGCAACTGGAATGATAAGTTGTGCAGATAATTCCATTATCCCTTCTGCTTATCTCTAGAACCTTGATATGCAACTGGCCAGCCTTCTGGGGGACTTAGCTTCCCAATGGAAATATAAGTCAGGATAAGGCCCACTCAGAATTTATCATGGCTATATTAGACATGTACGTGTGTGTATACAAACAACATGACAGCGGACATTAAGACCATGGTCAGTGCATCAGAATCCTAGAGATACTGATGTGGCTCCAGAGCAGGAAGTGGTCACTTCTGGCTTGGGAGAATAAACAGAAAAGGCTTTATGGAGAAGGTAGAATGCAAGATGACTGAAAAGACCATTAAGTTCCCATAGGTGTAAAATGGAGGTGGGACAGAGAGGGCAGAGAATTCCTGGCATAGGAAAATAAATGAGCCAACAAATGGAGATAAGAAAAGTAGGCAGCGTTCAAAAGACGGTGAGTAATCCAAAATATTACATAGATTATGTTTAATAGAACTGAGACAAAACTAGAAACTGTAGATTTGAGGCAGATTTTGGAAAGCTTGAGAATTAGAGTGAGGAGTCTGGCCTCCATGCGATGGACAAAAGGGAGCCCACAGGTAGGTTTTGTGCACTGGAATGTGACTAGCACCGTGCGTTAAGATTAGTCTGGCAGCAGTGTGTAGGAATGAGTGAAGGCGTCTTAGACTGGAGGGAAGGAAACCAATTTTAAAATGTCTATGTCATCTCTCTCTCTGTCTCCCTCTCTCTGTCTCTGTCTCTCTCTGTCTCTCTCTCTCCCTCTCTCTCCCCCTCCCTAGTTCTTAGCCGTCTTCCTGCTGCTACTCTATGGGACCCTACCCTATGAGCAGGGACTAAGGTTTAAGGGGGAGGATATGTCCTGTATGTTAGGGGACTAAGTTTCTATATTTGTGACCATGCCTTTTGAAGTAAACATTTCTATGCTAAAATTAATCTGTTAGTGGTTAATACCAATGAAATAAAGGAGTACCATCCTCCATAACTGAGGGACCACCGCTGGTAGGAGCCAGAGCCATTCGCAGAGTGCTTAGTAACCCCCATTCTCTGTAATGGTACTGGAGAGCACAGAGAGAAGCGGCATCTCATCTGCCTGGCTTTCTAGGCTCGAAGGGCTGGATAGTCTATATTCACAAAATTTTGTTATCTTTGTCACTTTGCAATGTGTGAAGTGAAACCACCCGGTTGTTTTAACTTGTATGTCTCACTGTCAGTGATCTGAAGCATTCTTTCTTGTGGCTAATTCTTTTGAAAACTGTTTGCTCATGCCTTCTAACCTAGAAAAGTGGTAAATTGTGAATCTAGGTAAATTTATGGTATAGTGAATACATTTAGGAAAGAAATGAACCAGATTGCACTTAGGGAATGGCAGCTTCTGAACTATTAGGTATTGCTCATTCATTCAAACATCTATAATACATGCAGAGAACCTATGAAAGCTAACGGGAAATCAGCACAGACTACCGCAAACATCTCTCCTTGAAGAACACTTGATTGGTAGTAAAGGTATGAAAAATTAACAAGAGCAGTATTCTGAATGTGTCATAACACCAGTGTCCACCCCTTAAACACTTCAAAACTACTCTGACTACAATATTTTTGAGACCTAATAGAGCTAGAAGGGTCCAGAAAAGAGCAATCAAAAGAAGAAACTGCAAAAAAGGCAGCAAAGATGGGAGGGATGTTAAGATTTAGAGAATAAGCATCCGCTTTTTCAAATAGTTTCCTAAAAGGCCAAATTTAGAATAAAAGTCTGCTTTTGTATAACAGACAGAAAACTTCTGAAATTGTTCTGAAAGTACAAGGTGAAGAGCTTATTTTAATTTGCATGCAAAGGAGATGTTTAGTTTAACTAAACACAAAAGTATGAAATAATTTTCTAAACAACTGATGGTGAAAGGTAGTTAACTGATGGTCCCACAATTCCTCAATCAACCTGACAGAATTAGAGGGTACCAGTCACTGGAATGAATCAGGGAACTAATGCGATATCTCCAAGAGAACTAGAAACTAGATCCACCATGCCTCCCTGTGGCTGTGAAAAAGCAAATATCAGCCCTGGGGAAAGAGGACACTCTTCCCTTTGTGCCTCTTGGGAGGTGTGGCATTGATGTACCCTCCACACCCATCCACAATGGCTCTTGCAGCACAGGCATGTGGCAGCACCAAAGGGAAGAGCTGTACACTCACTCCACGCTGCGGAGACTGGCACATGGAGCTGAGATCCCACTTGGGGCAGCTGGCCTCATATTTGAGACTCCTGTGGGTCTTAAGGCATGGATACACTCTTGCTTCTGCCCCCACCACCCAAGTACATAACAGTTCCAGGATTTCTGCTGAACCTGAAGCTGGAGACAGTGAGACCACAGTCAAGCATCAGGGCCACGACCGGCCTCCTCAATAGGAGCAGGTATAGGGAGTCCCTCCCTCCTTGTGAACACCACAGGTGATGACAGTACTCACCCTTCTAAGAAACACAGTTGTGAGCACAGCCCAGGGGAATAGGCGGGGTTTCCATGATCATCTCCACGTCTTGTCTTTGAGATGGTTGTGGCCCCTGCCTATCAGAAGGTAAGTTCGTGGGAACTCCTAAGCTACAACTTAGACTATAGATCTGAAGAATACCTTGAACAAGAGGTGCTCATCCCCGGGGAGAGAACCCAACATCCTTCCTGTGCAAGCTGGAGGGCAGCCCCCAAAGGGACTACATGTGACAGCCTACTTGACAGACGTGTTGTTAACCTGTGAGGTTAATATCCTGTATCTTACTAAGATTGGTAAGAGAAGATTACAGTCTTCATAGGCCAACGATTTAGTCTAAAGTAGAAATGCTAACATATGTTGTCCATATACTAAAAGCACCCACGTTTATTTTATAAGCATGTTCTAAATGAGTTCTTAAAAAGCAGTGTACATGTGCTCTAATTAGAATCCACATTTTACTCGGTAATATGTAGCAGTCCAGATCCTAGAGATCTTCATGCACCAATTTAAAACAGGAAAGGGAAATCCAGAAAAAGAACTTCTGGTCTATCCACTCCTATCATACGACTCTTAGTACGAGGTCTGGTTCCAGAGCAGTGACAAAATTCTGGACTTTTGAGTTCTTCATCCCACAACTCCAAAATTTCTTCCAAGGCAGAGAGATGTATTGTCTCTACCTATTCTTTTTTCTTACAGACAAAATATGGGTGGAATTGTAGCCATAGTGTATTTACACAACCTTACTTCACAGAGCAACTGGGCTTGGCGTCAAGACCACAAGTTCAGACCTACCCTGAGATACTTAGTGGAAGTATGAGGTTGTGCAGGTGATTTAACCTGAATCTCAAGTCTTCTCATCTATAAAATGGAGGTAGCTGAACCTACCTCAATTAGGCTGTTGTATCAACCAAATGAGATACTGTATATGCAAATAGGATTTATAAAACTTAAAAGCATTGTTATCAATTGGGCCATGAAAAAAAATACAACAAAGATGATAAAAACCCCAACTTTCTGGGCTACTTAAAACGTTGCCACTGCTTCCAGGGATTTACATAGCTTCCACACACTTTAAATAGCATCCATAACCTAAGGCATCTCAGTCAGAGGGGCATTTGTTCTACTCTTAAAGGCCCAGAGAACTGGTTACCTGGGACTTTTATATACAAGAAGGCAAAATGGCCATATTCTTCTCATGCCTGTTTTAATGGAAGTACATCCTACATATGGAATATCAGGATGCCTTGGGAAAATGATCTAGGCATTGAACTAGGAAACTTTCCATTCCACACCAGTTAAAAATGTAAAATATAGTTCCCATAGAGCTTAATTGTATACTGGTAGAGCTCCAAGTTTTAATACCAGGAGACTTCTTCTCCATTTTCCTGGAATTGGCCCACAGCTATAGTCATAATAGACAGATGTTAAATCTGAATGCAATGTAGAATTTCCTATCATTTGTTTGCTATGCAGATTGGATATTTTGCATGAGCATTCAAAATGCAGGTTTATTGTTTTAACTTCTTACATTTATTGTCTTCTACAACCAACTATATAACCTACAGATGGAAAACTCAAAATCTTTGATGGGTGGTGAGGA
Source organism: Pseudocheirus occidentalis (assembly GCA_028646575.1). Classification (NCBI taxonomy): domain Eukaryota; kingdom Metazoa; phylum Chordata; class Mammalia; order Diprotodontia; family Pseudocheiridae; genus Pseudocheirus; species Pseudocheirus occidentalis. The sequence goes on along the minus strand of CM053597.1, from coordinate 28,821,804 downwards.
ATAGCACAAAGAAACAGTTCCAAAGAAAGACATTACACATAATGTCAGTAAGGGCTTGACTAGTTTTTAAAATAGGTAGAGGAGCTATCCTCATTCGAAAGGAGTGTCTCAGGAATTCCAAATGTTCCTATTCAACAGCTGGACCTACTTGGTAAGACCTGGTCAATGAAAAACACTGCAGTGTTTCCCCCTTTATAGTTCCACCCTCTCCACTATTTGCCGTTTTTGTGAAAGGGAGATACAACTGCCTGATTTCAACAACTCCAAATTGTACACATATCTAATGGCAACTAAAGGTAGTCAAAGCTATTATGTCTGTTATGAAGACAACAGTTACCTTTAAGGAAAGCTAAAAGGATTTTCAGAAGAGGTGGAGGAATACTAAAACCTAACAGGGAAGTGCTATGGAATGCTCACATTTCCAAAACCCAGTAACTTCTAAATGCATATGCTCCTGGGAGGCAGAGCTGTGAATTAAAATTAAATAGTTAAAAATAAACCACAATGGAAGGGCTTTGTTGTTGTTGTTTCTAAAGTATGGTTGTGTGTTTAATGATGTACAGACTCTCAGGAGCTTTTCAATTTCACCACTTCCCCTTTCTCAAGGCACCGCATATATTTCTTTTAAAAGTTTAAACAAATTACAATTCTGTATTAACTCTTTTGGAAGAAACTGAAAATAATCTGAGATAACACAAAATCAGGCCAACGTAAGCCCTAAAGTGATTTGTACTCTAGCTCTGGGGCTTCAAATATGGGAAACTTTTGTTATTCTGCAGTGAGTGGACTAAGTGTTCTGGCTAATCCATAATTTCAAACCAATCCAGCAAGTTATTAAGTGCCTACTAGTTTCAAGACTCTGAGAGAACTCCTGCCTTCATGAAGTATATAACTTATTGGTGGCAACATAATACGTAAAGAGATCAGAAAATGGTACAGTGGAAAGAACGGCTGAATTCAGAAGATGTGGGTTCAAATCCTCCCTAAGATTTTCTATTAGACTGCCTCAGAGTCCCCTTCAGCCCCAAATGAATGATTATAAAAGTAGATAGCTGACAATGTGGGGAAAGAGAGCACCATTGAGCAGTATGGTAATCAAGGAAAGCTTCCCATAAGGACAGCATGAGCTAATCCTGGAGAGAAGCTGAGGATTCTAGGGGGATACAAGGAGTGCCGTTCTAGGAAAGCTGCAGAAGCTTCATTGGGGTCAGTTTTCTTGGCATTCAGTGAGTTAAGTGGAGAGTAAGATGCACAGAACTTGGCAAGAGAAACAGAAGCCAGACTGGAATAGGTTTTAAATGCCAAGTTCTTGACTTAGTAAGGTTACAGACGGGTCCATTTCTCTTTTGGAGCAACACACTGTCCATGTTACCAGTTGTCACTAAGTGAGTGTTAGAAAAGCCATAATATACTGAAAACTCAAAACTACCCTGGACATGAGGTCCCGTTTCAACAGCTCAGGAAATGTTTTCCAGGGTTTCTCAATGCCTCCCCTCAGCGTTATGTTATCCTTAAAAAGGTAAGGCACAGAAGGAAGGGAGCACACGAAATGAAAACGAGTGCCCCTGGTACACTTCAGGTGGACAAGCAAATGTCAAGTACTCTTGTCATCCTGCTTCCTTTTGTGACTGGTGGACAAGCAAACATTACTTGTATCATCCTGCTTTCTTTTGTGATGATTTTCAAACCTGCTATTATAGGTTTTACAACGTGCAATTCTGTGGACCAAAAGAGACTGCCCCTGAAGCTGACATGCTTATCCTGGATCAGTTAAGCAGCAGGTCATGCCTTGTGGAGAAGAGCTTCAGCTACCTTGACAGCTCAGTTCTTGCTAGACTTCCAACTATACACAGAGCTCCCTTCACTGTCACTGCTGATGTAAAATGAAGAGAGACATTTGAAGGAACTGCAACAGAAAACAACCAAGGAAGCAATTTTATTACCTGTTGGCAGTTCCCATTTGTTAATTTAAGCCAGTATTTGCAGTGTCTTCACACCAAGTGGATTACAGGTAACCTCATTTTAAGTGAGGTTTGCCTAGGAAGAACCCATCATCTATTTTAAAAAGCCCAAACCCAAAACCACACACATCTGGAATAGCAAGACCATGTGGCAGAGCCAGGAGATGGCCAGTAAATAATTCCTCCCCAATGGTCTGAAGGCATCCCAGAATCAGTAGTGAGAAGCACAACTCCTACCCTCATCACAAAAGAAGCTCCCTTATAAATCCACTCCATTCCCACTCTCACCTCCCTCTAATAGTGCTACTGACATGCCATAAAGCTCACCAGACTACATGCTACTATATTAAACCTTCCCTTGGTATAAATTTTTGATCCAGTTAAGATTTTTTCCATGAAAAGGCATCTTTAATTTTGTAACGAAAAGGAACTTAAACCTTTACAGTCAGCTTTGCTGGAACACTAAACTGAATACCTATACAGCTAAAAGGGTCAAAGAAATATGGTCCTCTAGCTAATTCCATCATTAATCATATACAATAAAGTGCCTATAGTAATAAGTTATCAGCATGTCTGAAACTGAGTTTCTCAGTTCCCATTGGGTATTTTAATGTAAATTAAATGCCAGTACCATGCTCTGAGAGCACATTTGTTTTAAACCATTATTCCTGTTTGTAGGCATTTAGAACCTTTTACATTCCTGTGTCAATCTTTTCTATACATTAATTCTTCAGAAAATAAGGGAAAAAAAATCATAGCATCCCTCCCTCCCCTTCACATTTTTTTTGCCCTTGAGGTATATTGGGACAATAGTGCTGCAGAACTCAAGCACAATTTGGAACGAGGGGGAGTCTTTTTCCTAGAAAGATACATGTAGCGGCAAAGGAACAGCAAAGCTTGTGTCTGAATGTATAAGACAACTTCAAATCCTGGGGAGAACAGGCACCTGAGTTCTTTAGATGACAGGGTTTCCCCATCCTTTCTAACTTAGGAGGTAAAGTATCAAAACTCAGGCTTGTAGTAAGAATGGCATCAAAGTCAAGGGTGGCTGTATTCGGACAAGAAGAAAACTCTCAGGAAGTCCCTCTTCACGAAGGCTCCTGTTCCAAACTCATGGCTACGGGAGGCCAGACTATAAAGACACAAACTTTAAACTATGTTGGCCTGTTAGCTCACCACTCCCTTCACAAGGTTTACTGACACGCTGACTGTTCAGACTGCTGCCTCTTGGATTTCAAATCCCTCGTCCCAAGAGGAAAAGTACCCAGATAATTACTACACTTAGAGAAGAAGATAGGACTATATCTATTGATATAGACTGTCCTCTTATCACCTATTACAATGTATGGAGTCCACTTATACCTGGGAGAGAAGCACCTCATTAACCCAAATGTTGGATATGGATTTTTAACACTTGAGTGCAGTACTCCAAGGTATATGCATTGAACTACCTATGAAGTGAGATTTGTCAGTACTAACATTTTCTATTTTGGGCCTATTTACTTAAAACAACAAAAAAAGAGAAAATGCAATCGGTTAACAAACAGAAATAAAATTTATTTGTTCCAAGACAAATAACTAAATTTTTTTTTATAAAAGCAATTCCTTTCAGATACTCTGATTAACCTTTAAGTGACATAAAAAAAAGCTTCAGCATCCTTTTTAATGCCAATATTTTGCACAATTTAGATATAGCTATTGAAGTAAAATTTAGCAGTAAAAAACACAAAAAAGG
>CM053597.1:28754762-28817608 GCA_028646575.1 Pseudocheirus occidentalis | reverse complement strand
AGACCCGGGGCAGTGTTACCTTTCAGGTCTCCTGTCATTTTGATTCTTTAAATGTTACAGTGTTCCCACAATTTGCCACTATCCAGGAAAACATCAATGTGAGAAAGATGAGCTGTCTTTTTATCAGAGGCCGGCCCAATGTCTTTGATACACCGGATGTTTTGCCAAATGTTGTCCAACTCAGTCTTCCCCTCTTGGTCATTTCTAGCCCAAATCATCGCTTTACCATCTAGAAAGAGACAGAAAGACATATGTATATGCATATATTGGTATGTATTCCATATTAGCATGTGTATATATACCAACTCATTGTGCTGTCATGCAGCCTGCAAGTCAAAAAACTCTGCAATGTAGATTAAACTTAATTTTATAGGCTAGTTCCATAATTTTAAATGCCATTTCTTTGGGAAAATGAATTTTGAGATTCCAATAGCCAGTTTATGAGCATGCCTTTAGACCGCAATCTTTTGAAGACTACTTGTATCTAAATATGTGAAAAGCAGACCAAGGCAGTACTTTGAAGCTGGCACTTCTCATTTATTTGTGCTCTTGGAGGGTCAGTTCAGTAGAAAATTGAGATTCTTGTGTGGTCACCTCTCTTCTCCAACACAGGAGCTAACACATGGCAAGAGTGGAGAGATTTGACTCTTACCTTGTCCTACTCCCTTTGACAAAGTTTTTAATAAAAGTGGAAATGGGCAAAAGGCTGGGGAAGAGGCTTGAGACCCATATAATTCACACCTGAATAATGACTCTGAAGAATCAAGAGTTGGTTCTCCTTTGTTATAAGTTATTCGTCCTTTAGGGATAACCTTGTATAAATGTCACAATCTGATTTCTAAGCTTTAGATTTATCTAACTCAACTTCAAACTCTTTTTTTCTCTGAGAATGATAGAAAATCAGCTCAAAGGAGTCCTAGCAACCATCTTGTTTATAATCTCTTTATTTTAGGTAAGCTGAGACTCAGGGAGGTAAGGTGATTTACCTTAAGGTCAAATAGCAAGTGGGCAACAGTACATAGTGACATAAATTTAGAGCTGGAACAGGCTCAGAGGTCATTTAACAGACAAAGAAACTGAGGTCTGAAAGTTTGAGGGCCTTGCCCAGGTAACAGGACTGGGATGACAACCTCCTAGGTTGTTCTGACTCCAGACTCAGCATCCTTCCATCTGTTTATGTTTATAGGCACTCATTCTTCCAATTTATGTCTTCTCTTGACTTCTGAATTTGAGACAGACTTTTGTTTTAGGTAAAAGATTTTTATTTCTAAATTTTTTTTTCTTTTTAAGCTTAATATTATAGTGTGCCCCAGAAGTCTTCAGTAGCTTAAAACAGTGCTAAGACTTTTGGAATATCCTATATATGTAACCCAGGCATTAAGCCTGGAGCATTTTGCATAAGACTCTCCTAACTGGTAAAAATAACAGTGACACAACCACAAAGAATGGAGTTGGTGAAAAGCTTTTAAGAAGATAGTCATCTTTCCTACTTAGAAAGAGAACCACATAGAATCCCAGAATTTCTTGAGGCAAAAATGAAGAATATGTTTCTAAGGCTCTCCAGCTTATTTGACTGACACAGGAAAAACTGGGCTGTGCTGTGGCAGTAGGGTGCTTCTTTTTCTAAAGAGAGTCCCATTTTTCATGGGTGCATACAGTGCACTCTTCCTAGATTTGAAGGTTTCTTGTTGATACGTTGGTCTAGAAGCATTCACTCAGTTTTTACTATGTTACAGGCACTCTGCTGAGCTTTGGGAACAAAAGGCTCCTCCAGGAGTATAATTCTTATGGAAGATAAAACATGTAAATAACGAGATAGACCCAAAATACATACAAGATTAGATGGAATGTAATACCAGAAGGGAAAGCACTAGCAGCTGGGACTACCTCGAGAGGCCTCCTGTGGATGGTGGGGCTTGGGCTGAGGCGTGAGGAAGCCAGGGCACTAGGCACTCAGAGGCACACCTGAAAGGGCTACCTGGGAGCCACTGGAATGTATTGAGTGCAGCGGTGGGTGGTGACATGGGCAGGCCTTTGCTTTAGGAGTTCTCTCTAAAAAACGGCTCCTGACCTTATCATTCTACAGGAGCACTTCTTTCCAGAGTAACTTACCAGTGGTCTCTTAGTGCATTTTCTCAACCCTCCTCCTTGGCCTCTTGGCAGCCTCTGACATTGTGGATCGCCCTCTCTTAATACTTTCTCCCTCTAGAGTTTCAGCACCCCCTCTCTCTGGAGTCTTCTCCTGCCTATCTGACAACTCCTCCTCAGTCTTTGCTGTAGCCTCATCCAGATCATGTTCTCAATCATAGGTTTCCCACAGGCTCTGCCCTGAGCCTTCTTCTCTTCTCTCTCTACTGCGTCACTGGGTGGCCTCATCAGCTCCTATGGATTTAATTTGCATTTTTGTCCCAGTGATTCTCAAGTCTCTCTCTCCTGCCCCAGTCTCTTTGATGACTTCCAGTCTTACATCTCCAACTGTCTCTCAAGCATTTCAAACTGGATGTCCGGTAGACTTCTTAAACTCAACATGTCCTAGACTGAGCTCATCTTTCACACTAAATCCTCCCCCACTCTTGACTTTTACTGAAGAGGGCAACACGGTCCTCCTAGACCCTCAGGCTCTTGATCTTTGAGTCATCCTGGCTCCTCACACTCTTACACCCTGCTCCCCCACATCCAGTCTCTTACTCAGGACTGTTGATTTCACATTTGCAGCATCTCACCAGTATGGGTGCAGACCGTCCTCACCTCACAACTGGGGGGGTCTGCCTGCCTCAAGTTTCTCCCCACTCCAGTCCATCCTCCGTCCAGCCACTAAAGTGATTGTCCTAAAGCACAGATCTGACCATGTCTCTCTCTCTCTCTCTCTCTCTCACACACACACACACACACACACACACACACACACACACACCCCTCCAGTGTCACCCTATCACATCTAGGAACAAATACAAAATTCTCTGTCTGACGCTTTCCAAAGCCCTTCCGTAACCTAGCCCTCTTCCATGTCTCTTCCGCTTTGCTCCCTGCCGTGTCTTCCATCCAGCGACTCCGGCCTCTTTGTCTTAGAAGTGAGTCTCTTGCTTAGTGCCAGGTTTCTGAGAAAGTAAAAGAAAACAGGAGACCATAAATGGTGTCAGGAAAGGACTCATCTGCTGAATTGCGTCTGTGAGACTAGAAACTCTTAAGATTTGACTTCAGCGATCTCCTGAGAGCTGCTGGTAGTAAGTGCTCATGAGCCTTTCATGGGAGGCATGCAAAGTGTACTTTACAGGATCATGACCCAGCAGGACCCATGAGGTACAACAAAGACCTAGCTGAAGTTTTTAGGTCACATACTTAAAGTTGGAAAACTTTATAAAATACTGGGAAAACCTATAAAATATAAAAAACTATAAAATTTTAAAAGGCCTGTAAAATACTATAAAAAAGGGTTGGGGTGGGGGGGAGGAGGTTTTTCCTTCAACATTTTAGGCAGAGCTGATCCCTTGAGGCAGTTAATGCATTTTATGCACTTCCTCCACCCTGGTGACTTTTGACACTGTCTCAGTGTCTGGACCAGTGGTCAGTGTTACCCTTTGCCTCATTTGTAGACCAGCCTATTGAATTGTAATTTGTTGGTTTATAACAAATTGTCTACAAAAATAGTTTATAAGTTTGTTTCCTATCTGCTCTAACAAAATGGTGCCAGCTCGTTAGCCGTCAAGGTTTGAAGGCTTTCTACCTCCTTAAGGCTTGAGGTAAATGTTCTTCATTATATACCATTTTGCATATTTATTAAAAATAATGTGTTATCATAGCTACTAGTCTGTTTTTAAATTAATATTTCTATAGGTCTCATAGCATAAGAGATATAAAACCTTATTCAAGAAAACAAATCACTGAAAAATTAGCATTAACCAAAAAGAGGCTAATGACTCCATGCAACATCAGGAAATGTTGAAAACAAATAAAAAAGACTGTAAAAAATAGAAGGGAATAAAAATATAAAGTATCTCATAGGGGGGAAAAAATGACCTGGAAAAGAGATTAAGTAGAAAAAAAAAGTAAGAACATTGGACTGTCCAAAGACTATAACCAAAAAAAGATCCTAGACATCCTCTTTCAAGGCATTAGAACTAGAGGGCAAAGAGGAAATAAAGAGGAGAACCCACTGATCACCTCCTGAAAGAAACCCTAAGATGAAAGCTTTTAGGAACATTATGGTCAAGACTCAGACATTTAGGTAAAAACAAACACACTGCAAGGAAGCAGAAAGGAAGAATCTCAATACCAATGAATCCCAATAAGGATCGCTCAGTTTAGCAGCCACCACCATAAAGGAGCAGAGCTTGGATTATATTCCAGAAGGCAGAGATCAAGAATAAATTATCCAGAAAAACTGGGCATCATCCTATATAGGAGAAAATGAATCTTCAGTAAAACAGAGGACGTCCAAGCATTCCTGACCAAATAAACAGAGCTGCACAGAAACTTTGAAGTTCAAACACAGGAGTTGGGGAAGCATAAAAAAGGTATAGACACAAATGAACAGTGGTAAGGAACCAAACATAGATAAAGTGCTTATAGTCCGTCATTAACAGGGGTCATGGAAAGTCTAATTAGACAGAAGGCTTGGGAGTGATTCTGTTATGTTGTGTTGATCTTAAAAGAAGAATGAAAAGAGAGAGGAAGAAGGAAGATTAAGGAAAATTCTCTGGCGTAATTGGGGTATACAAGGAGAAGGCCGTTCAAACAAGGAAGAGCGGGGTGCAGCTGACACCTGAACCTCACCTTCATCCAAACTGGTCAAAAAGAGGAAAGAATTCACATACCAATTTGAGTATAGAAATACATTTCACTCCACAGGGAAATAGGAGGGAAAAGGAAAAGGGGAATTAGAGAGAGGGTAGATTAAGGAAAAGATTAGTCCTAAGCAAAACAAAATCTAAAAATGCACAAAAATATTTATAGTTTTTTTTCTGAGGTGGCAAAGAATTGGAATGTGAGGGGAGTGCCAGTCATTTGAGGAATAGTTGAACAAATTATGGTATATAAAAAAGCTATAGAATACTACTGTGCTATAAGGACAAAGGGGTTAATTTCAGAGAAATCTGGGAAAACTTGTAGGAAATGATGAAGAGTAAATTGAGCAGAATCTCACAAACAATTTATACAATAACAACAATCCAGTAAAGATAAACAATTTTGAAAGACTGAGAACTGTGATCCACATAAAGACCAACCAGTATTCCAGAGGACTAATGATGAAGCATGCTACCAGGTAGGTAGGTAGGTAGATAGATAGATAGATAGATAGATAGATAGATAGATAGATAGATAGATAGATAGATAGATAGATATTAAACATGACCAATTTGGAGATTTGTTTTGCCTGTCTATACATGTTTGTAACAGGAGCTTTGTTTCTCTTTTGTTCTCAGTTGGGGGGAGGGAGGATGGGTGGGAGGGAGACAGAATGGATTTTTACTGAATGAAAAAAATAAAATTCAATCAAAAATAAACAAGCAAATGTGCAGATATATTAAGACACCTAAGTGATGTAGTGGATAGCGTGCTGAAATTTGAGTCAGAAAACTCTGAGTTCAGATTCTGCCTTTGACACTGTGTGACACAAGACAAGTCATTTAACCTCTCAGCCTCAGTTTCTACATCTATAAAATGGGGTTGGTAATAATGCCTGCCAGCGCCTATCTCAGTAGCAATACCTATCTACCATGTTATGAGGATCAAACAGCATTTGCAAAGTTCTTTGCAGACTTTAAGATGTGATGTAAATGCTAGGTGTTATTGTTAGCTATCTGTGGATGTACTTAATGATACATTTCTCAGGCTTGTATAAGGATGGGGAGATTAGGAAAATATATTTGGGGAGAATGAAAAGATCTTTTTCAGAAATAGCTTTAAGATACTAAATAAAAAAGGACAAAAATACATTGGTTTCTGAATGGATGAGAAAACTAAAAAAGACAAAACGCTTATTTGTCTCTTGTTTGAGATTCCTGGTATTAGTCATTTTGAAGTCCATACCACATTTTAATTCAGTTCAGGATTTAGAAAGCATTTTTTTAAATGTTCCAGTAGTGAGTCTTTGATAGGAATGATGACATCAGTAAAAGAGACAAATATGTTCTAAAATTTGTACTTTAAAGTAAAAATGTAATGATGTTGTCTTGTATCTGACATTTTATTTGATCCAGGTTCAGGACCCAGAGGAATGAAAGGAAGTAAAAAAGGTGGTCAATAGCAAGAGAAAATTCCTAAGAAAACATATACAGTTAACATTTAATGCTTTGATTTTCAGGTGGAGCTAAAACTTTTGAAAAACCAAAAGGATCATAATTTTCTCTCCCTGCTATGTTCCCCCCAAAACAAGGAAAACAAAAGATGAAAAAATATTTGTAACAAACAAATATATATAGTCAGGAAAAAATAATCCCCACATTGTCCATTATGTAAAATATATTTCTCAGTCTGCACCTTGAGTCTGTTGGCTGTCAGGAAGTAGGTTGTATGCTTCTTCATTTTATCATGAGCCCTCTGTGTTCATGGTTGGTCATTTAATTGATGAATTCTTAGTGCATTCAAAGTTGTTTATCTTTACAATGTTGTTATTGTATAAATGATTCTTCTGGCTCTACTTATTTCACTCTATATCAGTTCACACAAATCTTCCCAAATTTCTCTGAAATTTTGTCTTTCATCATTCCTTGTAGCTTAATGGTATTCCATTAGTTTCATATACTATAATTTGTTCAATCATTTCCCAATTGGTAAACACCCCTTCATTTCCAGTTCTTTGCCACCATAAAAAAAAGCTTCTATAAATATTGTACTTAACAGTCCTTTTTCCTTTTCCATTGATCTCTTTAGAATATAGTCTTTGTAATGATATTACTTTTCAGAATGGCATTCATAGTTTCAACAATAAGACATTAATATACCTGTTTCCCCACTGTCTTTCCAACATTTGTTATTTTCTTTATCAGCTTTGTCAACCTGATGAGTAGGAACTGGAACTTTGCAATTCTTTAATTACTAGTTATTTGAAATATTTCCATGTTGCTTTTGATCAGGATTTTATCCTTTGAAAAGGACCTATTCATATCCTTTGATCGTTTATCAGTTGGGGAATGACTCTTCTTAACATTGTAAGTATGTTTCTCCCCACTCCTATCTTGTTCTGTCTTGTCAAACATCCTAGATTTGGTAAGAGACCTCAGACATCACCTAGTCCAACACACCCACTCTTTCACTTTATGGAAGAAGGAAACACAGCACACAGATACTAAATGACTTTAGTAGGTCATCAGGCTGCTAAGTTGTAGGACCAGGACCTGAGATCACTTCTTTAAGTCTGTGTCTTCTTATGCCTGGTCTAGAGTTCTTTTGTTACCAGATGCTGACAGATTTGAGTCAGTTCAGCTCAATATGCTTTAATTGCCTGTTGTGTGCAATGCACTATGTTCAGCCCCAGACGTCTAGAGATTAAAAAAAAAAAAACATAAAAAGTCACCAGCCCAAAGAACTGTACAAGCACAAACAAGGGGATCCAAGAGGTACAAAGATAAGTATAGACCAGATCAGTTAAAGCAGGAGGGACCCTAATAAAGGAGTAGAGAAATTTTGGCAGGTTTTTCCTCAGGGTTCTAAGAGACCAAGGTGAGAAGAGAATGTGTTTCAAGCATGAAGGTAAGAAATGGAAGGCTAAGTTCAGAGAACAGAAAATAGGTCAATGGGACAGAAACATTGAAGGGAAATAACATGGAACAGGAGCAGGCTCAACCTCAGTGTAAAGAAAGTGAAGGAGTTTGTGTTTTATCCCAGACTAAAGAGAGAACCGAGAACCACAGTCTCGGGTGGAGGAGGGACATGGGCAGACTTGGCTACTGGTTTTGGCAGCACAGAAGTTTGATTGAAGTGGGAAGAGAGAGGCAGGGGACCTGACGTAAGGTGTTGGTCCTGGGAGTGGAGATAGACAGATACAGAAGATTCAGTTCAATTCAATAAGCAAGGGAAAGGGATGAGTGCACACAGATTAAACACCTACTGTGTGTCAGCCATTGGGCTATTTCTGGAGGTACAAAGAAAAGCAGAAATAATCCTGGCCTCAAGGGGTCAGAACCTAATGGGGAAGAGGTATGTAAAGAGCCTTGTACAAACAAGGTACTTGCAGCTCTGCAGACATTTCTCACAGCACATTGTTATAGAAGAGTAGTTCTTATTGTTGGTCTGTATGAGCAGAATAGCCATGTCTGCATGTAAGAAACAGTGTACTTTTTTAGAAAAAGCTTGAATAGTGCATTTCAAACTCTGTCCTGACTATCCCAATTTCTTAGAGTGAAACAAAGAATCCCCATTTTGAGAGAGCTCAAAGAATAGTGGAAAACTCAAGATCAGGTATCAGGACACAGAGTCCGGGTCTGGCCCTGCTCTTCACTCTGGGGGATGTGAGGCAAATCCCATTAGTGAACTGAGCCCAGAGGATCCATCTGTGTTGTCTTGATGGTTTGAAAGCTTCTGATTTGCTCCTTCTATTCATCGTGACAATTGTGCCTCAAGTGGCTATTATTCTAGGGATGGACGGGCCAGTGACTAAAATAACCAGAGGTCTAAATTCCAACACCAGATATTGGGGAAGGGCATGGTGTTTTAACCACTCCACTACTTGTGAAGTGTAGATCACTCGATACTAGAGGAATGACAGTGATGTTAAGGCATTAATTATGTGGCTTATCATTTACAGTGTATTTGGCTAACCAGCCAGTCCTCATAGTAAGAATACCTCTCATTATTTCGCCATGTTTCCAGCAGTCTCCCGGGTGCTGCCTCATTGGATCCCCACAGCTGCCCTGTGCAGTAGGCAGAACAAATGTTAATATTCCAGCTTTACAGATGAGGAAACAAGTCAGAGGAATTCAGGAATTTTTCCCACATGACACAACCAGGAACTACGTAGTACATTTTCCTGTTTATGTCACGAATGCTGCTTTTGGGGAATAAACCAGTTGTTTTTTCTCATAAAAAGGTTCCGTTTGTATAGTGTGTTTTAGTGGAAAGAGCATCAGACCAGGAATCAAGCTCTGGATTCTAATCTAACCTCTGATGCTAACAAGCTTCTGTGTGACCTTGAGCAAGGAGCCTTGAATTCCTCTTCTGTAACATGAGACAGTCCACGTTAGAGGAGATTCGAAGGTGCCTTCCCAATTAAAATGGAGTGGTTTTTATGATGCTTCTGTTGACATGTGCATACAGGTGCAGGTGGGGTTAGTGTAGAAGAATTTCTTGGAGAGTTTGTATCTTTAACAAGTCCTTTGGAAAGAAGGAAATGATCAAACCAAGAGGATTTAAAAAGACCTTCTAGGCAGTGGGGAAATGGTGAGGTTGTGAAGCTGGAGGAGCATGAGTCATGTGCAAAGCATTGATCCATCGGAGAGCATCCCAGATGAAACGTGGCAAGGTGACTGAGGGTGACTCAGCCAGGAAAGCTGCACTCCAGAATCTTCATCTGGGTGAGAAGCTGCTGGAAGCTGCCGCAGCCTTCTAAGAAGAGGAAATGGGACTTTCTAAAAGGGAATGTGAGGACAATGATTCTAACTACTGTCTGTAGATAGCACTGGAGCAAGCATTTCTCGTGACAGTCTTGGCTACACTCAAGGAGGAATTTTTTCCCCACTCTTCTTGGATTTTAGCCCCCATCCCAGAAATGTGATAAAACCCGAGAAGACAATCACCCCTACCCTGTGACCCTGCTGCCCCAAGATACAGAGAATCTCACAAGCACAAATTCATTGTATCACAGAGAAAGTCTTTTTAAAAAGAAGAGATTGAAACAGAACCACTTTGACAAGTGACAAATAGCCCCGAAGATGTATGCAAATCCCCAGAGCCAGTTAGACAGCATCTATTAAGCTCCTGATAAGGGTCAGGCCCTAGGCCAGGTGCTGAAGATACCCAACCAAAGGCAAGGCACCAGTCCTTGTCCTCAGACAACTTCTGTTCACCTGGAGGGTTACACCACAGACACAGTCAGGAGTGAGACATACACAGAGTAAAGAGTCATTTCAGAGAGGGCTCTAACAGCTGGGGAAATCAGGAAAAACCTGAGCTGTACAGGGGAGCCCGGCCGCTGCCTCTGTGCCTGTCTCCCTCCAGCAGACCCAGGGCTCTCTGTCACTTATAATGGGGGATGAGATCCAGAGGTGAGGGGAGTTCCTTCGCAGCATCTCCCTACTATTTAGCATTCATTTAACACGCATTTATTAAACACGTACCTTGCTGGGGAACAGTTGGTGCCTTTACATAGGGTTCTGTGGCTTGGCTGCCTGCAAACAAGAAACCTTGTTTCTTAAGGCTGGATCTCCTGGTTCTCCAGACTCGTAAAGATGAAGGCAGAACCTCCCACTCTGCCCTTGTTTTTTTTCCTAGCTTCCTCTCCTCCTCTTATTGCTCTGCATCCAATTTCCAGATAAATAGATAGGTAATTATAGATACACAGATATAGATTGTCTAGCTATACATATGCTTATATTCATAGAATATATATTTATAGATGTATGTGTGTGTATTTATTTATATGTATATATTCATACATATATTTATTATATGCACATATATAAACATATGTTTCTCCTCCCAGATGCCCTATGATCATCTTAAACTCACCGTATCTGAAATAGGACTCATTCTCTTACCCCTCCAGGCCTGCCCTGTCCACAAATCTCTCATTGTTGTAGAAGGTACCCCCATACATCCTCCCAGTCACCCAGGCTCACAGCCTCTCCAGCATCTGGCCCCTTTTTCCTACTCACAGAGTGGTCACTCTAGTTCAGATCCTCACCAGCACACCCCTGGACAGTTATGGAAATAGCCTGCTGCCTAGTCTCCCGCCTCAAGCATGTCCTCTCTCTGGTCTGTCCTCAACTCCACCACCTAGACAAGTTCCTTACAGTGCTCATCTGACCACATCATCCCCACCCAGCCAACGCCAGGGGATCTTTCCAGGATTGACCCATGTCTCTTTGCCCTTTGAAGCTTTTTATAATCTGGCCCCTTCCCACTTTTCCTGAATCCTTACTCTTCATTCTTTTCCACACTCTCTGTCATGTCTACCCTGGTTGCACACTCTTCTCACATGGCTCACTGTTTGCAAACTCTGGACCTTTTGCTGGTTTTGCCCTATGCCTGGAATACCCTCCCTCCTCAGCACTACCATCTTGCTTCAGCTCCAAGGATTCAGTTCAACTCCTACGTTCTGTAGGTCTTTCCTAGTCGTGCTCCTTCCCCCACTGGCCTTCACTCTGGGAGGACCTTCTTCTCATGTGCATTGTTATCAGCGTGTTGCCCTCTTCCCCCATTAGATAGTGAGCCTCTTGAAGACAGGGACCGTGCCTTTTCCCCTCCTTATATTCCCAGCCCACAGTATATATAGTGCCTAATAAATAATAAGGGTTTAATAATTCCTTGTTGACTGACTGACCAACTCCATTTGGTACCCATTACATCCCTTTGGGGAAGAACCTGATTCTTTCTGGGAGAGGGAGAAGGAATCAAGGTACCGGTGCCAGTAAAACAGATTCAGTTTAGCTCGTGAGTAGGAGAAAGCCAGGGAGACTGTTACAGCAGGACCTGTGCCAGGGACCATGATTATGGGGATTAAAAGGAAAAAGCGTGTTAGCAAAAATAATACTAATAATAACTAGCATTTATGTAATACTTTAATGTTTTCAAAATGCTTTACAAATATCTTGTTCTGTCTTCACAACAGCAGGGAAAGGTTGGCATTATCTTTTCCTCCCTTTTGTAGATGGCCCTGGATGTAGCGGGAGACCATGGCTTTTTTAAGCTAAGGTCTTTAGCAGGTCTCAGTCTGACTGAGGTAGCTCCCATTCAGTGATCAAGGCTGGGTAAGAAATAGAGAAGTGCCTCTTTGATTTTTCTGGGAGGGTTTCTGGCCAAAACAGAAATAATTGCTATTTCCATTCACTTTGAGCCAATCAGGGCCCTAACAATGACCAAGTGGGACTTGGCCTGGGACCTGTTATTGGCCAGAGTGATATGTGTTTAAGGTATGATCTTTAAGAAAAAAATCTAGCCTGTAAACCTCAAGATAACTTTTGAGGTTTCAGTAATAAAAATTTACATTCCTTTGGGCAGGAAAGAGGAGGGAGGGAAAGAGAGAGGGAGGGAGGAGGGGAGGAAGGAAGGAAGGAAGGAAAGAAGGAAGGAAGGAAAGAAATCATCCTCGTGTGTATCTGGCCCCAGATAGCTCTGGAAGAGAAAATGAGACTGGTGACTCACAGCCCTCCCTCACTTAAATCCAGTTCACTCGCAAGTCATGTACTTCCTTGATATGGAGAATGAAGAACAAGCAGCAATCTTTACAGATGAGGAAACTGAGGCATAGAGGTGTTAATTGATTTGCCCAGTGTCGCAGAGCTAGCATTTGATGAGAATTCAAACTCGAGTTTTCCTGGCTCCAAGTCTAACCATCTACATACTGTGCCTCTTACATGCCTTGGTATTTTGATAAATAATCCTTAAGACAAATTGGTAGAATTTGATAATAGCCTGTAAGGGAATGAAGGAAATTAAATAGTTAAAGATAAATCCACAGTTACAGTTCTGGGAATCAGTCTAGAAGAAATGGCGGATGCATTAAAAATAATGACAGAATTGGGGATGATAAGGGCACAAGGTTTGAGAAATATTTCCCCTTGCGGTCATTGTCCAGGACTCCAGGTCATTGCACCTGGAAATGTTGCTGCAGCTATTGAAAGGAGAAAGTATGTGGAAAAGGATTATAAAGAGATACATTCTGTACGTAGCATTGCCACTATTTCCTTTAATTTCATAAAGGAAATATTGGGCTATCAACATTTGAGGTGATTTGCCTTCCTTGAATGAAATACTGAAATTGAATGTTACCATGCATGAAGATGGTCTTCCATAGTGACAGATGCAAGAAACAGCTGGCTGTGTGTCGTAAAGCCTTTGTAGTGTGGCGCCTTTGGTTTTGGACGTGGTTTTTCCAAAGCCCATCCCTCCATTTTCAGAAGGCTGTCCTGTTCTTTGTTTGGTAAGCTGGTGTTCCAGAGTGCCCAGCTTTGCCCAGAGAAGGTACAGTATCAGCACCAGGCCATGAGATGGCTTTTACAAGAGTTGGTGTTTTCTCTCCCATAAATAAGATGCTGTTTCATCAGACAAACAACCATTGATTGCCTGGTATGTCAAAACTGTCTGCTATGTACTATGTACTGAGGCACAGTTCTTGGAGCTTTACAGGTTACTGTGACTTAAAGCTTCAGGGCCCCCCAGGATGGCTGGCAGGTCAGTGGGTCTCAGGAGAGGATCCGGTCTACACTTGGCCTTCAGGATGTCTCCTCTCAGCTTGAGATAAAAGTGCTGTAGAAGGCAAGAAATCTGCATCCCTAATATTCCTCGTGCCTCTAGGACACAGATCTTGTTCCAGGACTAGCCAAATGTGAGCTCCTTCACCTCTGATTTCCTTCTAGGATTTTGCTTTTTGGTAGAATGCCTTCAATTTTAATCCAGTTCCTAAAAATGAGATTTTGTGAAGCTTTGTTTTCAGAACCCTTGAGGAGGAGGCCCCCAAGCAGATGTTGAGAAGTTTTAAAGATGAATGCAAGTGACAGAGCAGCGTCACCTCCTCACACCAATGTGATGGTGGGAGAAGCTGTCTTCTTCAGCAGCCGCCCCACCTCCCTTGGAGCGTGGGAGAGGCCTCAAGATTGGGTGTTGAGGGGTTTGCCCAGCAGGGGGTCTTAAGGCAGGGCTCTCCCCCAGAGCTTCAGACCAGGCCACATGGCCTGACAGCCCAGATCCTCTCCCTATGCTAAGGGAGAACAGGGGGCTAGTGCGCTCAGGCAGCATCCAGGATCACACCTCCAGGGTCACTGTCCTCGAGATTCAAGTCAGCATGGGAAAACATGTGGCCCAGCATCCCAAGAGAAGGATGTTGGAACCCTGGATTAAACCATCTGACAGAAAAAGAAGTGTTTTCATAAGAAGTAAAATGTAAAAAGGGCACCAGGCCTGGGGTCAGGAAAACTGGAGTTCAGATCCAGCCTCGGTCACTTCCTTGCTGTGCAACCCTTGGCAAATCCCTCGAGCCCTATTTGCCCCAGTTTGCCCCACTGTAAAAAGGAGATAGTGGCATTTGCCACCCAGGGTTGTTGTGAGGCTCAGATGAGCTCATTGTGACGCAGTGCCTGGTGAGACATTTATTATCATCGTCACGTTTCTCATAGTAAGCACTTAATAAATGCTTATCTGTGTGTTCATCTGTATGTCTGTCTAAATTGCCACCTCCCAGGCAGCTGCCTATCTGTCCTACCCTTAGACCTGACTCTAGTAGTAAAGATCCCCAGTAAGTCTGATGATAAGAGGAAGGGTCAGAGAGATGACCTTGCCAGGGGCACAGCTCCATGTGCCTGTAGGGGCACGAGAGACAAGAGGTGCCAAGGGAGAGAGCTTTTTTACTGTGTGGTGAACAAAAAGGAAAGAAACTCTTTCTGAAATCTTTACTTGAAAGACCCAGAATTTTCACTTGTCCCTGTGTGCAGTTGAACATGTCTTGATTTTCATTATTCGGGCTAGTTTCATACAGTCTATTCTGAAAATGTAAAGGGGTTGAAGTGCTCGTTGGGGTTGGAGGGATGATGGGAAGTAGGACAGACAAAAATCGTGCACTGACAACTGTATCTGCATATCTATATGTGTGTATATGTATGCATGTGTATGTATATACATGTATGTACCTGTGTGTATGTACGTATTTGCATATATACATACTCAGGGTTTTTTTAAATTAACATTTAGAAACGTAATTTAAAAACTATTGCCTAGCAATGTGTACATTGGAATATTCCATACCCTTTCCATATGTCAATGATCTGAATGTCAGTGAAGTTACCTCATGAGCCTGTAAGTCTTACTGTGGTCCATGGGTTGCTCAGAGGCTCTGGTGATTCATCACTGCTTCTTTACCTTCCCTTTCAGGACAGAGTACTAAGAACATCAGCTCATCCCCAAGCATTGACAGCTTGCCGGGGGGAAGGGAGTTCACGGGCTCTCCACCTTTGTCTGCTACCAAGAAGGACTCTTTTTTTAGCACCATCTCCCGTTCCCGCTCTCACAGCAAAACCATGGGGAGAAAAGAATCTGTAAGTACCTGTTAACAAGCCTGGGTGTTTTGTCATGGACAGCCGAGGACCGTGTCCCATAGGCTCGTTAAGTAGTCCTTTCATGTCCTTGTGTATGGAGGACAAAGCTTAGAAAAATGTCCTGGCCCAAATGAACTGCTTCACAAAAAGTATTGTTTGTGGAGAGCACATTTCTTGGTAACTGTTATGAGAACTCAGTCCTTTGGCCAGGACAGGTGCCTTTTCAGAAGACACTGAGCTTTTCCAAACTTTGAGGGCCAAATATTACCATAGAGGAGCCAACAGCCTTCAGTCAGGATGATTGCATACATTTCTTAAAAATAAAAAATAGCCGTTTTAACATTTGACTAAAATAAGATTAACCAATTCGCCTGGCTTCATTATGGTGTATTCACAGATACTTGGAGCATGCTGCTCCACAGGATGTCTCTAAAGGCCATAGGTTGCGCTGGAAACGTGGCAGTATTTGGAACCATTTATAAGCAGCCTCTACAAGGAAAGCCTTTCAGGTGACCCGGCTGTGTGAAACATTCGGTGCTCAGTCTTCTCCATGAAATGTTCATCTGCCTTTTCAGCTAAGACACAAGACAAAGTAAAGCTCCCAGCATTAAAAATGTGAAGGAGCTGAAAAAGTCAGTACGAAGTGTAGGCATGCTGTCAGGCCTTTACCATGACACTGCTCCCTTCACAAACACAGGTTTGGTGCTCCTGGAGTTAGATTTTGGGTGATGCTGGGCAAGTTAATTAGCCTAACTGGATAATCAAGAAATACCAGATACCTTCCCTGGAAAGAGAACTGAAAAAGTACATCTCTTGAGCTACTTCCAAAAGCCATGATTCTCTGAGTTTCTAATTTTAAAAGAAAACAATGTCGGCCTTCACACGGACGCATGTACACCAAGACAGAAATCCATGTTGAAGGATAAATAAATCTACTGTCCTACGTTCTTCTTCTCCCCACATAAAGCTCCTTTAAGATCTCTTGCCATTTAAACCTAGATTTTAGTTGGTTCTGATTTTCTTCTATATCAGAAGGGTTTCTCTATCACTGAACTTTTTTTTCTTTACCATTTAATATAGAAGAAATTAAATCCAGGATTTTGTTTTCTAGAATTCTGTTTTAGTCAGCCCTTCATCAGTCTAATAAGTATTTTTCAGTGTTGTCACTGCATGTGGTCATGCTGTATGAATGTCAAATTTCTAAGAATATCTTTACTAAGAAGCAAATAGAATGAAAAGAAAAGGCTAAGTGAATGTCTGATGAATTCGACATCTCAAAAGATGGATATTTTTAAAGTACTTTCCAAAGAAGAAAGGGAACTTCACTTGGAAACACTGGACCTGAATTAGAATCCAGGTTTAGCCACTTAGGCTGTGTGACCTTGGATCAGTCACTTAATGTCTTTGGGGCTCAGTTTTCTTTTCTGTAAAACAAAGGGGTTAGGCTAGATGATCCCTAAGGTCTGACCTCCAGATCCATACTCCTGAATGCCAAGCTCCATGCTAGCCTCCCCCTGCCCTTAGGAAGCTAATTGTCCAGAAGAGGAAGCCAGGAATGAGCACATGTACAATTAAAGAAGGATATGTGGCTTACGCGCTCTGTGTTCCCTGGGAAGCTGGGATCCGGGAAGCCTTGGCCCTCTCCCCTCTCCCCAGGAAAGACTCCGCCTCGCCCTGTCCCCAAGTTCTCCCCAGCCATCCTGCTGTTCTGCAGGCATACCCTTTGCTCAGTTTGCTGAAATGTCGTTTTCTGAATTAATTCACGTTAAAATGTGAATGACCATAATATGCACTAGCAGCTTTTTGTGTTGTCCTTTCTTGGAGAGGCTTGTACCTGGGAGAGCCGGTCTGGCTGCAGCGGCAGCAGCTCACACTCCATGAGCTTTCTCCAGGTTATAGACCTGCATTGGTTCTGTCATGACCTCACCAGGAGCCCGAGGTGGTGGGCATTTACTGCCCAGTGAAGGAGGACCCCCTGTGTGAGTGAAGACCAGTGACTTAATCCCTCTCTAGCACCCCTCATACTGAGGGCAGGATACTGTTCTCAGAGCTGAAATGACGTCTGGGAGTCTAGGACCACCTGACGGAGCTGAGCCTTATTTCCAGGGTTAGTGCTGGTGGGAGATGGCTGACAGACACTCTGGGCATCGCTGTCACCCCATCTGAAGAGATGCTTTTAGATTGGTTAGTGCAGGCCTAGGTAAGCGACACCATAGTCTCGGAGACCTGGTTTTGGAGCTGGGAAGATCCGAGTTCAAGTCCCACCCATGACCCATGGTGGCTGTGTCACCATGGACAAGTCCTATGACTTCTCAGGGCTCGAAGCAGCATTCAGACACAGCACCAGCTTGTGCGTGGTGAGGGTCAGATCTCCATCCCTATCTGTAGGCGGTCTCCTTATTATTTGAGCTGTACAAGATGGATACCAGTAGGTTGATAGCACTGTTTGGGATAGATTTCCCCTAAGTTCCCTTCTGTTTCTTAGATTTCTGTCAGTTTTTGGCTGGAAGTTGGTTGCACCAGTTTTGTTTTCCTGTTTGACAAATGAGGAAACTAAAGATCAGAGTAATTGTCAGCCCAGTATTTCCCAGCTAGGCCCAGGACCGAGGCCCCCAGACCAGCTATACCAGGACTGCCTCGCTCTGTACCCAGTCAGTGAACAAGCATTGACCAAGCATTACCATGTGCACTGTGTGCCAGAGAGACACAGACAGGAGTGGTGTAGATCTTGCCCTCAGGGGGCTTGCTCTCTAGTCCTACCAAACGCAGGTAAGCACACAGGAGGTAATCTGGAGAGAAGGCACTGGCTCTGGGGAATCAGAGTCATGGGGAAGGGAGTGCTTGGCCTGAGGCTTAAAGAAACTGCAGGGATGCTAAGAGGCGGCAGAGTGGCCTCCGGTTCTGGGGGGAAGCCAGCACAGAGGCCCCAGGGCTGGAGACGGAGTGTGGGAGCGGCATTCACAAGGCCAGCACAGCTTACAGTGATGTGCATGAGAGGGACCGGAAGGTCACAAAGCTCAGCCCTCAGTGCAAAGGAATGAATTCCTGATGGTGGAGTTTCAGATGCTGTGGTGAGTGCTTGAAAACAGAGTGGTCGGGGCAGATAGGTGGTACAGTGGTGAGAGCCCTAGGCCTGGAATCAGGAAAGCCTGGGTTCCAATTTGGCCTCAGACCTTGCCTCTGGGATAAATGATTGTAAAGAATTTAGTACATTGTAAGTGCTGTTTAAATAAATGTTAGCTATTGGCTGCTGTGTGTCATAGCATGTGAGTGACTGCCTGTTCTGTTTACTTGTTAGGTTGGCTTCCAGTCACTGATTGTCTGATTTTTTTCTTCATTAATCACTTTTAGACTCATGAAAATGCAAATTTTGTGGAAAGTACCGATTATAAACTGAATTGTGTGTATTATTGTATTTAATGTATTTAAATACAGACTTTTCAGTTTGCAGATCCTTTTTCAGGATGTGCCATTCCTTAATCAGCACTGTCCAGTGGAATTAAAATATGCCTTGCTGACGCTGGCATGCCTTCCATATATTTAGTTTTAATGAATAGATTTTAAACAAGAGTCTAGATTTCAGCAGTTTTTCTGGCTTCTTTCAAAATGGATTTCGATCTAAGGCCAAATTCAATTCAGATGCCTGAGATGTGGCCTTTTTAGCTCTCAGTGTCAGAGTCACCTTGGAGACAGCAGAAGCGCCTGCTTTCACCGTGTGCGCCGGATCTGTGGGTGCATCTTGGGAAGGCTCGCTGTCTGTCTTGTTAGAGGTATTGTTTCCTCCCGTGCCCTCCTATTCACATTGTTACGTTCATCACTTCGAGGAAACACGACCCTCAAAGAAAGTCTTATTTAAAAGCTTTCGTAGTCTGCCATGACATTTTAATTTAGCGTTAGTAGATAAATGTCATTCATGAATATCTTTTTTCACCCATCTTTGTTTAAGTAAACATTTTTCATGAAAATTGGTCTGCAAGAGCTTATAACAGTAAATGAGCCCCTTGTCTTTAAACAAAAAGTAGTTTTATAAAGATAAAAAGGTATTTATGATGAGTAATTACCTTGACAAAAAGTTGTGTCTTTGTGCCTCTTCTGCCCTCCTGATCATCATTTTCATCATGGTCTCCAAAAAGTTACTCAGCGCCAAATCGCTTATCAGACTGTATTGGGCAGTGCACAGAAAGATATAAGCAGTGGATTTTTTTTGAGTAACCATAAGCCATCAGAAATATATAAGAGAGCCGGCTCAGAATTCTGTGTCCTTAGGGACCTACATTCCCTCCCCATGACCGTAGTTCCCCATAAGGTGCAGTTCTGTGAAGCCACCCTGGTTGTGGAGGAGCCCAACACAAATAACAAAAGATAATAAGCCAAACTCTGTAGAATGTTCACATGCAAGAATTATCATCATGGTTTCCAGCTGCCCTGTGCTGCTCCTTTTCCCCAAGCACACTGGCTTCCTCCCAGTCTTATTTTAATCACCCTTTGCCAGTCTTCTATCTGCCTCCTGCCTCCCAACAAAATCATCCAACACTAAACCTTACCTTATACCTTGGATCACAGATGCAAAACTGGGAAGGACCTTGGAGGTCACTGAGTTTAACTTCCTCTTTACAGATGAGGAAATGAAGAAGCAGAGAGTTTAAGGGTCACAGAGTTAATATTTGTCTGAGGGAGAACTCAAATCCAGGCCTTGCTAACTGCAAGTCTAGCCCTCCCCCCATCACTCCCAATTTACCTCTGTTGACTGGGGCTCAAAACAAATCTAAGTTTGCACAACTCGACTCTATTCAGATTCACTTTCTTTTCTCTAATTCTGGATTAAAAGTTATATCTCATCTTAAAAGAGTAGGGGATAATATTAGGATTAAGTTTGCAAAAGGTTTTTTTTAGTCCAAAGGACCTTCTTCTTTCAGATAATATGATAGTAAGACCCAGAAGGTAACTTGCTTTTGTCATTAGAGAATGTAAATTCTTTGAGAGGAAAGAACTCTCACTTTTATATATGTATTTGCAGAGAGGAATATGGTGCCTTGCATGCAGTAAGCGCTTAATAACGGTCTGTTTTGGATATGATTTTAAGATGTCTACTGGGCATCCAGTTTGAGATGTCCAAGAGGCAGTTGGAGATGTGAGATCAGAGGTCAGCAGAGTTGGGGCCGGAAAGGTACGTTTGGAAATCCCCAGTATAGAGAGGGTCTCTAACTCCTGTCCTATTCCTTTTCTCCAAGCACTCTGGCTTCCTCCCAGAGAAGCAGAGAAGTGACCCCTCCCTTCTTGCCCCATTGTGCCAAGGCTCAAGAATGTCCAGCACCTAAAACCTTCCCAGAGTGCTCTTCACCCGTACGCTTGTCACCATACAAGATGAGAGGCCTTAGAGGCCATTCAGCTCAAGCCTTTCACTTTATAGATGAGGAAGCTACAACCCAGGGAGGGGAAGTGATTTGTCATCCTCGAAGGCCCAACTTAGATGCTGCTTTTTCCATAAAATCTTCCTTCATCCCCCTGTCAGTAACAGTTTTCCCCTGCACACGTGTAAGTCTTTATACTCCTCTGATGCGTTTGCCATGAAATGGTTGTATATTAGAGTTGTTCTGTGTCTTACCTACCTTTCTGAATGAGACGCTTCACGAAGGCATGGAATTAGTTTGATCTAAACTTTGTATCTCCCCCCAGCACAGGGCCCTGCACAGCATAGACAAGAACATCTCTGTTGAGTGAATGGTTGCTTTGGGGACCAACACGGAGCATCTGAGTCAAGATGCTTTTTGCCCCAGCCGGTCCTGGTTATAGCCTTCACTAGCAGGAGGAATGTTGTAAGAATCAACCTTTCAGGTCTGAACTTTATTATAGAGACCTATCGACTTACTAAAGTTTTCAGCTGTTTTTAAAAGTGCCGTATAATTCCAAATTACCATCTGGCTGGGGCCCAGGTTGCTCCAGACTTTTTGGCCATCCCTACCCATGCCTCTAACCACCATCGGCTTCCTCAGCTCCCCTTTATGGATTATCTTCCCTCATTAGAATGTAAATTCTTTGAGGGTAGCAACTGTGGGCTTGCTCTTATTTCCTGCCACAGTTTGTGGTACATAGAGACATTTAACAAGTGCTCGACCTGGGTATTTTTATTTAGATACGAGTAAGCCGTGGTTAGAGCAACAAGCCGTAAGCTTTTGTTTAACAATCTCTTTGGCTAATGTTGTCTTTTATCCCTGACGACTGCTGTTAGAAAAAAATATGCATAGCTATTCCCAGAATGATTTTAAATATGATACGGTGGTAAATTTGCATAATGAAGAAGCTTGACTTGTTTGCTCAAGAAATGAAAAAAAAATTTTTTGGAGGGGGGAGAGCAGGGTAATTGGGGTTAAGTGACTTGCCCAAGGTCACACAGCTAGTAAGTGTTAAGTGTCTGAAGCTGGATTTGAACTCTCATCCTCCTGACTCCAGGGCCGGTGGTCTATTCACTGAGCCATCAAGCTTCCTCAATGTGAAAAAATTTTTAAATTACACATCACAGGGGTTTCTTTTCTGAGAAGAGGTTTCTTTTCAGAAACTGTCCTGATCAGCCTTAATACTGTCTGTAGAAAGTTATATAACTTTCACCTTTTTTTTTCCTAATTTTATCCTATTATCATTAGAATGATTTCTCTCGGGGTGGCTAGGTGGCACAGTGAATAGAGCACCAGCCCTGGAGTCAGGAGTACCTGAGTTCAAATCCAGCCTCAGACACTTAACACAAAAAACTAGCCATATGACCTTGGGCAAGTCACTTAACCCCAACTGCCCTCCAAAAAAAAAAAAAGAATGATTTCTCTCAACTGCCTTCTTTGACTATTATCTTATGCATCTTATGATTATCAGAATTTAACACATCTGAGCTTGATGAGTGAATGTATCCTCAGAGTTCATAAGCATTTTGCTCTTGTTTTTGACTCCCAGCTTCATTCATTTTGGCTTTATCTCATTTTTAACTCTATTATTTGTCACGTAAACAGAATGCATGTACATACGTACATTGTCCAATTTTATTTTTTCATTTCTGTTGGATATTATCCCACGTTAATGAACCATTCAGTCATAAATAATCTTTTTATCCAAAACTATAAGCAGTTCTGTATTCACATGTTTAATTCCTTCTACGTGTTCAAAGATTGAAGTTTTTTTTAATAAACACAATAGAAAATATCAGATAAATGTTTTCAGTTGCCATTTCATTTTTTAAATTGAATATGAAACTTCAGAGGGATGAAACATTTAGTGCAATCCAAACCAAGAAACAGCACCCAGAAATGAAAAGGCAGTCACCGACCGAAGCCACAGCTCATCTGGAAGGTGCAGGCCACGAGGTCGAAACTGTGAAACAGCTTTTAGTGCCTTATAGTGAAATACAATTCTCATAACGACGTGTGCCATGTGTCCAACCACCAGAACAGAAAACCTGTTGGCCTCCAGTAGAGGACATGAGTGGCTTCATTGAGAAGCATCAAGGTGAGGAAGCTAGGCCAGAGGAGAAGCCTCCCTCCCACAGCTCGGAATCATAGGCCAGGCCACCTTGCCTATGGCAAACCCTCTGGGGTTTGCCAAGACTTCTTTCCCCTTTGTTGCTGTGACTTTGTTGATTTTGTCATTCCCTTTACCTTTGCACAGCTAGACTAAAGTGTGACATCTCCCTACGTGGTCCAATCAGAGGCTGCCTTGTCTGTGAAAACCAGAGCTGGCTGCCTGCTGTCCTCCGTTATTGCCTTCTATGGATGAGCACTTGGGCCATAACCTTCTCATTCTCTGAAAAGTGGCCCAGAGAAAGGAATGAGGAATGAGATCAAGATCTTGCAAATTAAGAATGGAAACCAGTTCAATTCAGTAAGCATCATTTACCTACTAAGTGTAGGGTGCACTTGTGCTAAACCCTCTGGATACAACGATCAAATTCTTCATGCTCCTTGGCCTGTAAGAGTTTATAACCTTTTGCGGAGATAAAACATGGACAAAAAAACTATCATAAAAATTAGTCAGTTCATGGGAAAGTCCATAGGAAGACCTATGAGAAAGCTGAGGAGGGTGGGAGGTCACTTGGGGTAGCAGAGGGCTCCATAGAGGGAGCACCTCATGGAAGGAGTGCCAGCCTTGAGGGAAGGGAAGGATTTGGGCCAAAAGATTCAGTCAGGCAGTTCATTCCAGGCATGAGGACCAGAGGAGGGAAGGGTGAAACAAGGAGTTGGAGCTGAGTCCCTTGTGGCCAGAGAAGAAGGCTAGAAAAGTACTTTAAGAGCTTTGCATGCGCAGCTAAATAGTTTGTACTTTATTTGGTAGACAGTACCAAGGCTCTAAAGCATTTGGAACTGGAGAATAAGTGATCAGAATGGTGTATTAGGAAGGTTGTGGGGAAGAAGAGGTTGCCATGCCCAGCACAGAGGAAGAGCAAGTAGGAGGCTCTTCCATTAGTCTCTTGAGAGGCAGTGAGAATGAGAGCAGCAGCCGTGGGAGTGCAGGTGAGGGGCCAGGTTGGAGAAGTCTTGTCAAGTTAAAGGTTTCCATAAAGGCAGCTTTACTTTAAACAAGGATGCAAGTCTGATGCGTAGCCTTCTCCCCAGGCACACTCCAGGCTTCCCTCAGCTAGGGAAGTACAGTGCATTTACAGACTCCCTCACTAATAACCCCTCGCTCCAGAGTGGAAGGTTGACTTACATACATCATAATACTACAGTTGGGATAGCTCAAGGAAGGAGCATTTGCTGTCATCTTCCTTGAGATACACGACGTCCCCAGATTTTGCCAGTGTTGTGAATTTGGTTCACTCCATGCTTAATATGCAAATATTATCCATTCATTTATGAAACATACATACAAATATTACATAAAATGTCAAGAACAATACTTTTTAAATGAGCACTTGAGAAAAATAAAACTGAAATCAGTAATGCACCAACCATCTAACAATGCTGAGATATATGACTATCTTAAATACAGCTTCAGGTAAAATGAAAAAGTGAATGCCACCCAGATGGGCAATAAGGATATTAATATGTCTGCTTAGTGCCCAGCAGAAATAAGTTCTTTAGGGCTTTTTTTTTAAATTGCTGCCCAGCATCTGCCAATCAGCGTCCCTTATCTTTCTCCATTAGGACTAAGTCTTTGCTGTCAGTCTTACTGGGCAGAGTTGGGATTTGGTGAAAGGGGTAAGCTTAGCTGACAGTCGGATATATGCCTGTTGGGCACAGTGCACAAACAGGTACATGAAAGACAGACCAGCAGCACTCTTCCTTTGTTCCAGACACAGTATTCTAAAGAATTTGTAGATGCTTCTGCAGAATGATTAATGAGTAAAAATCTAACTTTGACTGTTCTTGTAATTATACCAGGGAAAAGAAGTCAGTACTTTGATTTTCAAAGGGTGATAACCAAGGCAGAGAGTTTTTCTTTAATTCCCGCTGGGGAAATAAGCAAATGGTAATGAATTTGTTATCTCTCTTTCTTAGACCCAGTAAGTTTCCTGTAGAGTGAGGGCCTCTCCTCCCAACTAATTTTGAGTAATTCATTGTCAGTTTGGTTTGGTTTTTTGTTTTTTACATTTGTGCTAGATCTGAATATTTCTTTAATGTTTGTGAAGGGTCATAGTACAGAGTAGTGGCCAATGCTGGGCCGAGGGCCCAGTCAGGGCGCCTGAATTTTTGCCTTTCTTGTGCCACTCGCTAGCTGTGTGACTCTGGGTAAGGCACTTGTTCTCTTAGGAGCTTCTGGGTGGCTCGGTGGATAGAGCACTGGGCCTGAATTCAAGCAAACATGAGTTCATATTTGTTCTCAGACGCTTATTATCTGTGTGACCCTGGGCAGGTCGTGTTAACCTCTCTCTACCTCCTTTTCTCCATCTGCAAAATGGGATAATTACTCCCTCCCAGGTTTGTTGTGGGGATTAAATTAGCTATTTATGAAGCACTTATCACAGGTCTTGGTATACAGTAAGCACTCTGCACGTTAGCTATGATTCGTATCTCTCTGGACCTCAGTTGTGTTATCTCTCAAATGGTGGTTTTTGTGGCACTGTGATTCTGTTTTGGAATGAATTTCACTAATGTCCCAAAGCATGTCAGAAGGATTCCCTCGCCCTAACTTGTGTATCATGTCCAGTCTTGGCTACATCATCTTAGTAAGATCATTCAGTCTCCATAGCTGGCACATGCCCCAATGGGAATAATGGGAGGGGGGGTAATAGTCACTGTTTTGTAATGAGAATTGAAATGCACAGAAACATGTCCTAAAGAACAACTCATAGATTACCTCTAAGTGGAAGGTGACGCTCAGACATTGGGGATATACAGAGATATGGCAGACATTGGAACGCATGATGTGTAGGGGAAGGAGACAAATAGTTATGATCGGAGGAAGGGCGAGCCGGGTGTGACTGCACTGTGAGAAACGTGGGGAGGGAATGGTTGCTCTCTCTCTGATGGGTGATGGAATACTGTGTGAAGGAAGTAGCACCAGAGCTAAGGTTCAAAGGAAGGGAGGAATTAGAGGGCGGAGTAGGGATGCCCTTCTAGGTGTGGGCAGTGTGAGTGATGGAGGACAGCACGAGAACAGTGGAGGCCAAGGGGTCCGTTTGCCTGCCGCATAGAGTATATGAGCTGAGGTAGAGAAGCAGAATGGGACCAGATCATGGAAGGTCTTGACTGCCAAGATCTAGAATTAATTCTTTGTTCATCAGGCTGTAGAGAGCCACTGAAGGCTTTTCAGTAGAGGGGTGGATGACTCCATCCACAGAATGCATTCAAAAGATGACTTAAACAGCAGAGGGAGCAGGAGAGAAGATTGAGTGGTCAAGAAGACCACCTGGGAGGTTATTTGAGTAAGCTGGCAAGGGGAGTTGGAAGCCTGAGCAGCAGCAGTTGAGGGAAGCAGAGGTGTAGACAGTGATGCTGAGGTAGAATATGCAGGACCCAACAACTAATGGTTTGTTTAAGGGTCAGCAAAGGAAAGGGGCAAAGAAGACTCTGAAGTATTTCAGTGGTTGTCCGATAGAAGAGGGGGATCAGGCTCATGCTGCTTGACCCCAGGGGAAAGAGGAAGGAATGAGAAGCAATGGGTAAAGGTTGCAGAGACTGAGACTTTGGCTTGAGGTAAGGAGAGCACAATTCAAGCTGTTCCAAAGCAGCTTGGCTGCCTCAGAATGCAAGGTCAGTTCAACTCAGCAGTCAGTTATTATCCAGCAAATGCTGACTGCCCATTGGAATTGGTGTAGAGAGGACCCCTTCCAATGTTGTGATCCAGAGGTTTCAGACCTGGGGGTCGAGGCCCCAAAACATAGAGAAATTAGGGAGAGGGCTGAGCTTTCAGGAGGAAATGACAAGTTTGATGTTAGATATGTTGAGTTTGAGATTCTAGAAGGATACCCAGTGGCAGAGGTTCCCTGAGAGTTTGGAAATACGAGACTAGAGATAGTGTGAACTAAAAAAAATCATGGAGGCATAGTCTTCTTCCCTACTTCAAGTCTTGGTGTTGACCACATTTGAACAACCACCCCCTTGCAAACGCTGGTTGGAAAAACTTTCATGTTTAATAACCCCCCCCTGCCCCCCCCCCCGGCAAGTGTTTGTCCTTGACTTTAATGTCAATGCAATGCCTTGTCTCCATGATTAGGACCTTGTTAGGCTTGGGCTTATTAGCTCAGTTGTGTAAAGCATGCTCCTAACTAAGGCAGGGTCACAGGTTTAATCCTACACGAGACTTGTTTTGCATCGGCAACAACTGTTCCCCTGATGTAGACTTCTCCCTTACTCTGCCCAGCTGACTCACAGATTTGTGCAGCTGGACATTAGAAAGATAACAGAAGGTAGCCTGGCTCAGTAAAGTCACTTCATAACTACAGAGTCAGCATGTAGGTCAGTCAGTCAGCCAGAAAGTATTTATTACACTGATGTTGTGCCAGGCACTGTGCTAAGTGCTCAGGCTACAAAGAAGACAGAAATGAGGGCCCTGCCCTCCAGGGGCTCACGGTCTAACCGGGGAGACGGCTTGCAAATAGTTCTTTACATGCTGATACACACAGAGTTGATGGGTGGTCACCTAAGAGGGAAGGCACTAGCAGTGGGGGACCAAGGAAGGCTCCCTGAAGAAGCGCTTGAGCTGAAGCTTGAAAGAAACCAGACACATGGAGAGTCTGTATATCACAATAGAACCTTGGCTAACCAGCACAATTGCTGAATGCAGCATTTTGGTTAACTGAAGGTTAACCACTTAAGAGTTATTTGCCAAAAACATAACATGGTGGCAATATCCTAAAAGTCCAAAAGATGGGGATGTTTCCCATGAAAACCGCAAAAGAAGTCCATATGCCCAGGTCTTTATACAGTAGGAAACTAGATTTTTTTTCCTAAAGACAGAATTAGGAAATGAAATTAATTCACAAATGCTTGTGTTTCCAGCATGAAGGTAGGGCTGTGAATTCTCAGTATGACAGTGGTCAGGTTTATCTACTTGTGCCTAAATTTGGAGGGTTGTAGCTTTCATAAAAACATTAACAGCAGTCAAAAACCTTTGGCTGTGTCTTACAGCAATTTCTGAAACAACAAAGTCAGCCACTTAACTCAGGGTTTCCCCATGACAGACCCTCGTATGCTGTGCTGCGGTTCTGATTTCTAGGCCTGTGTAACATCAGTTTCAGTTAAAGATTTTGTTTTCATTTCTGAAGTGTAGCTTTTCACCTGTGACATGTTATTTGGGATTATCCACGCACCTGTTCCTTTCTCTTGATTGGATAACCAGGTGCTAATTACATAAAAATCAGGCAAAGAACAAGTAAGCAGGAAGAGTCAAAAATGAACCAGGTCCCCAGATGCCAGGCCCTTGTTCTTACTCCATGTAAATGTGTGAGCCCTTTCAGCCCTAATAATAATGATAATGATAATAATGATAATAAAAGCTAAGATTTACATAGTGCCTCCTATGTGCTAGGCATTGTTCTAAGCCCTTAATAAATATTCTCTCATTTCATCCTGACAACCTTGGAAGGTAGGTGCTATTACTGTGCACATTTCACATTTGAGGAGACTGAGGCAGGTAGAGGTTAGTGACCTGTCCAGGGTCTCTTAGCTAGTAAGTGTCTGAGGCTAGATTGGAGTGCAGGTCTCCACCGCATACCACCTACCCTAGATCCCTGATCCCAGGATCTATTACTAGATGTTCTCGAAGGTCACTTTCTGCACTAAAGCTACACTAAGTGTAGCCTGTTTTAAGATCCACAAAGCCAGCTCTTCTTGTGTATGGAAATTCAAGTGTCAATCCCTCCTTCCTCTTCAGACACATACAGCTTAATCCTCATCCCACCACTGGTCTCAGAACCTCTTGCTCCCGGCTACTGCAGAGTGATACAAGGGTCACCCTTGACCAACCACTAAAGCAGCCCAGGTAGGAAGATGACCAAGGAGGACAGCCCCCGATGGAGGGAAGAAAGATTTTTTTTTCCTTAAACAAAAAGAGCTCTGGCTGTGGGCCTCGAGGCCTGTGTTCTGGTCCCCACTTTGCTCCGAGGCACATGGGAGGCAGGCAGTGTGGGGCAGTGATCAGAACGCCTCCCTTTACTGTCAGGGACAGTGCACTCACTACAGATCCTCCCTGATGGTATAGCCCTGAGCATGGTCTTTGACTTGTCTAGACCAGGGTTTCCTCATTTCTAAAATAGCAGACTGACCTGAGGGGCATCTAAGCGTCTTCCCAAATTTTGTGACAAACCGGCTAGTCACTTATTTCCTCTCAGCCTTTTTCTTCTTTTCTTAAATAAGGTTGGACTAAATTGGCGTTGTCTATATTGGGAAGAATGGTGGCTGATGCCCTTCGTGGCTCCACTCAAGTTGCAGAGGAAGAAACCCGTACCCTGGAAGTACCCCTCAGTTTGCTCTTTCTTCTTTGATCACTAACATTAGGACAAAACATCTTGGGATAGTACCTAGTAGGTCAGTCAGTAAACATTTATTAAGTGCCTACTGTGTGTGGGGCATCGTGCTCATTGCTGAGGATACAAAGAAAAGTGAAAGACAGTCCCTGCCCTCAAGGAGCTTACAGTCTAATGAGGAAGCTGAAAAGAGTGGGGGCAGGTAACCAACCTGCCACCGCTCAGGGGGTAGCTCTGAGGGGGTAGCTCGGGGTCCCCTCCTTAAGTGGAGGGTGTGTAAGGAGCTCTCCAGCATCTGCCCTCTGCAGTCTGAGGGTGGGGAGGGAAGGGGTTCCGGTGCCAGGGGCCGCAGAGCCAGGGGCCAGGACTGCGAAGGAGGACTGAATTTCAGAGTTGTTCCAATCTTGCTGGAAGATAAGGTACTAGAGACAGTGGTGAGATCTGGGAGATCGTGAGCACTCAGATATTTGTCAAATGAATGTGTGTGTGATTGACTTTTTCATGAAATGCTTTATTTCGTTTTTAATTGAACAGGATAGTTAATGTCAGTCTTTGGGGCAGGGGGAGTGCTGAGTATTTTTTAAACTCAACATCTCCTACCTAAATGACTCATTACGTCTCTCCTAAATAAAAGTTTCTCTTGTGTTTTTCTCGTATCTCAAGTTTCAGTTTGTGTTTTATCTCCTCTCATCTTATTCTTCTCTGACTTGGATCAGTCCCGTTTGTATACTGATATTTATTTGGGGATCTTGTGCACACAAAGCGTCCCGTGAGAACCGATCCCCTTCACTTCCCTTTTCTTTTTAGCGTTTTCTATTTCCTTCGTTTCCGACGTCTGGTTCCCCCATCTGCTTGGGTCGAGCCCTTTCTTCTTTCCTGTCTTCTGTTTGCTATAGATTATCTGTCCCTGCAGTCTCCAAGCTGGGTGTCTGTGGGGTTCGGGCCCTTGGTGCCTGACCTGCGGGGACTGTTCTTCAAAGAGAACCTCGGTACCCACGGCGGGGAGGGGATGGGCAAATCCCTCATGTCTTAGAATGGAAACTCTGTCCTTCACTTATACGGGGGAAGCCTGGGAGAGACTGCCCACAGTAAGACTCAGTTAAAGGGGTTATTCCCTAAATAACACTAATGACCTAATAACCCTAAAAAACTGCTGAAGTTTAAACTCATACCAGAATAGCAAAAAGGTATTACAGTCCATAATGAAGTCAGATTATTCGAGGGCTATAAACATAATGGGATCTCAAGTCTTCTTCTGGCAGTTTCCAAATTACTTATGAAGTAACAATGAGAGGAGAATGTGAAGTGACCGAATTTGACAGCGCACAGTCAGCGCTTAATCAGTGTTTATTGAGTTGATTGATATAAAGCAGTAATAAAATTTGAAGAGAAAATCTCTATACCTTTTCTTTAAAAACGAAACACAAACTGTGTCTACGATCCAAAAGTTGACCTGTGTGGAAAAGAACCAAGTATTTCAAATAACAGTTCAAGATTTTCAAGGAAAAACAATCAGATGAGCAGTTAATTATCAAGAACCAACGTTGAAATCGGTTTGTCTGCATGAAATGAAATTGAGAGTTGAGGAGAGAAAAGTGGGACACGACGTCCTAGAATTTCCAAGGGCAAAGGAGGGAGGGACCCCCAGGTTCATCCAGTCCAACCCTCTCTCCATTTTACAGATGAGGAAATCGAGGCCCAGACAGGTACATTTTCTTGGCTTAAGGAATACAGGAAGTTAGAAAGGAAGAGACAAGTAAGAGGGGAATGTGAGGAGGCAAGACTGGTTAGACTGGACAGGGAGAGACAGCAGAAGGAAGCCGGCCCCCTGGTGAACTGGAGCAGCCCCTCCCTCACTGATCTGGAAATAACCTGGGTTTTTTTATGCTATACATTTCCCCCAATCATTTTAATTTTTTTTTGTTGTTCAGTCATGTCCAACTCTTTGTGACCCCATTTGGGGTTTTCTTGGCAAAAATACTGGAGGGGTTTGCCATTTTATAAATGATGCAAACAGGGCTAGGTGACTTGCCCAGGGTCACACAGCTAAAAAGTATCTGAGACTGGGTTTGAACTTGGGTCTTCCTGACTCTAGGCCCAGCTCTCTATCCACTGAGCCACCCAGCTACCCCATTTTAATAGCATTTCACCAGTGATTTGCCTGAGAGTCATCTCGAAAAAAAATCTCAGTTCAAAGATCTTTGTCCATGTGCTCATCATGAATCCCAGGCTCAGAGAACTTTAGAGTTGAAGGGGATCTTAGAGATAGCCAGACCCAAACCTCTATTTTACAGGCAGAGAGCCTTGAGTCCCTGAGGAGCTGCTGCTTACCCAAAGCCACCCAGCCAGTGAGCATCAGAATGGAGATTTGAGCCCATGCTTTGACTCCAGAACCAGCTGCTTCCTCTGCCCTCGAGCTCAGAAGATGAGCTTGCCCATCGTCACTGTCTCATCCTCTCCGTCCGTTTCCTTCTGCGTGGCTTTGAAGGCTCAGGAGTGTGGACTGGCAGCATCTCTCCCCTGCTCTCAGACAGCAGGACTAGAGAAGGAAGGCAGGAAGCTGGACCAAGGGCTACAGAAAAGCCCTTTCCTTCACTCTGGGAAGCCATGTTTGATGGACGGAAATCCGGAGGGTGACTCCTAGAACAGCATAGCTTAGAACTTCACAAACGTTCTCTTACCATTATTTTGGATCAGGGCAGAGCTGTTTTCAGTCTTATCAAAATTAAGTCGCTATTAAATGACCCAGAGCACTTTAGTGTGAGTTTTTCTGCCAATGAGGGTAATGGACACCATGGACATTGCCATGAAGATGCTGACAAATTAGAGTGTGTCTAAAAAGGAGCTGAGATGGCATCGGGTCCAGAGCCATGGCGCGTGCTTACCGCGATGCCTGGCGCACTGTGACCACCTAATTAATGCGCATCTCCCACCCTTCCTTCTTCCATGTCAGGCCTGGTTAAGGGATCCAGGGAGCTTTAGCCTGTATTTGTCTGTATGTTGTCGCCTTCTTTAAACTGTAAGCTCCTTGTAGGTAGGGACTGTCTTTTGCCTTCTTTTAATCTCCAGCACATCTGCCTAGCACAGAGTAGGCCATAAATATGCACGCACACACACACACTTTTTTTTCTCTTTTTGGAGCGGGGAAGAAGACAGGGCAATTGTGGTTAAGTGACTTGCCCAAGGTCACACAGCTAGTGAGTGTTCAGTGTCTGACACTGGATTTGAACTCAGGTCCTCCTGATTCCAGTGTGGGTCAGTGTTCTGTTCGTTGTGCTACCTAGCTGCCCTGTAGGCCATAAATATTGATTGTTTGATAAAAGAGAAGACTCAGAGAGAGACATTGCAAATATTTTAAGGAATGCCTCCTACAAGAGAGATCAGCTACCTGTGTTACCTTTAGTAAGGCAGGTGCCAGCCCACTGGAGGAGGGAGAGAACTTCCTGACAATCAGAGCTGTCTGAAAATGGAATGGACTGCCCCAGGAAATGATGCTCCTCTCACAGGAGGCTGCCCGCCGAGGCAGGGATGTGGGCAGGGGACAAGGAGCAACCTTGGAGGCCCTGTCCAGCCTTAAGATTCTGTCCCAGCAAGAAAAAAAAAATCAAGTCTGTCCTCTTTCCCTTCCTTAGAAGTAAGTTAGTTTGCTATGAGCTCAGCCAAATTCTGCTACCCTGGGAATAGGCTGGTCACAGCATTTACAAGAGGTCATTGAATAACAGTCGACCTGACTTCATGGGTAGAGGGCCAACCTCCCAAAGTTAGTAAGTCACTTAGTTCCCTGGGTGAGTCTTAGTAAATTTTGAAAAAATTGACCCTCTGCTTTAGTGGAGAGGATTTCCACACCAGGAGTTCCATGCCCTGGGAAAATCACAGGCTCTACCCAAAGAAAGCGCTAGTGCTGAGAAAGCATCAGAGAACACCACAGAAACTGGAACACTGAAAAGTTCTCCAGGGATTGTACATAGAACTGGCTTTTATTTGTATTCATTTGGCTTTTGAAAGAATTGTGCAGAAAATTTCTAAGCCCCAAGATCTAGAGTGTTCCAAAGGAGTTCAAGGCCATAATGGTTCCTCTTTGCATTTTACAAAGCACTTTCCTTCCAGCTACCCTGTGAGGTAGACAGTGCCCTTATTTGTTACTTATATTTTATAGCCAAAGAAATTAAACTTCAGAGACAGGAAGCTATTTCTCCCGATGTTGCCCAGTTAATAAGGGGCAGAGTCCACCTGTAGACCCCCCCTGCTGTGGCCTTTCTGCTCCACAGCCACCTCACAGAGCAGGTTTGAGAATTACATAAAATCTGCCTAATTATGCAAACCAAAGGCTCCAAAATGTTGTGATCCTGGTTGCCAACATCTGGTGCCTGCTGAGGATCAGATTAGAGCTGAAAGAATCTAACCTTTGGATAAATAACATGGGAAAAATATGGTTTTGAAGCCTCCAGAGCAGATAACATTGTACGGTGCATCTTGCATGGCTTTAAATAAAAATTCAGCCACTATTACATCACTTAGCACTGGAGGATCTTTTTCCAGGCTCTCAGTTCAGTATTTTTAGTTTTTCTTCATTGTTCATAGCCTTCCAGCCTGGAATATATAGATATGCTAATGACATAAACAAACATTTTACATATATATATATATATATATATATATATATATATATATATATATATACACACACACATATATATATACATGTATACACATATATATTTTGTTGTTTTGGTTGTTTCAGTCATGATAAGTCCAGTGATCTTTCCAGTATTTGTTGTTGTAGAGTTGTTTTGGTCATGTCTGACTCTCTGTGACCCCATTTGGGATTTTCTTGGCAAAGATATTGGAATGATTTGCTGTTCCCTTCTCCAGCTCATTTGGAGGCACACAGGGTTATGTGACTTGCCCAGGATCATGCAGCTTATAAGTGTCTGAGGCCTGATTCCATTTAACCACTTAATGTCAATTAGCTTTTACAAAAGAATATTTACTTCCAAGATATACTCGAGAACAAGAGTACACACATTTTCCCCTTAGCCTCCATCTCTGGTCAGAGTAGATTTGCTATGTGAATTCCTTTGTAACATTGGTCTCCACAAGTTCACATGCAAATGTGGCCTTGCCATTGGAGGAGTCGTTGTCTCAGCTGCCCCTGGGATAAGTTCCAAAGGCTCCTCAGGGCAACCTTGCTGGACTGGCTTCAGAGACCAGACCCTGATCACAGAGATGCCAAAACCTTACTCTCAGAACCTTTCAAAACTCACACAGGATGAGTCTTCAGTCCTTTCATCTAAAACACAAAACACAAAGAGAGACACAGGATTGGTGGGCCTCAGGAGGGAGAAGGCCCAAGACCTCCCCCCATGCAGCATTGTGTCTCACCAGAAACTTCTCATGGAGGAATCAGACTAAGGGTGAAGCCAAGGAGAAGGTGGTGGAGACTCTGGCCAGTCACTGGTGCCTTTTGAAAGGCCCTCCTCATGCTGGCGATGGGGCTTATTCTAAAGCCTTGTCTCTGTCTCTCTCTCTGTCTTTCTGTCTGTCTGTCTGTCTGTCTGTCTCTCTCTCTCTCTCTTTTTCTCTTTCTCTCTCTCCTCTTTCTGTCTCTTTTGTGTGTTTAATTGCACTAGAAATGAGACTTTCCTTTGGGAGTTGGGGAAGCCTTCTTTCCTCCCAGTAACCCAACACACTGTATCCTCCAGACAAAACTCCAGAACTTTCTCCCATAAGTCACACGAATCTGTGTCATAATAGGAAGAATAAAGAGACCAGGAGGAATAACTGATGCCAAGTGACTTTTATTTGAGAAAAAAAATCTTAAATAAAAATATTTTAAATATGTCTCCAAGTACAGCAATATTATGTCCAGCCTCTGAGATTTCAAAAATCCTAGGTCAACTGCTGCAAACTTGCTGTCTTCCAGTTTGGTTGTCTTAAAAAAAAACAAAACCTGAGAGGAAAAACAAAAATTCCATGGGCTTCTTTGCTCATCGCTGCTTTTGCTTCCTCTATCCAGGGTCTCTCTAATATGCCAAAGAACAGACAGAAGTCACCATTCCTTTTGAGAACTCAAGTCCTGATAGCCCTAACCTGAATAGATTAATATCACAGAATCACAAATATTAAATTCAGGATCATTTTAACAATTGAATTCCTAAGCTAGTCTCTTCAGTGAGAGCATCATGCTCACCTACACCGTGTGCTAAAATCTGCAACTAGAAAATGTGTTTCTAATGAGAAATCATGGGAACTGGTACTTTCAAGCTCCTCTGCTCCCACTAGATATCAGAGATAAAGAAGCAAATCCGCCTAAGAATCAGTACCATAAATTGCCTTGTCTTTTATTTTTAGAAAACTCTCACAATTAAATGAATGAAATAAATTGTTTAAAGTCAGTTTTAGAATATGACCCTGAACTACTGAAATGCTTTAGCTCCTAAGTTAATGTTTTTCCTATTTTTAAGCATCTGGTTATGTTCATAGGTGAGAGCAATTAGCTAAACATTTGGTTTTTATAATGTTATATTTATAAGATTGATTTAATGAAAAGAATGACTTAAATTTTCAGTGCTCCCAGCATTCTTTTTGGATTAAAGAAAATGAAGCTACAGGTGAGAATTTTAGTGAGACGACATAGTGTGATAGAATTAGCATTGAATGAAAATGAAATATTGAGTGTAAGTCTTGGCCACTTTGGATGACTTTGGCCCTTGGGAAGTCACCTCAGCTCTCTGAGGACTCATCTTCCCCATCCCTAAAATGAACATGTTTTTCAAAGTCCTTGCTAGCTGTAACACCTACAATTCTTTGACTTATTTTCAGTGTATAGCAGTGGAAAAGGAGAGTTAAGGCGTTGTGGTATGATCTCAAGTCCAGTTCACACTGACTTAGTCTTTGTGATATTTGAAAAGTTAATCAGATGGGCATGGATTGTAGGGCTCTAGAGTGTATTAAGTCCGGCCTCTCTTATTAAAGTGGGGGAGCTGGGACTCACTGATTTGCGTAGTGTCACATGGGCACAAAGTGCAGGAGCCAGGATTTAAAATTAGGTTCTGTGATTTCCAATCTAATACACTTGCCCCTCACCGTGAGTGTAGGAATTCTTAGACTGAGAAATGTTACTTTCTACACAAATCCCTGAAATACGCCCTGCTTTTGCACCACAGTCTGACTCTAAGCTGCTTTCTGGTCTTATCTTACAATTCTGTCCTACGTTTAGGCCAAATTGGACTTGCGTGAAGTTGTGGTTTCCTGTTGACAGACTACTCACCATTCCCGTATTTCAGCTTTCCTCTGTTACTGGAATGAGTCCCTTTTCCATTTCTTCCCGTCTCTCTCTCTCTCTCTCTGTTGAGATCCCTCCTTTCCTCCAGTCCTACCCCATTAACCAGCTTTGTAACCCAACAGTTGGAGTGGAAAGAGGCCCAAATTCAAATCCCACCTCAGACACCAACTAGCTGTTTGTCAAGGGGCAGGCTGCTCAGTGACTCTTAGCCCCACTCTCTTCATCTATAAAATGAGAAGACTAGACTCCTCTACATGGGGTTATTGTGAGGATCTGTGAGGTACCTTGTGCAAGTACTTGGCCAACCTCATCGTGGTGTCTGAGTCCTAGCAATTATTCCATCTCTGATTCTCCCCTGCAAAATCTGGCTGTGGTCCCTCCACCCTGAGGCTATCTTGCTGCTCCTGAAGCCGTAGGTCTGACCCATCTCATTCCTTCCCCAGAGGCTCCAGCGCTTCCCTCATCCTTATGGGGCAAAATACAAATGCCTCTGGTTTTTCAAGGTCTAGACAATCGGGCTCCAGAAAACCTCTCCAGGCTGGTGACTTGTGACTTCCCACCACGCACGTCACAGTCCAGCCAAACTGGGGCTGGCTGCTGTTCTTCTCCTTCCCCATCTTGCTGTCCCCCTTCTTCCCATCCTTGGGCAGCTGCTCCCCACACCTGGGGAACGCAGTCACTCCTCCAAGTCGTCCCTGCTCTCCTGTGCCATGCAGAGTCCTTGGTTTCCTGCTAAGTTCGACACAGGGGCCACTTCCTACCACAATCTGTCCTGCTTCCCCTGTTGTTAGTGCCCTTTGCCTGGAAATTACTATCCATCTACGTGTGTGGGTGTGTGTAAATATATGCATGTATATGTGTGCATATTTTATATACATACATACATGTACGCCCATATATAAGTACTCTATACATATTATATTTGTATAAAATTTATGTGTGTGTATATAAAGTATATGTATATATATCATATCATATATACATTATATATATAATATAATATAAAAGTATTCACTTTTCTATGTATATTTTGCATTTCTCCCAACAGAATAAAAGCTGCGTAAGGGCAGGGACTCTTCTTTTGTCTTTGGTCTCTGGGTCATCAAATTCAGGACACATTGTAGGTGCTTGGTCAATGCTTCCTTTGACCATAGACGCATTATTCCATCTTGCAGTGCCCCCAGACTCTCTAGGGTTCTAAGATGTGGATGAGTTGCTGATCTTCATAGGGAGGGAAATTTTTCTGCCAGGAACTTCCCAGAACCATTGTGTAAGCTCAGTAACTGTACCTCCTACGTCTTATTGTATTTCATGAAGGTACCTCCTGTAGCTAGCAGAGCAGCGTTGACAAAGACTGAGTCTGAGGGCTTAAAGTGGATGGATAGATGGATGGATGGATGGATGGATGGATGGTCTTGAGGACTCGTATCGACCTTCCACCACAGCCAGTAATAATTGTTTATATTTTGATTGCATCTTAGAGATTGCCTAGCACTTGTATGTGTCCTGTCTCAAGTGGTTCTCACAGTAACCCTGTGGGGCAGATGAGGTGTCATTATACAGCCTCAGTTGCTTTTATTTTTTCTGTAAAATGGGAACAATAATAAACAATAAAATTGTAAGGGATAAAAGTATACCTACTTTCCAGGAATGATATCTTGGGGCTCCAATGAAATCATATATATATATATATAGTGAGTGTGTTGCAAGCCTTAAAGCACTCTGTGGATATATAAGTAGCACTCTAAATAGTTATGATCGTTATTACTATTATTCTTCTTAGAGACCAAGTTTCATGACCCCAGGGTTCCTTCCATTGTGCTAGGGCACCCCTCTCTGCCATTGTTTCCAGCCTATATGTCCCTGGCCTTGTGACAAAGAGGCAGGAGAAGGGGATGAAGCTTTGAAATCACTTTGGATGCTTGCCTCCCTCCTCCCCACTGGTTAATGTGAGTACAGTCTCCAGAAGGCATCAGAATATTCTGTGACAAAGAAACTCCAGTCTTCAGTAGATTTTTCTGCAAAAATTCATTTCTAAAATTGCAGCTGTGCCCATTTTCTCTCAAAAACATTTCTGATGTAAGTTACTGAGGCACAATTTTCTAGAGGTACCGGCAGATAAAAGTGGAGCTTTTCAGACCTGGAACATCTGTGTTGTTAAAATGAAAAACACCTGCTACAAGTCACCTTTCCAGCCATTAAATTACACAAATCCACTCTTAAAGCAAACTGCACCAACTCCCCAAAAGAAAAAAGAATTGCTTTGCTGGTATGATTTTTCTTTCTCATTAACTATTCAAAGAGATCATAGATGTCTGAGAAGCCAGGCATCTGAAATTATAAGGCAGGTCCTTCCCCCCCTCCCCGCTGACCCCCCAGTAGTCTCTATTTTACTAATCTAGCCTTTAGCAAATGCAGAGAGCAGCTTGCAGCTCTCTTGGGGAAATGTCTGTAATCTTCAGATCTAGTTCGCATTCTTCTGTGGGAAATACTTCAGGAACTAAAGGATCCATAATGCTTTGGTGCGTAAGCCCTACATGTAACCCAAAAAGATCTCAGCCTGTACCTGCCAGAGTAGACTTTGTGAGTTAACATGAATGGCTGTAGCTTGCCTGATAATGAACCTTAGACTGGGAACAATAGACATACAGTCTGCGGCTTGGTTGTTTCTATTTATAGACCTAAACTATTTCTATTCTGTCAAGGCCCTCTGTTTGCAGTATATTGTGCTCAGAGCTAAAGCAGATTTTTAGGGCAACTGGGCAACTTTCAGCTAAAAATTTTCCTTTAAAAAAAAATAGAGAGGGCGGCTAGGTGGCACAGTGAATAGAGAACCGGCCCTGGATTCAGAAGAACCTGAGTTCAAATATGACTTTGGATACTTAACACTTACTAGCTGTGTGACCTAGGGCAAGCCACTTAACCCCAGTTTCTCTGCATTCCCCCTCCAAAAAAAATAGAATTGGAACTCAAAACTTTAAATAAAAATGTAAAAAAAATAAATCCGGTCTCAAAAAAATAAAATGAAGTGGAAAAAAAAAACATTTGCCTATTCTTAGTTACCCTCATATATTATTCAAATAATTTTATTTAGTTCTTAATGTGTTTACCTTTGAGTTGTCTCTTTAATTAGTGTGTTTACCTACAAGTTGTCTCTATAATATTTATCTTTACATTATTCTCTCTCATTTTGTGGTACAAAGGGTATGTATGGCTTGCTTTATGAGCCCTTATGTGTGTTCTCAAATAAAAATCAAAGTGATTTTAGTGCTTTGGGAGCACTGAGCATTTTAAGAGATCTTCCTTATCGTCCTCTTGTAGATTCTTGGGATTTCATCTCATACACCTGCCTCTCACTAGCAAAAACGTAATTCATAATACCTTGCCTCCAGGGAGCATGGAGCTGTCTGTGAAATTCATTGAATATTTATTAAGCAACTTTTTTCTCAGTTTTATTGCTTAATATTGGTTCAGCCACCACTAAATTATGAAACTCACAGACTAGGCCCTGCTCTTTTTCCCTGCCTCCTTCTAACAAACTTCCGTCCTCGACCAAAATCAGATTATTTCGTCTCTTTAGAGTGTTCTAACCTTTTTGAGCATGTTGGGAGTTGTGATTTTTAGCTTTTTTTAATTTAAATACCTTGATTTTTTTTTATTTTAGGAAGAGGAATTAGAAGCTCAAATTTCCTTTCTTCAAGGACAGCTGAATGACCTGGAGGCCATGTGCAAGTACTGCGCGAAAATGATGAACACTCACCTGGGTGCGTGAGTACTCTGACTTAGCCCTCAGAAGGAGACCTTTCTGAGTGCTGGCGCACTTCAAACAAACAGCCTTTGACGATTGATTTGTCTAAAGCTTCACAGGGCAGGTTGTCTATCCTGTGCTAGAGAAGCTTACTTATCAGTAGCTGAATTTTCTCCCTGTCATTTGACTCCATGCTCCTTGTGTCCTAGCATGCATTTGGAGTGTCTGACTGGGGCTCCTGGTTCATAAATCATTTTGACATGTTCTGTACAGCTTCCACATTAAAGGGCCTTCCTTCATTGAGCTAAAATGTCTGCCTCTTCCACATGGGATGTCTTGGGATCATCCTTCTGTCTGCTCAGACGTGGGTATGTGGCTTCAGGAACCCTAGGATAGCTCTTTCCTGATGCAGTGACCCTTTCCCTGACACAGCTTTCTCCCCACACACAACCCCTATACAACTTCCTTTGGCACCAGATTCTCTAGTAAAAATCCTTCCCTTCCCCAAACCTGGTTGACCCCAGCTTCTCTGACACAGCTTCCAGGGGTGCAGCCAATGAGAAGCCAGAGACCCATGGGCTCCGAGCCTCTCAGACTTGGTGGGTGCCTCCTATACAAGTCCCCATGCACCCTGGTGATTGACCTCCTAAACACATCAGGATGAAGGGAGCTGACCCTCGCTGTATCCTTGCTGTGTGGCCTTGCTATGTGGGCAGAGTCAAGCTTCTACCTTATGAAATGGTCAGGGACTCTCAACCGC
The DNA here is from genome assembly GCA_028646575.1 of Pseudocheirus occidentalis. Lineage (NCBI taxonomy): Eukaryota > Metazoa > Chordata > Mammalia > Diprotodontia > Pseudocheiridae > Pseudocheirus > Pseudocheirus occidentalis. The sequence goes on along the minus strand of CM053597.1, from coordinate 28,776,742 downwards.
CTCATTTTGTCCCCAAATCAAGCTTGAGCTGAGAGTGCCAGCTCTTAACATAGAGAACTTGCTGCAGCATCCGTAACCCAGGCCTCCATCTTTGTTTCCTCTGGTTGCCCCTGTCCACTGTCTTCCCATCAAGCTCCTTCACAGGAGCGACTCAGCTCGAGACCAAAGCATAGACCAAGGCCTTGTGCTTTCAGCATGGGGGGGTGTGAATGAGCTTTGGCTTGATCCCCAGCCATTTCCCACCTTCCGGCCTTCTCTTTATTGTTTTCCTTTTATGTTCATCACACACACACGCACACACACACACACCAATTTTTTGAGTGTTACTTTAGTGTGATCAAATCCCTGCCCTGAACCGAAGGCCTTCAGAGAGTCATAACAATGTTTCATGGAATCCATCCATCCACACAGGACCTCTGTGCTCATTCCAGACATAAAAACCATCAGACCACAGATTTATAGTTAAGAAGAACTAGAGGGAAGACTGGTCCAGCCCCCTCCTGTTACAGATGAGGGAGTTGAGGCTCGTGGAGGTGCCCTGACTTGCCCAGGGTCACGAATGGTCAAGTAAAGAGTCAGGATTCAGTCCCAGGTCCACTGATTCCAAGCCCAGTATTGTTGCTGCCTTTCTTCCCTTATATATGGAGTCTCAGGGACATGAAGCCATCAAGAAGCTTATAGTTGCTTTGGGGAGGTGAGATGGATACATCTAAGAAGATGCCTAGTGATGCACAGTAACCCATGGTAAGTGACAGCCTGCAGACTTTAGGAATTCAGAGAAGAGAAGGCTCATTCTGGGCTGAGCCAGTCGGGGAAGGCTCCATAGAGAATGAGCAGCTTGATTACAGGGCTAACGTAAGCCTGGGATGAGAAATTCCTGAAGAGGGAACAGATACAGCCTACCCTCTTCCTGACTATAGCTTACGTCCATCCGTTCTCTTGTACTTTGCATATGTTATGGTTATTTTTGCATATCTCACAGTAGCCTTCCTTTACCCACAATAAATTATAGACTCCATGGGAACAGGGGCTGAATATTATCTCAACTTAATGTTTTGTCTCCTGCCTGTCTCAATATTCTGCATGCAGTAGGTACTTTAAAATGTTTTTGGAATTGAATTGTAGAAAGGTACCATGGCATCAGATTTTAGAAGGCTTTGAATGCCAAGCAATAGAGTTTTAACTTTATAGACATTAAAGTGCCTTTAAAGGGAATTGAGGAATAACACAGATAAGGAAGAAGAATCTGGTCCAAGTTTAAACAGGAATTGTGAAGGGAAGAGGAAGGAGGACCTGTTGTGGGCGGGGCCTCTACCATGGGGATGGCGATTAGGGAGAAGGGATGGATTGTGATGTGTTGGAGAGGGGATGGGCAGTGCTTATCACTGATTAGATACATTGAGGGGTGAAGGAGAAGGAAGAATCAAAAATGGCAAAGCTTTAAACATGGGAGACAGAATAATTAATGGTACAACAGGCAAAAATAGTCCAGTTAGAAGGAAGAGCGGGCCTCAGGAATGATACCAGGTCCAGCTCAGCGCTCAGTGATTCCAAGGGTGTCCTGATGGATAGAACCCCCGGGCAATTGGAGATTCAGATCCTCCGTCTGGCCTGGAGATCATGGTGCTCCGCCATTGTCTGCATCGAGAAGGGGACTGGAGAGAGAAGAGGGGAGGAGTAAGTAAAGGGGCAGAGGCCGGGGAACGTGGGGATTAGGGCTCAAGTAACAGGACTGAGAGCGGGTGGTGAGGAGGAGCTCAGGTTCTTTCAGGGAGATGGGCCTTGGAAGCAGAGAACTCACACAGCGACACTTGCTTGCTGATAATTCCATGCTCGTCTAATTCTCTCCTGTCACAGCAACAAAACCCCTGCTCTTGAGCCTGTGGTTTCCCACAACCCTATTCCAACATGAAGCCCTCAGCGTCTGTCTGCCCTTTAGGATGCTTTTCATATCTTGTTTTAAAAAAAAAAAAAAGAAGCTTCAGAGGCATCTTGGGGGTGGGGGGGACAGGAGCATTCTCAGCTTTTAAGCAGAGCACAGCTGAAGAAACAGAAATTGGAGGGGTTGGTCTCCACGTTCGTTTCTGGTCCTCCTGCGCTTCTTGATTTCTGTCTGGACCAGCCTGGCCGTGCTGAGAACCGTTGGGGTAGAACGTTGTGTTAGGAGGTCCAGGCTACTGGATAGCCCTGGCCACCTTTAAAGATGCTCCAGCTGAGTCTCTGGATCTCCCGAGCGCTTTTCCAGCAGTTTGGGCCTTTCGGTCAGCACGCTGAAATGAAGCCTCCCCTCTGTGCAGCATCACCGAACCACAAAACCAGATGCATTTCTGTGTCTGACTTTGAGTCACAATTGTCACTCGTAGCCATAGGCAGTCTTCCCACTCTGCCATTAAATTACGAATAACTGGGCTTCGCTTTACTGCCTGACGCACAGGGCTGATAAACAGAATCCCTGACTTTGCGCCCGGCAGGTGCAAGCCGGTTAAGATTTCTGGGTCCCAGATGGATCAGAAGGTGCCTCTCTAGCCATGGTTGCTGAGGATATGTTAGCTGGTGACACAAAGCAGGGAGAGATAGCTGGTGCTGAATGGAGCAAGATCCCAAAAGACAGGCTAACACAGTGCTTAAACTGAGTAAGGAGGAGCGTGGGGGAGAGAACACCTACTGTGTGCCAGGCCCTGCACCAAGCACTTTACTGATGTAAAGCTTTACAAGTTTAGGAGGGGAGACCATTGTTAGGAAGTAGTTTGACTCAAAGGGCACTAGGTGGCACCATAGTGCTTAGAGTGCCGAGCCTGGAGTTGGGGAGACTCATCCTCCTAAGTTCAAATCTGGCCTCAGATGCTGCCTAGCTGTGTGACCCTGGGCAAGTCACTTAACTCTGCCTTAGTTTCCTCATCTGTAAAATGACCTGGAGAAGTATCCTTGCCCAGACAACCCCAAATGGGGTCACCAAGAGTCGGACACAACTGAAAAACAAGTTTGACTCATAATTAGTGTGTTGTTTTAGTGGACTTCACCCTCAATAAAGTCTCCCCTCGGGAGTGAGCAGGATGATGGGCACATTCATCCCTTGGGTTGAAAAGGAAATGGCTTCTTTGACATATTCCTCACTTTTCCTTCTGCGACCCCTCAGTTGTCTTTGTTCCCTCCTTCTCTTCACTGGCCCAGGGGGACTAGGACCTAGGGTCAGGTGGAGGGAAGATTTCCTCCCAGCTCCCCCCCCCCCCTGCCCCGTGGGCTGCTGTCCAGCTCCATCCTTCAGGTGGCCCCTGAGTTGGGAACACCTGCATGACAGGAAACCAGAGAAGGGGCCTGGATTCACCAGCACCACCACCCTTTCTCCAGGCTGCTTGGTTACTCCAGTTTCTTGCCATTCCTTTCTCTCTCCAGGGCTGGGGATGCCCCAGGCCTCAGCCACACGCTGATCATTTATCTGAATGGCCGTCTGTAATGGATTTTTGGACAGGCAGTAAGTGACCTCAGGATGGTACCTTCTTTCAGATTTCTACATCCCAAACCAGCTTGGGAAAATCTGCATTTAATGGAATTCTGCTGACAGCTTAAATGCTACTAAACAGTGCCCTGGGGATGATGTGCTTGGCACTGTCAAGTGTCACCTCTGAAGATGTTGCCAGAGTGACAGAGGAGAGTATCCTGGAACTACCTTCAAATCCATACAAAAAAGATCTGCATTTCCCTTTGAGTTTTTGGATCTTCTGACCACGAAATCAGATGTGATAGCTGCCTGAAAGGGAATCTCCTCCTCCGTGTTTCAGGGCATCAGTGCCGCTTCTCAAAGTCGATGTTGCTGAAGCCTGATCACTGTTGTCCAGGACCAGTGAAGGACCTGAGACAGAAGCTGTACAGACTTGCCAGGTGCATGAGTTTTTCTGGATCTGGCTGGAGTTGGAGCATCTCCTATTTTCAGTAACTTCTCTTCATCTGTTAGAAATCACAGGTCAGCCAATATTTCACTCAGGATTTACAGCTTCCAATAATCTCCAAGTTTATTCAGCGGGTAACAGCAGGGCAGAAACAGAGAATAATGCAAGGGTGACTTTTTGTCTAAATGGCTTTTAATTACTAAGTGTATTTATCAGAGAGTGAATGGCAGCGGCCAGACTCATAACCTGGGTACCCAATGCTAGCGGGGCTTTGTTGGGTCCAGATTTTCTAGACAAGTTAGGCTGTTAGCTCTCTTGAATCAGCTGTATTCAAAGGTTATAGATGGTGGGGAGTGAAGATGAACATCTTAGTAAATCTTAACTTTTCCTGCCAAGTTTGGAGAATTTTCTTTTTTTTTCTTTTTTTTTTCTTTTTTTTTTTGTAAGAGGATAGGTAGGGTAATTGGCATGAAGTGACTTGACCAAGGTCACACAACTAGCTTTTTGTGTTAAGTGTCTGAGGCCAGATTTGAACTCAGGTCCTCCTGATTCCAGGGCTGGTACTCTATTCAGTGGGCCACCCAGCCACCCCGAGAATTTTCTAAGTTCGCATTCTCAATGTTGCCATGGTTACTTCTTCACTGTCATTCTAATTACCACGCTGGAAGCCACTGATAATATTAACCTTGCTAACCAAACCAGCTACGTCTAGTTTTGCCATATTTCACACCCAGAGTGTACGTGGGGAAGGAGCATACACAGATCCATTCAATGAAGCAGAAGGTTTAAAATGCCACTAAGGGTTTGTGAGAGGAGAGCGTTGTACCCAGCGGCTCCAGCTCCTAGTACCGTAGGGAGCAGTGGACCACCCCAGAATGAAATGTCATGGTAGTCTGCTTGACTTCAGAGCGGAATCTTGGGATTGGAAGGGAACCTAGGGGCTGTCAGCTCAAATCCCTTCCCCTTCCAGGCAAGAAGCCTGAGCTCCAGAAAAGCAGCATGGTATGCCCAAAGCCACTCACACACGCAGTGTCTCCTGACTCTCAGGAGGCCTGTGCTTTTTTTCTGTGCTAGGTCATAAAAATAAAAAATTATTCTACAGAGCTGGCTAGGTGGCACAGTGAATAGAGCACCAGCCTTGGAGTCAGGAGGACCTGAGTTCAAATTTGGCCTCAGACACTTAATACTTACTAGCTATGTGACCTTAGGCAAGTCACTTAGCCCCAATTCTCCTCCCCCCCAAAAAATTATTCTACATAAGGGTGAATGGAAGGAAATTAGGTGCAATGGATCAAACACTGGGCCTGGAATCAGGACAATCTGAGTTAAAATCCAGTTTCAGGCACTTAGTTATATGGCCCTGGCAAGTCGCCTAACCTCTGCTGCCTTAGTTCTCTTGGCTGTAAGATGGGGATAATGATAGCCCCTACTTTTCATCATTGTAGGGAAGACCAAATGAGATCTTTGTAAAGCCCTTATTAACGGCTTGACACACAGCAGGTGTTCAGTAAATGCTTGTTTCTGTCCTCTCCTTTCCCCACTCAGATGGCACAGTCCTGTAGTCTTCAAATGTTCTTAGACCTCAAAGGGACCTAGAGGGTATCTGGTCAGTCACTGCTCTGTCTTACGAGTGACCCCAAAGGGACGGAGCGGCAGGATCACCTGCGAGGTGGGAGCAGGCTCAGCATAGGCCCCAGACCCTCAGTATAACGCCTCCCTCGTTGGGTCTCAGCCCTGTCTGCTACTTTCCATGCATCAGAGTGTTTATGCCCTTATCAGCTCACATTTGAAGAGAAGGTTTTACAGATCTACCTTTCCAGCATTGATGAAGACGCTTGTGGAGAGGGATGCTTTTGAAATTATTCAGAATGTAGAATGGTGACATGGAAAGAGAGGAAAGAAAGAGTGAATGATGACTTGACAGCCTGCTACCGTGCAGGTAAACAAAATAAAACTTGGTTCACTGCCCTTAGTTAAAAACACTATTGGGTCATAGGGGATTTTGCCGCATTTTAGATGTGAGTATTAGCTTCCCCCGCTGTCCTTGCATACAGGACGAGTGAAGGTCGTATTTGCAGATGAGCTAAAAGGTTTGGAATCACTTGGGCCTCCTCTGATGACATCAGGGCTTTCATCCCCAGCAAAGGCTGGAGAGTCAGAGAAGCTGGCTCAGTCCCCACCTTCTGGAGAAGGGAGAGTCAGCCATCAGCAGAGATGCAGCCCCTGGGCTCTCCTCCTGGCATGGCCAGACCCGGGCAGAAATGCCCAGAAATGAGAAAGGCCCTTCCTGAGCCCAGATGAGCTTTCTCCCCACCCCTTTTAGGACAGGCGGCTTGTTACAACAGAAAGAGCAGCAGATGCCCTGTCCAAGGCCCTGCCTTCATGTCATGCCTCTATGCCTTTATAGCAGTCTCCCATTCCTGAGGGTGGAGCAGGGGTCTGTGTCACAGAGTTTGGGGAAGAAAAGCGCTTTGCAAATCTTTATTCGTGAATCTTTTATTGGGTTTCTTTTGCATCTGTTAGACTCTGAGCTCCTAGAGAGCAAGGGCGAGTTTTGTTGGTTTTGGTCTTTCTTTATCTCTCTGTCCCTCAGCATTGTGCCTGGTACGTTGTTGTTTAGTCATTCCAGTACTGTCTGGGTCTTCATGACCCCATTTGGAGTTTTCTTGGCAAAGAAACTGGGGTGGTTTGCTACTTTCTTCTCCAGATCATTTTACAGATGAAGAAACTGAGGCAAACTGTGCTCAGGGTCACACAGCTAGTAACTGTTGGAGGCCAGATTTAAACTCGGAAAGATGAGTCTCCCTGACTCCAGGCCCAGGGCGCTCTGTTAAGAACAAGTACAATCAGGCCGTAGGACAAGTCCAAACGACTTGTGAAGGAAAATGCCGTCCCCATCCAGAGAGGGAATGCCGGGGTCTGAGTGCAGAGCGAAGCGGCCTGTTTGCTCTCTTTTTGTTTCTCCCGTTGGTTCCAGTTCTTCTTCACACCATGACTAACGTGAAGCTCTGTCTGATATGAATGTGTATGTAGAGTCTGTATCAGATTGCATGCCATCCATAGGGGGACAGGGGAAGGAAAGGATGAGGAGAAAATCTGAACTCAGAATCTTATGGAAGTGAATGGTGAAAACAAAAAGTAAATAAATAAATGAACTTAAAAAGAAACAAGCACAATTATAATGCAAGCTGTTTCATGCTAAGCTCACTTAGGGTTATAAGCCAAAGTGCCTTGTTTGGTTGAGGAGAAATACTGCTGCAGACAGGGTGATTGAGTGAGATTTTGTGAAGGAAAGTCAAGCTGGGCCTTGAGGACTCCACCAGAATGCAGCAAATGGGAGGAAGGAAGACATTCCGGGCATTGGGAAGAGCGTGAGCACAGACAGCAGGGAGACTCAGGATGTGTTTTCAGGAGGCAGAGTGTGTCCGTATGAGGGAACTTGGAGTTTACGCCGAATTACATACGGCTGCAAAGTTAAGGCAGAACTAGATTATAAACAGCCCTGAATGGCCCGGGTTCACCTTCAGATTTTTGCTTACCTCTCCGCTGCCTCTTCTATGTGCTGAATTCAAGTTCTACCTTTGGCACATAGTGGCTGAGTCACCCTGGGTCAGTCATTCAGTCGATCAATGCCTAGGCAGAGAAGGAGCCAGTTTGCATGGGTAGAGGCTGGTCCCCACTAGAAGCTCCCTGTGCCAGTGAAACCCCAAGGCTGGTCCCTTCGTCGAGGCACACCTGGAGTGCTGGCAAGACGAGGCTATTTTCTACCCCTTAGTGTTAATACACCTAAGTCAGCTTCACATCAGGCAACATGGAGGGTGGTCGGGTCTGGGAGGTTACATAAGAAATGCCACAAATGGGCCATGCCCGCAAGGACTTGAGCATGTTACCAAAGCTGCGGTCCTCTTCAGGATCTAACCCAGTAAGCAAGCCAGCACCCACCCACCTAATGGCCAGACACTTCCCGTTCATGAGAAGAATTCAAGGTTCTTAACTGTGCCTGACCATGGACAAAGCATTGGTAGATGGATGTATTTCTTAGACATATGTGAAGCTAGTTCAGCTGTAAACCTCAGCTGTTAATTGATATTAGAAGTACATTGGACCCTGAAATCAATGGAAATCAGAATCACCTTAGTCTTACCTCTTTGGGCTGGGGGAAGGGAAATGGGGAGGGAGGAAGAAAGGAAACAAACAGTTATTAAGCACCTGCTATTTGCCTGGCCCTGTGCTAAGCACATTACAAATATTTCATTTCATCTTCACAACAGAAGGGTAGAGTATTTATCCAAATGATATCATTAAAATAGTCCCAGCTAATACTTAAACTTTCTTGCCTACTACAGTCCCAGTATACTTCATAATTTTTAGGTTTTAGCCATGTGCATGATTTTATTTTCAAAGGTACATGTTTTAGCAAAGGCTTATCTATCTGGGTAGTTAATTACTAGTGGCTAGGAAGCCTTTTAAGCTTTAAAATTAATCCAGAGACTGTTTTTCTGAGTGACTACCAAATGGTAGCTATGAGTAATATAATAGAATTTAGCTTTTTTACTGCTAGAAATTTCATGGGCAGTACTGTAGAGCTGCCTATAAGTATATCATAGAAGAGTAATAGACCATATGGCTGAAATTTTAATTCGACACATACTCATTGAGCACTCGCCATGTACCCAGGCCTTGTGCTGGGTGCTAAGGGATTACAAGGCTGAGTTAAGCCCACAGTCTCCTGCTCACAGAACTTACACGAGAAGGCAGGTTTATGAAGAACAGGGCAGAACATGAGCACGGATTCAGAGGACCTTTGTAGATGAAGGCCTTGAACACACTAAGCACCGTGTCTTCAGTGGCAAACCATGTATCTCCTCAGGAATTCTGTCTGCTCCCAACGGTCCTTGGCCCCAGTCTGGGGGAATGGCAGCTTTGCTTGTAGTTCCCATTTCCTCCTTGCCCCTAGTATTTCCAAGTTCATGGGGGTTCATTGTCTTGCCTAATGTGGAGTCACAGCTCTCTAGTCCTTACGAGCACTCAGGACACAGGCCTTGTTCAGAAGCCTGACGTCTTTATCTCAGATAAAAATATCTCTTTATATGTATTTCTATATCTTAGGAGATCTCTTTATCTCGTAATCTAAGATTTTGCTAAGGGCTTTGTCAGTCGCACCTAGAATGCCTTGAGTGTCCAGGAGCTACTAATGAATGAGTGGAAAGAACAGGTAGAACATCCGAAGGCGCCAGCCCGCCCGCCTGCTTGTGACCTTGAACCAGTCTCTTCCCCTCGGCTACTTCAGTCTTCTCATCCTCAGAATGAACTGGGCAAGAGCCAGATTAACCCAGTAAGCATTTACCGAGTGCCTGCTGTTTGCTGCACACCTGCTAGGGACTGAAGATACAAAGATTATCTTAGGCGATCCTTTCAAGTTCTGAAATCCAGTTATTCCCGTGGGTCTGTGCTCCCCGGTCCTGAGTCTGAGACCCAGCCCTTAATGCAGCTCAGAAAGCCAAAGTCTTTTCCTGTTCACATCAGTAACTCTTTAAACATTTCTCCAGTACATGTCATGTGTGTGACATTTTACTATACTGGAGGGAGTCGCAGCAATAAGAACAGTGGCCAGAGTTTACTGGGTGCCAGGCAGGCGCTGTGCTAAGGACTTCACAATTGTCATCTCATTTGGTCTTCAGACAACCTTGGGAGGTGGGCGCTATTATTGTCATACCTGCTTTACAGATGAGAAAACTTATTTAAGACTTAAAGTAATGTTCTTTCCCCTGAAGAGAATCCAGTGTAGTTGGAGATGGATAAACATAAGCAAACATGAAAGAAATTTAGGGACCTGAAATTGCGTGTTATATACAAACAATTAAAGAGTGGTGGGGTTGGGGGATGTGATAGTAAAATGGTACTCCCTGGAGGGAGTCTGTTTTTGAGCTGGATTCTGAGGGAAAGGAGGATCATGGGTTGACAGGTAGGAAAGGACGAGGCCTGAAGGGACAGAAATTGAGTTATATGTGATGGGAGTATTTGGGGCCCATGAATAGATTAATTATAATTTCCTCAAGGGCAGGGACTGTGCCTTAAATTTCTTTGTGTTGAACTGCCAGTGCCTAGCAGAATAGTCTTCCTATTAATTGGGGGTGCTTTCAGTGATGGTAATGGGTAGTAACTATGGGATTATTTTTCTCTTCTTTTTATGCCAGCCATTTTTTATTGGATGAAGACAGTGATCTTCCATACACTTATCCACAGAGGTCTTAAGAAACTGAAAATTTACTTTGTGTAAAAGCTTTCATTACACTTAGACATACAGGTCTATTTTTGTGGCATTGACATTTCATTTAAAACAGTCCTGTCACTACACTTTATTACACAGATGGGTTCCCTTGCAAAATTCCCTGCAGAAGGAGTTAGTCTTTTTTTTTTACTTCCATGCTATAATAATTTTATAAATTTATGCCCATACATTAATCTTTGAAGGATCTGTGATTTCATTGGTGTGGGTGTCCCCACCACCACCACACAGCATTGTCTTCAAGAGTTGTTAGGGCTGAAAAATTCTTCTCCCTGTAGCCAACCAAGTGATGGGTCTCTCCAGACTTAGCTCAGCCAGTCTCCTGCTGATAGTCCTATTTGAAGTTTTAAAAGCCCATTCTTGAAGATTTACTGACTTGGTAGGACCTTTGAGACTTTGTGCCCTGCACAACATTGGCCTTTGAGAATTCACTGCACTGTGAAGGCATCAGAATAAGACCTAAATGGGCAATAAACATAAAACCTCAGAGTATCCAAATAATCTAGATAATTTATTTTACCTCCTATTCACATAGACAAAACATTTTTAAGCATTAGGCATTTTATATCTTACAGCAATAAAGAATTGGCTTTACGGTGGTTACTCGGATAGTTCAAGTTTCTACCTTAAGTGTTTTAAGATATGAAAGTTTACCATCGTAGAACTTTCCATTTCATATGTAGAGGTAACTTCCTGAACAGTTCTATGTAAATGTAATTTTTATAAATGAAATCCTGTTTGTACTGGGGGAGCTAGCTGTTTATGGGGTATCTATGGTAAATCTTTTTAAATTCCTTTTTCAGAGTAGCTAAGTGCCCTAAGTAATCTCTTTTTGAGTTCATATTTTTCATTTATCACATCTTCAAACAAGGATATTCCACTTAGTTAAACCAAGCCTCTAATAACAAGGTTGTGGTTTCAGTTCTTGCATAGGCCAATAAATGCAGTTCTGTTATTGTCATAGACCGCATCATTAACCTTGGTCTACCACCTTGCAAATGGGGCTAATTATATATGTATGGCAGGGAGGGGGCATGAATCCGCAAGAGATTGTGAGTGGATTAACAAAAATTCATTCCCATTCAGGGCAGTACAGCTCAAAGTACATGTTCAGCAGATGGTGACTTTGTGTATGGAGCGATGACATTGTTATTTTGTCATTAAAGCAAGACATGACTATATGTATTTATAGATGCTAGAGTTTTGTTCTAGCGCAGTCCATCGTCATATGTGATTCAGCGTTAAAGGGATCTATCTTAGCTCTGTCATGGAGACGTACTAGAAAAATTTGATGTGCTGTCTGACAGTCCTGAAAGAGGGTGCTACAGCAAGACCTTGTTCATTTCCATGCTCTTACCACCAGAATCACAGAAAAAGACTCATTAATGTGTCCATAGAACCACCTTCCCCACCCTGGGGAGCCACATCCTTAGCCTACCCCAGCCACCTCACTCCCATTCTGTGGGTACTTGTATCAGGACCACTGAAGAGACCTCGCAAAACAAGTGGAGCAGAAGGCTGCCAAAATGAGCTTGCTCCCAAGGGCAGGATTGTGACATACTTAAAATAGACATAGATACTAAAATCATTCATTTGTACATTGACCAGGGACGCTCTGCATAGCCCTATATCTGCTTGAACTATAGTGGACGACACAAGGTACCTGCCCTTGAGAACAGATGAGAAGTATAGACAGGCAAAACTGACATGTTTGGACATTAAAAATAGAAATATTTATTGCATCTTTCCAATGAAGGCATCCTCTGTTCTTTTCCCTCTCTCCCCTCTTCACTCTAGCTTGCCTCTGAAAAGGGCTAAGTTTAAAGTGTTTTTAATTTCTTCCCATGTGTTCTTGGAGGGAGGAAGAAATCCTGGGACATAATTGTGTTCTTGCATTTTCATGATAATTATTACAGAGAACTGAAGAAGATATTGGTGGGGTTCGGTTTAAAAATCATTGCAATTAAAAAACCAACATTTTCTTTTTTGAAGTCACACTGTTCTGATTCTCTTCATCATCCTACATTTGGATGTGTCTTGTTAACTTCATTTTGTGTATGTGTGTGTGCGTGTGTGTATGTGTGTGTGTTTTACTGAAAGAACAAATTGTTACAGGCTTTTAGTGAAACCAAAAACATTCACCCTCTAATTATATCTATTATTCCATCCCTGTTTCAACCAGCTTGCTCTCTTGTGTTGGAGTCTGCTTTCTATTAGGTTAACACAGCAGTCAAGGATTCGGCATAAATAAAAACTGTACCCTGTTTCTCCCCATTTACATTTACTCCTGTAGTACATAAAAGGCCCAATCAGCAGGGTTTGTCCCTATGGAGAGAGGGATGGACTGGCTTTGCCTTTCTAGTAAGTCATCAGCCTGCCAGAAAGCAGGCTGGGGGATGGGGGGGTGGGGGTCCTCTGCCCCACCCTCACTAGGATTATGGTTTCAAAATCCTCAGAACAACCAGGTTTTGAAATGCAGATGCCAAGAGGGCTGCAGGCCCTGGCTGAGTTGCCATACCAACAACCTTGTTTAACTCCAGGTGCATGGGAGTGCTTGATGCAATTTGTAATGGTGAATAATCTACCTTAGTGGGGCTAAGAATACCATATGCACTGTGCAGTGTGTATTCTGGACACCTGGTAAATTGAAACTGGTGGTTTATCCACCCTCCAGTAGAGTTTATGTGTGCTCCTTGATGGTACAAATGGCATCTTGTCTGACCTTCACACTCCCCACCCTGGCTGCCAACACAGTGCCCTCTCTACACTGCGGACGCTTGATGTGTGTCGTTTGATTAAATATGTTGGTAGGATCAATGTAACCTTGCAGGATCTCCATCCCTGCTCTTCCTTCCCCATGCTCACCCCCAGATGCTAGTCAGTGTCCAGAGGGCCATCACACAGACCCAGTGGGATCTGCCGGGGGGCTGCACAGAGCCAAACAGAAGTCACGTTAAAAGATATGACAGTCAAGAATGGCGGTTTGTCTTCTGTGCTCCAAAGAGAGGGTAAATGAAGAAGAGTTACCGTTTCTCTAACCGGACGCTTGTTCTGGTACCAGGATCCTTCCCTTCTCTGGGCAGAGGTACCTGTGTTTGGCTAAGCTTGGGGTCATTGCTGTGACACCAATGCTGTGGCAGCATCAAAAGTCAATGAAGTTTACGACCAGATTCATGATTTGTCTGTAATATCTTGAGCCCTTTTTTGCATTTCATTATTTTCTAAAAATCTAATTAGAAGTAGTTTCCCCTCACTCCCACCCCTGTAGCTGTTTCCTTAGGGAATTTCCACAGTTAGAGGGATTTTTCTGGCAGTAGTATGTAGATCCTGGGAGATGGCCACTCCAAAATTCCTGGACGTCGCCGCAAGCCGATATGTGTCAGTGTCCTGCACTAAGCATGGTGGGAGATGTGAATGAGAATGAACCAGGCCATGTGGGTAGTTCAGGGAAGAGCTCCATGTATTGATTCTTTGGACAAAGTTTTTATAGTGCAATGAGTCAAAAGAAAATGGGACTCTAGTTTTCTTATCACTATTAGAACAGGAGGTTCAAGTAATATATCAAAATCCTGGATGTAACAAAATGTCTCTATTCAAATAAGGATTTGACACCTAGGTGACTAAAATCTTAGGGCAGAGCCTTTAATCTCAACAGTCTGATAATTCCTTATGCAGTCGCATCTCAAAAGAATACTTTCAGCAGCTAGCTTCAAAGCAGAAGCTGCTATCACCAAAAATATCTTTTTTTAGAGCAGACCACCTGGAAATTATCTGAGTGCCGGATCAAGTATTTTGGCTGTCCACATAATCTCTCCCCCTCCCCCACCTTTTTTTTTCTTGATAAAAATTTAAAGGCATGTAATTCAGTGCCTAAAGCCTGAATATCACACAGCATTATTCATATAATACAAGGCCCAAATATACAACAGACTGTTATAATAATTAATATAGGAAGCAGGTGCATACTAAGAGCTAATATATCCTGAAGTGGAGAGGGTTTTTTTTTTACTGTATCAATAATTGTTTTTGTAACTCCTTCTGGGTCAATCCCAGGGATCTTACTGAGTTCAAGATCTTAATAATCTGCTGGAAAGCTTTTTATTTCCATGGTGATACTGGAATTATGCCACGTTCCCAATAAGCAGACCCTGATCCTATCCCATGTGGTGTTGGGATGGGAGGAATTCTGTAAACTAGGGGTGACACTAATGCGTGCATATCTATAATCACATCTAAGTAACAGTTGAGTTTTTAATGCTTTTAACTCATCCCCTAAGTATAATCCTAATTGTTGTAATAAACGGATCTTATACAGAAGATCCTTATCAATATCACGCTGTGTCTTAAAGGCCACAGCAGCATTTTTTGATAAGTCATTAACCTGTTCTGCAGTTTGGATTTCAAACACAGTGGTTGGAACCAGTAACAGTATTGGGGCAGTGAATTTAGTAAAAAGAAATCTGACAGACCTTTATCCCCCGCCCCTTTTTTTAAGACATCAGAAATTTGATGTAATGCCTATACCCCTGATGTCTGATACCAAGCGTAAGTGATATTAATTGGAAAAAAGCAAATAAAGATTGTTCAACAAGATCTCTGCTAGATATACATTGAGCAAGAGTAGAATCAATGCATTTAACAGTCCATACACAGATAGGCATATCCATAATTACATGGGAGAAGGAGTCTGGTCCTAAGTGTTTCTAACTGTTACAACAAATTGATTTTATACAGTATGTCATATCCATAGAGTCTTAGGTTTTCAAAGCCAAGGTAACATTCCTTGCCAATTCATTCACAAATTGAGCAGTTTGTATTCCGCTAAACAAAGAAATATCAGCCACAGTTGCTGATATTTAAAGGAAGGCTATTAGTCCTGTGATCAAAAAGTCCAAAAATCAGTTTTTGTTAAAGAATCAGATATCTCTTGAAGTGCAGGTTCCCCCAGAGTCTGAAATTGTGTGAGGGGATAAGTTAAACAAGTAGCATTTCATTACAAGACTGTATCATCCTGTGAAAAGGTGGGACGCCAAGCCGGTTCCCCTTGGGTTGTCCTTGTGTGAGGGATCCTCTGACCCTCTTCTCTGTTTCTGCTTCTGAGAGGTGTCATGCTTGGACATTCTGTGTTGGCATCCTCAGTATCTGAAAACATAAGCACAAGCTCTCCTCCACCTAATTAAGGGTCAGGTCTTTTCCAGTACTTTATTTGGGAATATGTACTTTTTCAAATTGTTTTTCTGCTGGTGTATACCCATTTTTAGTGATGCTTTAAAAATTTAGGGTATAGAAGGCAGAGCTATCTGCTTTTTTGGTATATTGATCCCAATCCCCCTTTTTATTTTTATAAATGGGTCTCATTGAAAGATTGAATTGATTTGCCTGTTTAGGCAGGAGCATTATTTGTTTTTATTTCTTTAGGGGTACCTAAGGATGAAAAACAATCGAAATGGAGTGAAAAAAAACAATGCTTCTCCTTACAGAAGCGTAGCTCCAGATGTAATCATATAACACTGAAGGATAATAATTTTGCCCTGTCCATCTAATGTAGCCGTATTAAGTTAAATGAATGGCATGTTCCACAGTTACAAAGAAACAGAACATGATTAAAATGTTTTTAAGTTTAAAATTTTTTTGAATGGAAATATAGTCATTGACTGTTGCCTTTTCATTTCGGAGGGATGTTACAGGGAGGGGACCCTATATTATTTAAATGCACAATTACATAGTATCTTATATTAGGGGAAAATATCATTCTAAAAAAATCCATTCTTGAAGAAATGGCAACAATAAAAATTAAATTAGAGGCTTCTAGTAATACACTGAAAGTTTTCTTTCCCATTTCTCATTCACCTTAAATTGATTTGTAAGTCATAGTTATGATAAATTGTTAACCTTCAAACTAAAAAGAGCTATAATGCTGACATATGGCTCAAAAAATTAAATTTAAGTTTTAGATTCAAGAACACTCAGCTTTCATGTTCAAATTGCTTAGATCACAAATTTAAACTGTGCTTGATAATACTTATCTCACTCCAAATATCAGTATGTGCAAATTCTTATGCTTGTAAGTATCTGGTAGTTCATTTTCTCAATTCATGTTTAGCTTTTAAACAGCAAAGTTATCCAGCCTTCGAAGTTACCAAAACAAAAGTGTATGAGGAAGAAGTGTTCACTCATCACAAGGTTATATTGCAATTTTTTTTTAAAGGCAGAATGAGTAGCATCCATTTGCCAAAAACTATTAGGTTATAAACTTCTAGGATTAATGGTAGTGGAAGAGAGGAAGGCATTTTGTGCATGATTTAACTATTTGCCTGACCATAAAAATGAAGAGGAACCCAAAGAGGGTTAGGGCTGCCTGAGACCCCAAAATACCAACATGCCGGGTTCTGCAGAAAGAATTCCACTCAAGTCTTCTCAACCAAGGAAAAAGTAAAGTTTATTGAAAGATATGGGGTAGTCTCTTACAGAGCAAGTCTCTGCTAAGCTGTTCTATGGCGCTCAATTAATGGGCCCAGGCAGAGATTTATGAGTGTAAATATGAGAAATAGAAAAAGGATTTTTTTCTATTTTTTACCACTTGTTGCAACTGTAAAAATAATTGATATAACTCTTGAATGTTGAAATACCTAATATTTGTAGTCTCAATGTTCTTTATAGTATAAAAACAGCATTTACTATCTATAAAAATGTCAAGGGATTGAAGCCATTCTTTTAAAAGACATACAATAGGAAATATTTCATTTTTTTGGGTAAATGAAAATGGAATAGAAATAACTCTTTTAACTATCTCTTTATTTGAGATGTCAGTAAAAAGCCTTAACTGCTTTTAAAAGAGAAGGATGTTATTTGTGGAATGACCCACTCTTGATTGGAAATAAGCTGTCAAAATAGGTTGTTTGTATTGTGTAAAGGTCCTTGATACACATTTAATAAACTTTACCAGGAAGGGTCTTCTTAGATTAGCATTTCAATTTGGGCTTTAACATAATGTTGCTGAATATGGATTAGGGGAGGATCTGAGCTTATAATTGCATGTTGTCTTTTGTTAAGGTTTAGGGGAATTGGGGGTTGGGTCTCCCCTCATAGTAGTGAGCTTTGGTGTTCCAATCTTAACGTCTCCTAATAATTTTTTAAAGTCATTTAAAGTTTCCAAGTTATCTCTTTGAATTATTATTTTTTGAGGCTCAATAATTTTATCTCTCATTTTATATCCTAAGTAACTGTATGAAGATTGCAACTGAATTTTATCAGGGACTGTGACTAACCCATAATGAGACAGACTAACCTGAATGGCTTGAAGTATTTGTTGTAAAATTACTTTGAAGGATGGGCACAAGGTGTCATTTATGTAATAGATAAGATATGCACAGGGATATTGATCTCTTATAGGTTGTAATGCCTATGCAACAAATTTTTTGGCACATGAGAGTGCTATTGTTTTTCATCCTTTTGATGGAAGGGAAAAAGCCAAATACTGACAGTTGTCTTTATGTAATGGGATAGTTTTAAAACAATCTTTTAAATTGATTATCCACAAAGGCCGTTCTTTTGAAATCATAGAGGGACCAGGGAGGTCTAGTTGAAGGGCTCCCATAGTCTGCTTTTTCATTTATTGCTTATTCTCTGGTTTCCTGACTTTTTCTTTATAGTAAGAACAAACTTTTAAAATTGAGCTTTGTTTTAGCCAAAGAAAAAAATATATATTAATTGAATCTCAAACAGTTAAAAAGCCGATCACCATACTTTTGAAGGCTTTAAGTTCTAAAATTCCTTTAGTCAATGGGAATATTTTAAGGTGAATTTTAAGTAGTTTGTATACATATCTGTACATGTTCTAATTTTAGGTGAAAAATAATATTAAATTTCCCAGGAAGCTAACATAGAAGAGTTTTTATTCTTTACTGATTACTTAGTCTGATCATGGAAATTAGGTCTAGGAAGGAAAAAAGTAGGAATATGTGATTGTGGTCTTAAGTGCTTTTTATATTAAACAGCAATTTTTACCAATCACAGCTTAGAGCTAATCACAGTTCATTTTATTCTCGTGGAGCTGTAATAAACAATAAAGATCTACTAGGTCTTTTAATACATAAGAGATATCATTTAACATTTTTCTTTCTCAAATTTAAACTTATCCTGGTGTAAAAGCCAATTGTTAGAAATCCTTATTAGTCTTTTGAAGCTTCTTAGCAAGTTAGGTTCGTAATTTGAGAACTACATAACTAAAACAAGTTCTTATCTCAGTCTGATGACTTTGCCGATAGAGATAGTTTCCAGGGGTCTTAACATTATTAAAAAAATAAGAGGAATTTATAGAGACCAGTGATCTTCCTGCTTTGCTAAATCTCATACATGTAGGAGGAATGTTATAGTTTTCACCCAGTTTCCTCTTTTCCATATACAGTAATCAATTAATTTTAGTTTTAGCATTAAGACACTAAAATGATCAATTTTACAAGTTTCAAAACTGATAGCCAAACTGTTTAGTCTGTAGTACAAACAATAAGCTTCAGATGAAGTAAGTTGTATTCCTAGATCATATAAAATTATTGATTAAAAAGGATGGATTGTTTTACCTGGTACAGACAACTGCTGGCTTCTTACTTCATGGGAGGTACTTCCAGGCTTTCAGTAGCAGGGGCTCAGAAATTTTACCAGCCAGGCCTTTATGGTAGCTGATGTCTCTTCCCCCTCCTTCCTTTGCCAGAAGGGGGGAGGTGAGTTTGAAGGGGGGGAGGTGGGGGTAGGGGAGGAAAACTCTTTTTTTTCATCTGATCTTAGATGAGAGGAGTTAATAGAAAGAAACTGCATTGTTTTTTTACAATTGTATTGAGGTACCCTCATGACTCAGGGGGAGGGACTGTAACCTCCTTTATCAACTACAGGTAAAGGTGTAAATACCTGGTTTTCTGTATGGCAGATATAAACATTATAAGACAGGGTTTAGCAGAACTGATAAAGTAACAACTGTTTTTACACAAATTTCTTCCTCTATCTTTTAAATTTCAATAAGAAACATATCAAAAATTCATGTTATCTAACATTATTTCTGGTTAATAACAATTATTCAATTTTTAATATGTAGTAGAATTGTACTACAGTTTAGGAAGACCATAATAACACAGTGACGTTATGCTATTAGTTGTATTTCCAAATCATTACATGCAAAAATTATTGATAGATAATTGAGGCTTTTTTTTCTCCTCTTTTCAGAATTATAAAGTCTGAATTGTGGATTCAGGTTGCTTAGAAGTGTGGGCTGCATGTTTGGCCCAGGGCTGTTGTTGGTGGAGCCCTGGATGTAACTTCCTTTCTCCTTCCTTTATCCTGATTGGGGAGGATGACTTAAATACCCTAATAATCCTTCAGCACTCTCTCTTTTAGTCTGATCTGTGCTGAGAGACTTTTAAAAAATGTTTTCAGTTAGTTTAACCTGTACTTCAGTAAACTTTTTTGAAAGCAAAAGCTTTTAACTTGCCAGTTACAGATGTGGAGATTCTGAACAAAGTTCAGTGGTGCCAGTCTCTGCCCTCTACTAGAGCTGAAATCTTTTACTTTTGAAGTATTTCTTTTTCAGATCTTTATATGTTCTTATTTTGCCTTAGTGCCAAATGCAATTAACTTTCTTTTTTTTACTTTTTTTTTATTTTTTTCTTTTTTGGAGGGCAGTTGGGGTTAAGTGACTTGCCCAAGGTCACATGGCTAGTTTTTGTGTTAAGTGTCTGAGGCCGGATTTGAACTCAGGTACTCCTGACTCCCAGGGCTGGTGCGCTATTCACTGCAACACCTAGCCACCCCAGCAATTAACTTTCAATTGCATCCTGATACACAAAACTTTTCTCTTTTAGATGAAGCGGGAGAATGGTTAAATGCGCATTATTCTGCCTCTTTGATCTGAAAGGAAAAATTCCCTTTTTAATTTTTTATGGCCTTGCCCACAATCAAAACTTGGCCAGAGTTAGATTGGGGGGGAGGAGATTTTTAAGCCTTAAAACTTCTATTCACATTTTTCATGAAAGTAATTTATTTTTTCTAATTTTTATCTTGATACACCTTGTATCCCCTTTGACTAACTGTTACCATCATATTATAAATACTGTGTGAAGATAGCTGAATTACACTTAATTGTTTTTGCCACCTTTGGTACTTTTATTTCTAATGTTAAACATATCTTTAATATATTCCATAGGGGAAAAAAAAGGCAGAAATGAGGAAATGCTGGGTTCCTTCTTTTGCTAGTTTCTCAGTGATCTCTTTTTCTTCTATTTCCCTTTCTATTGCACCACCCTTTGGAAACCAAGGGCAACAGTGTTCCAAACACACTAAGTAAATCATAATAACAAACCCTTTTTCTCTCACTACTTTCCTTAATACTTGAGTATTAATACAGTTCCTGGTCTTTGAACTGTACCCCATGCATTTGACCCATGGTGATAGCAAGCTTGAAAATCCCTGTATCAGCCTAGTGGAATAGAATGACTAAGAAATGATTGGCTGAAAAAAGTTCCCTTACCCTCTATATTTCTGTTTTTTGGAGCTCCTTCTGCTTGCAAGGACCATCTCTGCTTCAGACCTTCCTTTCAGGTTCTTTACGTGCCTCATGTGGGCACCGGGGCGTTAGGACTCTGAGAGGCCTTGTCAGTGTAGCTGTTATTGGTTTTGCCGTCCGGGCCATTGTTGGTCACAGGAGAAGCTACACAAGTTGTTGTCCTCTAGACAAACTCGGTGCTACACTTAGCCCCTAACACAACAGGAGAGGAAGTAACAATGCAAAGATCAGCATCCTAAGCAGTAGTTAATTAAATTAGACCAACAAACTTGTACCTCGAGAACTTCCAGAGCAGCCGGAAAAAAATGGTGGTTGTCTCATCACAAGAGAGAAATATTTCCAAAAAGTGTCTTAGCCCAAAGTGCTCAGGGAAGAAAAATGGGTTGGATGGGGAAGCTATGTGTGTCAAATATCACCCACCAATCTAAAACATGAAGGGGATTGAGGCAAATCTGTAACACCAAGGCCCACTCCCAACAGCTAAGTGACCAAAGCATAGCAACGGTTTTCACAAAGATTAGAAATTGTAAACAACCACGTGGAAGCCGGCTCTGAGTCACACACACACACCACCACCACCACCACCACCACCACCAAAAAAAAAAAAAACTACTCTGCAGTTTCACCTCCTACCACAAACATTGGCAAAGATGACAAGAAATGGGAATGATGCTGAAAGAGTGTTCTGAAGACAAGTACCTGAGTGCGCACCTTTGGTGGTTCTATAAAGTTCAGTCTGTATCAGTGGCTATCACTTGTGAATTGTGCCTTAGGAAAAGGGTTAAACTTGAGATGAACAAAAGCCAAGAGAAAAATCTGACCCACCTGTCCAGGGGAGCATCAGCTTGACCTCTCAGAGCTTCTCTAAGTATGGGACAAGGAGCCCAAGGAGTCCCCAAGACCACGTCAGGGGTTCTGAGAAGTCAAAGCTGTTTTCATAATAATAATAAAACATTACATTATTTGCCTATTGAAATACTCTTCCATTTTCTTTTTTTTTAATTTTTTAATTTGTTTTCTTGTTTACATCATTCATTTTCATGATGTTTTTGAATTACAAATTTTCTCCCTGTCCTTCCCCTGCCCCAACCCCAAAACAGCAATCCCTCTGTAAAGCCCCTCCCCTGATCTGCTCTCTTTCTGGTAGGGCAGGGAGGGTCTCCCTATCCCAGCCCCTGTATATCTTAATTCCTAGTTGCAGGTATTGCAGAACTTTAAATTCTAGATTCTTTCGATTCCTCCCTTGTCACCG